>JAYESA010000017.1:143621396-144171396 GCA_036927795.1 Iris macrosiphon | reverse complement strand
CAATGAGTCTCAGATGAATAATATAAATATTATCTAGATAGGTGCAGGTAATGTCTCATCTAAAGGAATAGTCTCCTCTAAGATCTCTGGTGTGTAGTCTGCATCTATGCCCGATCCATAGTGTGTAGTACAGAAATCCTCAAGATCATCTGAAAAAAATATCCAGTCAGGATTGGAATGAAGTACAAGCACTAACAGCAGTTCCACATATATTGACAAAAACTATAACACAGTGTAAAGAAATACAAGACATATATGAATAACTGGCAATAAGAAATATTAAAAATAAATAGAATAAAGAAATGCTGGAATAACTGGAATACTGGAGCATATGTCATCCTCAATATACATCTAGCAATAAAATAGAAATACAAGTACACGCTAGAACAATGAACTGGTATATATGTGAATGCTAGAATCATGACGAGAACATAAGGAATGCTATATCCATATACTAGAGATACATGTCAAGAACATCTAACTAAGTGTGTGAAATATCAGCATATCATGTGATCGGCTTGGGACTGATCAGGCTCATTACATTGATTAGCGATCATCCTTGTAAGGTCAGGCTAACCAAATATAACATCTATGAGGCATGTAATGGTCAGGCTGCACCGACGTGAGGTGTGGGTGAGCTATGATGCATGTAAAGTTTGGATATGATCACACAAGCTACTAATATTTCCCCTTTTTTCCTCAGCTAGCACGATGGATTCCAATTACGACTCCTCGTGACAGGTCTCGATAATGCCAACTCGTGTAAATAACAGTGTCAGAGTCATGTACGCTATACAACAAGAATTATAGAGATGATCAACATAATGGAAACTGTCAGAGAATGTACTCGCCTGTGGTCCTTAGCTGGCAATACCAATGTCCGGGTCCCAAGGTATCGTCTCAATGATCCCACAGTCCTATAGATATATCATAAACACAATATTGCATCAGACATTACACTAACACAATTATAAATACACTGGACTCAAGGCTACGCTAGGGGGTCACGTCTGTAGTTGATGTGCATAACAGACAGTCAATGATACGGTCTTGCCAGTACGTCGATGTACATATGGCAGTCTGCTATCATGCTACATGGTCACGAGTTAATGTAACTACGGGGTATCCATGGTTACACTCTAGTCATCTAGTCCATAGGCATATATACATAATAGTATCTAGCATTAATACTTACAATATACATATACACCAAATTAAATACATATACAATACATATACATATGTATATATACTAATTATATATTATACATATACTAACACTAATACATACATACTACCCATCAAAATACGTATACATGTACGTATGCGTACACAACAATCACAAGAGAAATGCTCCTCACCTTGCTTCGGCGTGCACGTGCACGAGAGCGACGATGACGATGATGGTGACGAAGGGTCGGGACTGTATATAGTAATGACCAAAATTAGTCGCTACAATAGCACGACTAAGACACACTGTTCGTATCTACAGCTGACGTAGGGTCGGGACTGTATATATATATATATATATATAGCTAATACAAGTACATACACTAAATCATACTTAATTATATTAAAATAATATATATGTTTAGTAGTACAAAAATAGTATTTATGTATTATTTAACAATAATACAGGTATTCAAATATATGTACCTAGTTGGCAATACCATAAATTTATATACTGATACATATATCTATATTTAGATAATTTATTTGTACATAAGTAAAAATACACATATTTCTATATATTTGAACATAATTCTTCCATATATATTAATTAATTACTTTGACATTAGATTTATTTATATAAGCAAATAATACCATATACGTAACAGGTCTATACATATTTATTTATTTGTACAAAAATGGAAAGTGAAATCACATATAACTAACATACGTTAATACACAAGTATATGTATATACATATCTATTTATATATTTATATAATACTCTAAATACCAAAATACACAATATATATATGGATATATATATTTATATTATCATATGTGAATACATATACATAATAGCTATTTAATGCGTACAAGGTATTTAAATACAAAATATTGTACATATTCTACATATACATAATAGCTCTTATATATATTAAATGCACAAAATACAGTGTATTATATATAGAATACTATATTTATACGGGAAAGTACATATATAAATACTATACAGAATACTAATATATATATATATATATATATATATATATATATATATATATATATATATATATATATATATATATATATATATATAATTTAGTATATAATAAAAGTATTTAAATACAATATTGTATATACAAGCACATACTATTTAATAGCATCTACATATACCATATAATACCACATTATTACATTCAAAATACCGACATATATAATTATAGTACTAATTATACTAATCTGATAGTATATATTACTAATTTAATCTATATATACTATATACTAGCATACTAAAATACCGTAATAAATACTGAAAATTGTACATAAAATATTGTACCTAGGCGACGCTCGGTCGAGGGGAGTCAGGTGGTGGATCGTCGCCGGCGGGGGTGGCCGGACGGCGCTCCGGCGTCGCGCGGGGAGGGGGTCCGGAGCAGCAGCGGTTCAGCACAGCTCCAGCGCTGCGGGGGCGAGAACTCTCCGGTGTGGTGGCGGCGTCGGCTGAAACTTTACGGGGTGGAGGGGGACTGGCTGGGGGAGGGCTCGGCGGAGTTTAGTGGCCGGAGGTGCGGTGGTGGCGGAGTTATAGGAGGAAGGGTGGTCGGCTGACAGTGAAGGGAGGTGTGGCCCGAGTTGGTGTGGTCGGCTGGGGAGGTGGCTGCCGGCGGCGTAGTGGTGGTTGGCGGTGGTGGCAGGTGGGGGGACGGTCCGGCGAAGGTGTGGAGTCGGTCGGTGTGGTGGCGTCTGGTGGTGGCGCTTGGCCGGCGTCGGGCTCGGGGAGGTGGAGTTGGGGTCGGGCTGAAGGATGGGTTTGGTTGGGGGAAATAGGGTTTTGGGTATTTCTAGGGTTTTGTTTTTTCTTTAATGAGTACTAATGCATGTATATGTAGGAGAGAGAGTGAGGGGGGTTGCCTAGGGGTTAGGGCCGGCTGTAGGTGGGTTTTGGGGAGTTGGGATAATTTCTACATGATGAGGGGAGGGCTAGGATTTAGTTATTCAAAATGTAGGGCCATGATGTGCCCTACATAAAGTGATGTAAGTACATAAGAAAGGGGGGATAAATCAAATGCATACGGTTGGTCATGACCATCTCTTTTCTCCATGATGGTTTGGGCCAATTAGAGGGGGGCACCTCATTGCAATTTTGCAATTTGGCCCCTGAACAATTTGATATTTGCACAATAACTAGAATTGGGGATTTAATGTAACCAAACACCATGTTTGGTGTTCCTCATTGGACTAGGGTGGTGTATGGTGTTTTGTATGAGGCTTGTGGGTGTGGATGTGGGTTTGGGTTGGAGTTGGGTCTAATTTAATTGAGGTTAGGTAGCCAATTAATTAATTTATAATTAATGTAACGGGTGTTTCTAATTTAATTTAAATAAAATTCGGGAGTCTAAATTAGGTTGGACAAGGTCATTGCAAGGGTCATTGGTGTAGTAGGCTCAGTGTACAATATTATCGTGATCTGGGTTGGTCAAAACTGGTTGAGATTGGGTCTCAATGTCAATTGGAACGGGCAGCGAACGTAATTACGCAATTTAATTAATTTGCGCACGGACGTTTGTAACGACTTTTGTACGACTAGAATCGGGCACAAAAATCGGTATCCGGGGTTTGTTCTAGGTTCAATATAATGGGTTTACAGGTCTAGGTCAAATATGTAGCATTAGCTTTAGGGTAACAGCTATGGTATCATTCCAAATCATCAAATTATTTCACAGGTATTTATAATACTAGATATTAATCATAATTAATTCAGGTTAACCCTAATTATGCTAATTAAATTAGTTAACCCTAATTTCTGGTCGAGGGGGTTTACAACATACCCTCCTTAGAGCATTTCGTCCTCAAAATTAAAACAGACATATATCAAAACTATTGAATGAAATAAACATTATCACATACCTAGGCCTTCGAAGAGATGGGGAAAACGTTGCCGAATATCGTCCTCTCGTTCCCAGGTTGATTCACCTGGTGCATGATGCCTCCATGCGACACGAACTAGGGGGATAGTCTGGCCTCGCAGTACCTTCTCGCTTTGGTCTAGGATCTCTACCGGCTCCTCCTGGTAGGACAAGCTTGGACCAACGGTGATATCCGAGTGGTCAAGCACATGACTCGGATCCGGCATGTACCTCCTCAGCTGAGATACATGGAAGACGTCGTGAACTCCTCCAGTGTCTGCGGCAAGGCCAAACTGTAAGCAACTTCTCCGACGCGCTCTAGCACATCGAAGGGTCCGATGTACCTCGGACTCAGCTTTCCTCTGCTTCCAAATCTGATGGTTCCTCTGGTAGATGAAATCTTCAGGAACACATGTTCTCCAACCTGGAACTCTAAGGGTCGTCGATGCACATTAGCCCAATGCTTCTGCCTGTCCTGTGCTGCTCGTAGATGCCCCTGGATCTTCTTCACCTTCTCTACTGTATGGACGATCAACTCTGGTCCTAGAATCTGCCTCTCGCCTACATCGCTCCAACATACTGGGGATCGACACTTCCTACCATACAATGCCTCATAGGGTGCCATCTGAATGCTCGCCGGATAGCTATTGTTGTAGGAAAATTTGACCAAGTGCAAGTGGTCCTCCCATGAACCGCTGAAGTCAAGCATGCATGCCCTCAATATGTCCTCCAGCGTCTGAATGGTGCGCTCGGATTGTCCATCTGTCTGCGGGTGGTATAAAGTACTGAACTTAAGGCGGGTACCAAGACTCTCTTGCATACTCCTCCAAAAGTACGATGTAAGCCTCGTATCCCGGTCAGACACGATACTGACTGGCACTCCATGCAATCGTACAATCTTCCTCATGTACATGTCTGCCAAGACTTCCGTAGATTGCCCTACTCTGAAGGGTAAAAAGTGGGCAGACTTGGTGAGTCTATCTACGATTACCCATACGGCATTGCGACCACTAGGACTCCTCGGGAAACCCGTGATGAAGTCCATGGTGACGTGCTCCCATTTCCACTCCGGTATCGGGAGTGGTTGAAGTAATCCGGCGGACCTCTGATGCTCAGCCTTGCCTTGCTGACACACCAGACACTTAGCCACGAAGCGGGCTATCTCCCTCTTCATCCCGTGCCACCAGTAGTACTGCCTCAGGTCTCGGTACATCTTCGTGCCTCCCGGATGAACAGAATAGGTCGAACTGTGGACCTTCGTCATCAGCTCCTGGCGTAGCTCTCCATTCGGAACATAGAGACGATCTCCACATCTCAAAGTCCCGTCCTCGAAATTAAAATAAGGCATAATCTGTTCTCCCTCTTCATACCTAGGGCAAGTCAATCGCGATATCTTTGCGATAGTTAAATTTTAATCCATCCTTCGTAATCACTTCTAAATTAAGATGGTCATTGTCCCCAAAAAAAATTTTTTAAACCCAGCGTTCTTCCTCATCAACATCCAGTTTTAAATTTTTAATCCGCATAACATTTTCGTATATCCAACTTTATATCACGATCTTCAACTAACAAAAATCTCTCTTAGAAATAAACTAAACAATATTTCCCTCCTATGGACTTTTGTACTCTTCCAATTTTTTTTTAAAATTCAATCTCTAATCTCAATATTTTCTAATAGGAAATCCCACAATCAACATTTAAAGGTCTCCATCTGAAATTTGAATTCTAGTTCACCAATCGTCCGAATCTAGATTTTCATATTTTTCCTCAAAATTTAAATCAATGATTTAATCCTTCAATATCCAAAATTTAAATCATGCGCTCAAGTAAAAGTATTTGGTCCGCAAATTCCAGATTCTAAAATTTATTGAATCATCATCATTTTAATCATCCTAAAGAAATTTAAAATGACTTGAACCTCTACATCCAATCTTTCTCGATCCCAACTAAGAGGAGTTTCTCTCGATAATGCCACTACTACCAAACTTAGGGTCTACCCCTCTATCACATAAGGCTCTTACATTTCAAAAATCTCATTCCACAATTTTACTTAATCCTGTTACTCAATCCTCAAAAAGCTTTAACCCAAATATTATATGGGATATGCCCTTGGTTACAAAATAATCATCAAATAATGTATTCGACCCATAGGGTACATCTAATACTATCTGTGTATTAACTTATGCTAAGCACGAGGTTTCGTCTTTCCGAAACAAGAAAAAACAGAAAAACAATAATAAGGAGTTCAAGGGGGAGCTAATAGATTAGAAGTATGGGGATCAAGGCGTTCTAAAGAATTCAATGGGAATTGTCAAGGAAGTTGTGGATAAAAATTCTATTTTGGTAATTCTGTAAACTCCCTCGACCAAATTTCAGTAAATTAGGATTAATTTTGACTAATTAGAAATTAGTGCAACTTTTTAAAATCTTATTTATTATTATATTGATTGTGCATTACACAATTGACTAGGGCATCACACTAGCTGTTAACCCTAAACAAATTTCACATTCCTGCTCTAGACTAGTCAGACTACTTTTTCTGTATTCTGTGCAACTTCCAGAAACCTCGTTTGATGCTTCGTTTTAGTCGCACAAATATCGTTACAAACGTATGTATTTATTTCCTATTTAATTTTCTGCTCTTTACCCATCTCTGTACCCTTAGAGATTTGAGGACCAGTAGGCACCTGATTGCCCAACCAAAAATACGATAATATTCTACTCTAATTATACTTCAATTATCGTTTTGACACCGTAGAGAAATTATGACTCTAATAGCCTCTAAATAATTAGTGAACACCGTGCGCAGTATTTATTAAATAATAAATACGATGACTGTATCACCTGCAATATCAGACCCTGCACCTGCCCAGAATCACCCCACACTGTCCAAACCATTTTTCCCCAGCTAATTCCCTCATTTTTGTACAATTTAGAATTTCAGGAAATCAGTATTTAAAATCAGGTAAATTGCGAAATTACGCAAAATACAATTTTATGTATTTATGCAATTATTGAAAAGTTAGGGGTTTATATGCAAAATTGCATGCTAGGTGGCCAAATCCTATTGGCTAGACCATAGGTGGGTAGGACCCACCATAAAATCCAGAAATTTCTGCTGGAAAATATCTCAAAAATACAAATTTACCAAAATACCCTCACACTTCAAAATATTTACAACTTTGCCATTACCCCTAATCCTATATAAACCCTAACCCTTCTATTCACAATTCCTACAACCCTTCCCTCCGGCCACCTCCGACCACCGCCTCCGGCCAAACTCGGCCCAACCCTTCGCCACCCTCCCCTCTCCCCTCCGGCCAAGCACCACCGCCGGCGCCGCCCTGCTCCGGCTGCTACAGCCCCCGCAACTCCCTCCTCTCCTCACTGTCCACAGCACCACCTCCACCCGAACCACCTTCCCCCGCCGCCTACGGCCGTCGCCGACCACCGCCACCCTACCCAAACCCTTCGCCCCGACCTCCCCTACCTACCACCACCACCTCAGCCCTCCACGTCACCGCCTCCGGCCGCCCTAGCCCCCGCAGCAGCCACCCTTCCCTAACCCTAGCTGCTGCTGCTGCTCTCCCCGACGCCTCTACCCGCCACCACCACCACCGTAGACCCCCGCCACCACCACCAACCTCACCGCCGACCTCCCCTCTACTGAACCCTCCGCCTGCCCGGCCACCTCCGCCGCTCCTCCGCCGGCCAGCGCCTCCGCAAGCTGCAACTGCTGCTGCTGCTGCCAGTGGCCACTGCCACTGCTGCTGCTCCTCCGGCCGCCTCCGGCCAGCTCCGCCGCCGTCCTCCCGCCGGCAGCACCGCGTGGGACCCCCCTTGCCACCTGTAAAGGTATATTATACTATACTATACTAAATACATAATTATTCTACAATACATGAGTATATGTATATGTATATGTATATATATGTATATATATATGTATATATCTATGTATAATTAAATGTATATATGTGTATTTATATTTATATATTATTCTATAATATATAAATATAATATATAAAGCTATTATACAGTATAATAATACTGTATATACTAGTAATATATATATAAACATTATATACATATAAGTATATATATATGTATATGTATATATTTACTATATGCTATTATGTAATTCTCTATTGTATATATATATGTATATATATTAATAATATGTATACTATATGATATATATTATATATATAATTATATA
The DNA here is from genome assembly GCA_036927795.1 of Iris macrosiphon. NCBI lineage: Eukaryota > Viridiplantae > Streptophyta > Magnoliopsida > Asparagales > Iridaceae > Iris > Iris macrosiphon. The sequence continues at coordinate 144,163,099 of JAYESA010000017.1, read as the reverse complement.
ACAATTTTACATAATTACTAGTATACTTGTATTTTCTTTTATTTATTTTTCTGCAATTAAATTCCTGCACTTATATATATATATATATATCTATATATATATATATATGATCTATATATATATTAAATATTGCTGGATAATACAGCTTATTATAAATATGTAAATTTATATTTCTGCAATGTCATTATTTATACTATATATATAATATTGTACTGGATAATACAGTACCTATACTTATGTATTTTAATTCCTGCATTGTCTTTTATTTTATATTTATATTTATATACATATTAAATTCTTGCACTGTCAATTTCTTTTATTATCTATATATATACTATACTATATACTATAATACATATATTATATATATGTATTTAATTACTGTCCTGTCATTTCAATTTGCCTATATATATATATCAATCAGTGGATATACCCTGAGTATATATGTATTTAAATTACTGTCCTGTCAATTCAATTTATTTATACTATTATTATATCAGAGGATATACCCTGATAAATACTATATTTATCGCAGTGGATATACCCTGCTACTATATATTATTGCCTGCATTTATCTGTTCTATAAATATATATACTATTATATATATTATATTTATGCCTACTATATATATATCTATACTATATATATATGTATATAAATATGTTTTATATTACAGCCTGGATATTTACAAACCCTGTCTATTCTAACAGAAACCAACTTCAGCACAGCTAGTGACCCCCTGTCACCAGCACCTTCACAACTGACTGTAAAATCAGGGTTTCAACACTATCAGGGAGTAGGCAAGTATACCTTGCCAAGTTAAATGTTTAAATTCTCAAATATTGTTATATGCTTCTTGCTTCTGAAATTCATATACCATGACCACCTGAGACTGCCTTGGGTACAGTCAACTGTTATGTTGACATGATATTACAGACTCACCAACAGCTGAGAGAATATCCTAATATATTCTCCTAAACCCTATCACGGAAACACGCAACATGGTTGCATTTACATATATGGATGTGAGCTGCGTATTTGGTTAGCTACCAGTACGTGTGACCCGCATCACGGATTAGAATAACTCAGGAAATGTACGATTTGACATTTAGATTCATTGGGATGGGAAAGATAACTAGTTGACGTATGGGACACCCCCTCCAATAATGTTTTATACCTTCGTACCAATGATGGTCGATTGCAGAGTTCCCTGAGTCGGGGGCATACGACACATATACTAGCCAGTCGCCACGATTGGTGAATTACGTCAGCGTATGTCTAGTCACACATTCCCATACGTAATACTGGATCTTTACTTGCATTTTCACTTAGTATGGTTAGCACCCTGTATTTATTTTATTTCTTTATTCAGTATTTTTACATTACATGGCATGTCATTTTTCTGTATCTTGTTACGTCCCACTGAGGACCTGGTTCCTTGCCAGATCTAGATGAGACTTTCTACCCCACAGTGTACGGGCCTGATCAGGAGGCCAGATGTGCTACCGAGGAGGAGCTCGAGGAGACACCCTCAGAGTAGGCTTGACCCTAGATGCTGCTACCTAGAGATGGAGATGTTTTGATCAGATAGACACTGCTTAGTCTATTTGATTTTTTTTGCGCTATTATCAGTTTTTGTAGTAGGCTTGTAATCTCACCAGTTGTGTACTGTATCAGACTCAGTTATATATATATATTTCAGCATTTGTTTTCTGACATTTTGTTGTGGATGAGATAGCTTTACCTGTTCTATACTTGTAGTATTTTAGGACAGCGTAGCACGTCCCTTTGGGTCCATCAAAGTGGATTAAGCCCTTAGTGACGTGTCAGCTGGCCAGTGACACGTGGCCTAGTTCCTGACATTTTGGGACTGGGGCGTGACATGGTTTTAGTGGTGGCCCATGCAGGTCCAGTTTTATTTGCTAGTAGGTATGATAACATGCCCAGCAAAGCCTGCAATAGGATAGGAATATTAGGTCTCATCCACACTGACACCATCTTTACAAATTCTATTATTGCATCTTGCTTGATTATCATTATTTATCTCTTTTGTGTTTTCTAATTATCCTATTTTTCTCAGAAATATGGACATACCCGGGAAACTTGCGAATAATGGGGCTGACCAAGCAACAGACCCTTCGCCAAGTGCCCAAGGAACTCCGTCCAATCACCAGAATTCTAGCCAGGAGACGACACCAACTCTACATGCAGAGACACCTTTGTCTCCACCTCCAGCCTTGCCTATCCAGATGCCACAACTTGAGGGTCAACCTCAAATATTGCAGTTTCTCCAGACTATGTTGCAGAACCAGTGGCAACAAACTGAGGCCCTGAGACAGTCTCAGTGGCAGCAAACTGAAGCTCTGCGACAGACGTTGATGACGGCTTTGGAGAGAACTACTACTCCGACACCCGTACCTGTCCTACCAGCGGGCACAGTTCGAGGCTTCCGTCAAATGAGCCCGAGGGATTTCAAAGGCAACGAGACTCCTGAAGAGATCTCCGATTGGATCTCCAACACCGAAATGCTGCTAGAAGGATCGCAACTCACTCCCGACCTATGGATGACCGCTGTGAGGGGCCAACTTCTTGGCAACGCCCATCACTGGTGGGAATCCATAGAGCGCAGCGTCGGCAAAGACCAAACTTGGCAATAATTCCTGGAGCATTTCAACGCCAAGTACTTTCCAGCGACAGTCCAGAATGCCCTATACTCCCAGTTCCTGCACCTGGAGCAAGGAAACATGACGGTAGATGCCTACGACGCGGAGTTTAGCAGACTAAGTCGTTTCGGTGCTGATCTGATCCCGAACGAGCTGAAGAAGGCTAAAAGATTCCACCATGGCCTTAACCACGAGCTTCAGAGGCACACAACAACGCAGTCGAGAATCTCCTACAACGAGGTTCTTACCGAAGCCATGGAGCAAGAAGCCATTGGCCGAGGAGCCAGACGCTCAAATCCAACCTTCCCGGCCAAGAATCAGCACGGAGCAGGAGGACCTATACGTCGTCCCCAATATCAGACGCAACAGACGACGGGGCCTTACCAGAAGAGGGAGCTTCCGATTTGTCACTTTTGTGGCAAGAAGGGGCATTTTGCCAATGACTGTAGAAAGAAGCTGGGATTATGCCTGCTATGTGGAGCTAGAAATCATATGGCCAAAGACTGCCCACAACGTAGAGATGCAGCACCACAGCAAGGGCAGAAGCCAGGAGCACAAGCTCAGAAGATGCTTCCCTCCACATCAGGAGGATATCAGAGAGGAGCACCTCTGCCTACTCAGGAGACCCAGTTCAAGGCCAGACAACAAGCCGGTGGACAAAGGCAGGGACAAGCCTTTGCGTTAGCTGCCGTTGCAGAAGAACCTGAAGGGGAAACTATAACAGGTACCATTTTAGTTGCATCATTACCTGCAACTGTATTATTCGATTCTGGGACTACTTTGTCTTTCATATCCAGTAGATTCGTAGCCATGCACAAACTATCTACTTCGTCGCTACCCAAGTGTTGGAAAATACTTACTGGAGGAGGTATTGTTCCAGTTACCAACATTATCAAAACCTGCCCAGTAGTTGTTTGTAGTAGAGGACTAAGAGCGCGATTTTTGGTACTTCCAATGCCAAATTTCGATGTTGTCTTAGGCATGGACTGGCTAAGCCAGAATAATGCTGTCCTAGACTGCCGAAAGGGTAGTGTTATCTTTAGACCCCCAGATCACCCAGAGTTCGAATATGTCCGTGGAACCATCGAGCAAGGAGTAGGCCAGACTCCTAGAGCTTACATGGCGATGGAGACAGCACTTCCCTCAATTGTAGCAGAGTTCGAGGACGTATTTCCAGAAGAATTGCCAGGCCTACCGCCTGACAGAGAAGTGGAGTTCATTATTGAGCTGATACCCGGAGCTGCACCAGTATCCTCCAATGTATACCGACTGGCGAAGAAGGAGCTTGACGAGCTGAAGCTTCAACTGGAGGAACTACAGATCAAGGGATTTGTTCGTCCTAGTGCATCACCCTGGGGAGCACCAGTGTTGTTTGTACCAAAGAAGGACGGAACATATCGCATGTGCATTGATTACAGAGCCCTCAACGCTCTGACAATCAAAAACAAGTACCCCTTGCCGAGAATTGACGACCTGTTCGATCAACTAACAGGAGCCGTAGTATTCTCGAAGATAGACTTGAGATCAGGCTACCATCAAGTCAAGGTACGAAGAGAAGACATTCCAAAGACAGCATTCAGAACTCGTTATGGTCATTACGAATTTCTGGTGATGCCGTTTGGATTGACTAATGCACCTGCTGTATTCATGAACCTGATGAACCGAGTCTTCCACCAATATCTGGACCAGTTCGTGGTAGTCTTCATCGACGACATTCTGGTGTATTCAAAAAGCCACGAGGAGCATGAAGAGCACTTAAGGTTGGTATTAGAGACGCTGAGACGGGAGAGCCTTTATGCTAAAATGAGCAAGTGTGAATTCTTCCTGGACCGTGTCGCATTTCTTGGATACGTTATCACAGGAGAAGGCATCTCGGTAGACCCAGCAAAGATCTCATCTGTTGAGACGTGGCCAACACCGACCAACGTCTCAGAGGTGAGAAGCTTTCTAGGACTTGCCGGATATTACCGGAGGTTCGTAGAAAACTTTGCAAGAATCGCGGAGCCGATTACCCGTCTTACTCGCAAGGAGCAGGAGTTCATATGGACTGAAGATTGCCAGACAGCTTTTGATGACTTGAAGAAGCGTCTAACTACAGCCCCCATTCTGACAATACCATCTGAATCCGGAGGTTTCGTCATATATAGCGATGCATCCGGAAAAGGATTTGGTTGTGTCTTAATGCAACATGGGAAAGTTGTAGCTTATGCCTCAAGACAGTTGAGGACTCATGAGAAGAATTACCCCACTCACGATCTGGAGCTTGCCGCAGTCATCTTCGCCCTGAAGCTATGGAGACACTATCTATATGGCGAAAGAGTGGAGATATTCACCGATCATAAAAGTTTGAAGTACGTCTACACCCAGAAGGACCTAAATCTGAGACAAAGACGATGGCTCGAAGTGATGGCGGATTTCGAAATTGATCTACAGTACCATCCAGGGAAAGCTAATATGGTGGCAGATGCTCTAAGCAGAAAACCCTCGGCATTCTTTATGATCACCCAACCAGATCTGCTGAGAGATCTAGCAAAGTTGGGAATAGAGATCATTGTGCCAGGAATTGATGGTCACTTATCAAACTACCAGCTGCAATCAACCTTGGTGGAAAGAATCAAAGCTGCTCTACCAACAGATGCAAGATTTCAGAGGCTTCGACAGAGAACAGAAGCTGGACTCCAGACCGGTTGTCGCATACACGAAGATGGGACTCTAAGATGTGGAAATCGTCTTTATGTTCCAAATGGAGAACTTCGTAATGAGCTGATGTCAGAAGCTCATAGCTCAGTATACTCTATACATCCAGGAGGCACAAAGATGTACAGAGATCTGCGGCAATATTACTGGTGGCATGGAATGAAGCGGGAGATAGCACGCTTTGTGGCCAAATGTCTGGTGTGTCAGCAAGTCAAGGCTGAGCATCAGAGATCTGTCGGTCTACTTCAACCCCTCCCAATACCCGAGTGGAAATGGGAACACATTACGATGGACTTTGTTACGGGCTTCCCAAGAAGTCCTAGTGGTCGTAATGCTGTCTGGGTAATTGTAGACAGACTCACTAAGGCTGCTCATTTTCTACCTTTTAGAGTCGGGCAATCCACAGAAGTCTTGGCGGACATGTACATGAAGGAGATAGTGCGTCTGCATGGAGTGCCAGTCAGCATAGTATCTGACAGAGATACGAGATTTACATCTTACTTTTGGCGAAGTATGCAAGAAAGTCTTGGTACCCGCCTCAAGTTCAGCACCTCGTATCACCCACAAACAGATGGCCAATCAGAACGCACCATCCAGACACTTGAAGATATGCTGAGAGCCTGCATGCTTGATTTCAGCGGATCATGGGAAGATCATCTACACCTGGTGGAATTTTCCTACAACAACAGCTATCAAGCGAGCATTCAAATGGCTCCCTTTGAAGCTTTGTATGGAAGGAAATGCCGTTCCCCAGTATGCTGGAGCGATGTTGGCGAGAGACAGATCTTGGGACCAGAACTGATTATTCGTACGGTAGAGAAAGTAAAGAAGATCCAGGGACACCTACGAGCTGCACAAGACAGGCAGAAGCACTGGGCCAACATTCATCGACGACCTCTAGAGTTCCAAGTAGGGGAGCATGTGTTCTTAAAGATCTCACCTACTAGAGGAACTATCAGATTTGGAGGAAGAGGGAAGCTAAGTCCAAGGTACATTGGACCCTTCGATGTGCTAGATCGCGTCGGAGAAGTTGCTTACAGACTAGCTCTACCTCAGACTTTGGAGGGAGTACATGACGTCTTCCACGTATCTCAGCTGAGGAGGTACATTCCAGACCCGAGTCATGTGCTAGACTACTCAGAGATCACCATCGGGCCAAGCTTATCTTATCAGGAGGAGCCTGTAGAGATTCTGGACCGTAGCGAGAAAGTGTTGCGAGGCCAGACTATTCCTCTCGTTCGTGTTGCATGGAGACATCATGCACCAGGTGAATCCACCTGGGAACGAGAAGAGGATATTCGTCAGCGTTATCCCCACCTATTTCCAAACCAGGGTATGTCCAATATTTCAAATTCAATCTTTCTTAATCATCATATGTCCTTTTTCATTCTCATTATATGGTTGTTTTTATTTCGAGGACGAAATATTCTAAGGAGGGTAGATTGTAAACTCCCTCGACCAAATTTCAGTAAATTAGGATTAATTTTGACTAATTAGAAATTAGTGCAACTTTTTAAAATCTTATTTATTATTATATTGATTGTGCATTACACAATTGACTAGGGCATCACACTAGCTGTTAACCCTAAACAAATTTCACATTCCTGCTCTAGACTAGTCAGACTACTTTTTCTGTATTCTGTGCAACTTCCAGAAACCTCGTTTGATGCTTCGTTTTAGTCGCACAAATATCGTTACAAACGTATGTATTTATTTCCTATTTAATTTTCTGCTCTTTACCCATCTCTGTACCCTTAGAGATTTGAGGACCAGTAGGCACCTGATTGCCCAACCAAAAATACGATAATATTCTACTCTAATTATACTTCAATTATCGTTTTGACACCGTAGAGAAATTATGACTCTAATAGCCTCTAAATAATTAGTGAACACCGTGCGCAGTATTTATTAAATAATAAATACGATGACTGTATCACCTGCAATATCAGACCCTGCACCTGCCCAGAATCACCCCACACTGTCCAAACCATTTTTCCCCAGCTAATTCCCTCATTTTTGTACAATTTAGAATTTCAGGAAATCAGTATTTAAAATCAGATAAATTGCGAAATTACGCAAAATATAATTTTATGTATTTATGCAATTATTGAAAAGTTAGGGGTTTATATGCAAAATTGCATGCTAGGTGGCCAAATCCTATTGGCTAGACCATAGGTGGGTAGGACCCACCATAAAATCCAGAAATTTCTGCTGGAAAATATCTCAAAAATACAAATTTACCAAAATATCCTCACACTTCAAAATATTTACAACTTTGCCATTACCCCTAATCCTATATAAACCCTAACCCTTCTATTCACAATTCCTACAACCCTTCCCTCCGGCCACCTCCGACCACCGCCTCCGGCCAAACTCGGCCCAACCCTTCGCCACCCTCCCCTCTCCCCTCCGGCCAAGCACCACCGCCGGCGCCGCCCTGCTCCGGCTGCTACAGCCCCCGCAACTCCCTCCTCTCCTCACTGTCCACAGCACCACCTCCACCCGAACCACCTTCCCCCGCCGCCTACGGCCGTCGCCGACCACCGCCACCCTACCCAAACCCTTCGCCCCGACCTCCCCTACCTACCACCACCACCTCAGCCCTCCACGTCACCGCCTCCGGCCGCCCTAGCCCCCGCAGCAGCCACCCTTCCCTAACCCTAGCTGCTGCTGCTGCTCTCCCCGACGCCTCTACCCGCCACCACCACCACCGTAGACCCCCGCCACCACCACCAACCTCACCGCCGACCTCCCCTCTACTGAACCCTCCGCCTGCCCGGCCACCTCCGCCGCTCCTCCGCCGGCCAGCGCCTCCGCAAGCTGCAACTGCTGCTGCTGCTGCCAGTGGCCACTGCCACTGCTGCTGCTCCTCCGGCCGCCTCCGGCCAGCTCCGCCGTCGTCCTCCCGCCGGCAGCACCGCGTGGGACCCCCCTTGCCACCTGTAAAGGTATATTATACTATACTATACTAAATACATAATTATTCTACAATATATGAGTATATGTATATGTATATGTATATATATGTATATATATGTATATATATATGTATATATCTATGTATAATTAAATGTATATATGTGTATTTATATTTATATATTATTCTATAATATATAAATATAATATATAAAGCTATTATACAGTATAATAATACTGTATATACTAGTAATATATATATAAACATTATATACATATAAGTATATATATATGTATATGTATATATTTACTATATGCTATTATGTAATTCTCTATTGTATATATATATGTATATATATTAATAATATGTATACTATATGATATATATTATATATATAATTATATAACAATTTTACATAATTACTAGTATACTTGTATTTTCTTTTATTTATTTTTCTGCAATTAAATTCCTGCACTTATATATATATATATATATATATATCTATATATATATATATATGATCTATATATATATTAAATATTGCTGGATAATACAGCTTATTATAAATATGTAAATTTACATTTCTGCAATGTCATTATTTATACTATATATATAATATTGTACTGGATAATACAGTACCTATATTTATGTATTTTAATTCCTGCATTGTCTTTTATTTTATATTTATATTTATATTTATATACATATTAAATTCTTGCACTGTCAATTTCTTTTATTATCTATATATATACTATACTATATACTATAATACATATATTATATATATGTATTTAATTACTGTCCTGTCATTTCAATTTGCCTATATATATATATCAATCAGTGGATATACCCTGAGTATATATGTATTTAAATTACTGTCCTGTCAATTCAATTTATTTATACTATTATTATATCAGAGGATATACCCTGATAAATACTATATTTATCGCAGTGGATATACCCTGCTACTATATATTATTGCCTGCATTTATCTGTTCTATAAATATATATACTATTATATATATTATATTTATGCCTACTATATATATATCTATACTATATATATATGTATATAAATATGTTTTATATTACAGCCTGGATATTTACAAACCCTGTCTATTCTAACAGAAACCAACTTCAGCACAGCTAGTGACCCCCTGTCACCAGCACCTTCACAACTGACTGTAAAATCAGGGTTTCAACACTATCAGGGAGTAGGCAAGTATACCTTGCCAAGTTAAATGTTTAAATTCTCAAATATTGTTATATGCTTCTTGCTTCTGAAATTCATATACCATGACCACCTGAGACTGCCTTGGGTACAGTCAACTGTTATGTTGACATGATATTACAGACTCACCAACAGCTGAGAGAATATCCTAATATATTCTCCTAAACCCTATCACGGAAACACGCAACATGGTTGCATTTACATATATGGATGTGAGCTGCGTATTTGGTTAGCTACCAGTACGTGTGACCCGCATCACGGATTAGAATAACTCAGGAAATGTACGATTTGACATTTAGATTCATTGGGATGGGAAAGATAACTAGTTGACGTATGGGACACCCCCTCCAATAATATTTTATACCTTCGTACCAATGATGGTCGATTGCAGAGTTCCCTGAGTCGGGGGCATACGACACATATACTAGCCAGTCGCCACGATTGGTGAATTACGTCAGCGTATGTCTAGTCACACATTCCCATACGTAATACTGGATCTTTACTTGCATTTTCACTTAGTATGGTTAGCACCCTGTATTTATTTTATTTCTTTATTCAGTATTTTTACATTACATGGCATGTCATTTTTCTGTATCTTGTTACGTCCCACTGAGGACCTGGTTCCTTGCCAGATCTAGATGAGACTTTCTACCCCACAGTGTACGGGCCTGATCAGGAGGCCAGATGTGCTACCGAGGAGGAGCTCGAGGAGACACCCTCAGAGTAGGCTTGACCCTAGATGCTGCTACCTAGAGATGGAGATGTTTTGATCAGATAGACACTGCTTAGTCTATTTGATTTTTTTTGCGCTATTATCAGTTTTTGTAGTAGGCTTGTAATCTCACCAGTTGTGTACTGTATCAGACTCAGTTATATATATATATTTCAGCATTTGTTTTCTGACATTTTGTTGTGGATGAGATAGCTTTACCTGTTCTATACTTGTAGTATTTTAGGACAGCGTAGCACGTCCCTTTGGGTCCATCAAAGTGGATTAAGCCCTTAGTGACGTGTCAGCTGGCCAGTGACACGTGGCCTAGTTCCTGACATTTTGGGACTGGGGCGTGACAAATTCCTTTTCACTTGCTCGTATCAGTATAGTTATGTAACGGATACGATATGCTCAGGCATATCTAGAGGGCAAGTACATTCGTACTAATCACTATATATCTCAATCCACGTAAAATAGTTATGCGAAGGGCGAACCAAGCGTACTATGGTTGATCAAACCGTAGTACTCTGATTCTGAAATGTATTAGTGTACACGTCCAATAATACATATGTCGTGAACAAGCTTGATAAAAGACTGAGCTTGCAAAGCTAGGCTGTAACAGCAACATAAGGCGAGGTAGTATAAGTACGCTAGATTTTGATGAAAGGAGGTACAAAAATAATTTAAGTTCACAAAACCAAACAAGGACAAAATTAAGATTTTTACAATCTCTACAGTTGTCATACTCACTCCTTATCTCAGTCGCTAGTCGACCCAATAGGGTTTGGGCCTATAATTTCTACCGTCTGAATAAATACTATCTTCTTATGCAAGTCTTAAGGTTGTGCCACCCTATTATACTTCATCAATAGACACATAATAATCTATAAATTTTCAAGCAATGCAATGAACATACCTAGGACTGGTGGAGCTGGCCTTGCACTATCTGTTTGGCCCTATTGACGTACTGGGGACACTCCTGAGCCTGATGCTGGTTTGATCCACACCTAAAATACTGTCCTGACCTTCTTCTGCAATTTTTCTGAATATGTCCCTTCTTCCTGCAATAGTGACATGTCGGCATCTTTCTATGCGGATACGGCACAACCCTCTGTTGCGACTGTACTCCTGGATGCCGGATCGATCCTCCTACTCCCGGTTGTGCCTGAGCTGGTGTAGCTACACTGGAATGCCTCGATCCTCTGCTAATAGCCTCTTGGATCCTAGCCTCTGACAGAACCTTCTCGTAAGAGATCCTCGCCTGGGTGGTAGTGTACCTCTGTAGCTCATACGTTAGACCATGATGGAACCTCCTGGCGTTCTCTAGATCTTCCATCAAGCTCCATCTCAAAGTCTCGGTCTGATGCCACAGTGCTTGCATCATAGTCTGGAAGAACTGGAACATCTGCGACTGTTCCTCTGGATGTGGCATCTGGGGTGGAAAGGGTGGAGGTGAATCCTCTGGTTATGTTGTAGGTGTCTCCTGAGACGTCGGCCTCTCGGTCTGCGATATCGGCATAGTCCCCCGAAGTGCTGCATCGGAATAGTCTGAGAAGTTTGACCCTCATGCTGCTGTGTCGGATCATCAGAAGAAGTTTGGTGCCAATATATCATCGGGGCCTGGGGGATTACCGGTGCCTGTGGCTGAGGCTGCTCTTCGAGTGGTCCCTGGGTCGTCTCCTCCCTCAGTGGGGTGGTGGATGGCACTACGGCACCGTATGCCTCGCGGTCGCTACGCAAGTTCATCTTGCTGTAAAAGATGGAACTTCATTAAAAGAGTACGGAATCAAACAGGATGCAGATATTCAAATAATTAGATACGAAAGAGGTTCAAAGGCGATGATCAAGGTGGATGAGACCTAATAATTTCTATCCTATTGCAGGCTCGTTGGGCATGTTACCATACCACAAGCGATAGATGTTTGGTGTTCCAGACCTGCATGGGCCACCACTAAAACTATGTCACGCCCCAGTCCCAAAATATTATGGAACCAGGCCACGTGGCATTGGCCAGCTGACACATCTCCGAGGATATCCTAATTTAATGGATCCTGGCGAAGCGTGCTACGCTGTCCTAAATCTAACAAGTCTAATATCAACAACAGTCAATGTCTAATCTCATCCACAAACTACAGGTAAAATACTGAAATGAAAGACTGGAATATAAGGACATAGTCGAATGACATAATACAACTGAAATATGTCTGGTGGGAACAAACCCACTACAAAATGTACTGATAGTCTGAAATAAAGTACTGATAATGAGAGTGACTGGAACAACTGCTAACTAGGTAATGAGCTCCAGTCATAGGCGGAAGGCCTACCAATCTGATCAGGGGTACTCTGATGGAAGTACCTCCAGCTCCTCGTCAAGAGCAAACCTCGTCTCCACACCTGGCCCGTAAACTATGGGATAATAGGCCTCGTCCAGATCTGGAAGATAACCAGGTCCTCAGAGGGACGTAACAAGATACAATAATGCATGCCAGATATAGTACTGAATAAAAGTAAAGATGGGTGTGCTAACCATCTAAGTGAATGCAATGTAAGGACAACCTCGAAATGTATAGGTAGGTGTAGGCATAACATCCAACGTCCTCTAGAGTGTGGTATCTGCAACATCCATCATTCCGAAGAATGAGGTATCTGTATATATGTAACGTCCAACACTCTAAGGGACGTGGTATCTGCAATAATATATATACATCTGTACCACTCCGAAGAGTGGGGTATCTGAATAAAGGAAATCATCGGATCCGTGGCTCCTCTGGATACTACGGAGTCCGATGGGTGTATCCCATACGTCCATCAATTGTCCTCCCCGCCCAATGTAGATATGCAAGTCGAATACACGACTTGAGTGTACCGTATCTATATGTCAAGTCTCAATTAACTATATTGCTCTATAATACATGCTAGTCCGTGATGCATGTCGTACGTACCGATAGCGAATCGGGCACGCAGACCCGCATCCCAATATGAATGTACCATAGCGATACGTGTATAGTGCCATGGTCAAGGAAGATATCAAAATATCCTCACAGAAGAAGGTGAGTCAGCTAGCAACTAGGACATGTACACTAATCATCGACGCATTGTCGACTGCACCCGAGTTAATCTCGGACGCACACAGTTTATGCATATTTGCAACATTTAATCATTTAATTTTAAGCAGTAAATCAGCAAGGTATACTTACCTGCCCCGGGTAGCTGCGAAATCCAAAGCCCTGCTCCTGATGCCTCGGCAGTAGTGTCCAGCAACCTATATAGGATATAGTAATGACCAAAATTAGTCGCTACAATAGCACGACTAAGACACACTGTTCGTATCTACAGCTGACGTAGGGTCGGGACTGTATATATATATATATATATATATAGCTAATACAAGTACATACACTAAATCATACTTAATTATATTAAAATAATATATATGTTTAGTAGTACAAAAATAGTATTTATGTATTATTTAACAATAATACAGGTATTAAATATATGTACCTAGTTGGCAATACCATAAATTTATATACTGATACATATATCTATATTTAGATAATTTATTTGTACATAAGTAAAAATACACATATTTCTATATATTTGAACATAATTCTTCCATATATATTAATTAATTACTTTGACATTAGATTTATTTATATAAGCAAATAATACCATATACGTAACAGGTCTATACATATTTATTTATTTGTACAAAAATGGAAAGTGAAATCACATATAACTAACATACGTTAATACACAAGTATATGTATATACATATCTATTTATATATTTATATAATACTCTAAATACCAAAATACACAATATATATATGGATATATATATTTATAGTTATCATATGTGAATACATATACATAATAGCTATTTAATGCGTACAAGGTATTTAAATACAAAATATTGTACATATTCTACATATACATAATAGCTCTTATATATATTAAATGCACAAAATACAGTGTATTATATATAGAATACTATATTTATACGGGAAAGTACATATATAAATACTATACAGAATACTATATATATATATATATATATATATATATATATATATATATATATATATATATATATATATATATATATATATATATATATATGTATACATATACACATTAGTTATTAATACATATAAAGTATTTTAAATACAACACTATTGTATATAATAGGCATCTACATATACCAGTATATACCACATATACAAAATACCACATATATTAATTTAAATACTGAATTTATACTAAACTATAGGTATATATTTACTAATTTGAATTCTGAAATATATATATATAACGTATATACTTAATGCATACTAAAATACTCGTATAAATACTGAAAATTGTACATAAAATATTGTACCTAGGCGACGCTCGGGTCGAGGGGAGTCAGGTGGTGGATCGTCGCCGGCGGGGGTGGCCGGACGACGCTCCGGCGTCGCGCGGGGAGGGGTCGGCAGCAGCAGCGGTTCAGCACAGCTCCAGCGCTGCGGGGGCGAGAACTCTCCGGTGTGGTGGCGGCATCGGCTGAAACTTTACGGGGTGGAGGGGGACTGGCTGGGGGAGGGCTCGGCGAAGTTTGGTGGCCGGAGGTGCGGTGGTGGCGGAGTTATAGGAGGAAGGGTGGTCGGCTGACAGTGAAGGGAGGTGTGGCCCGAGTTGGTGTGGTCGGCTGGGGAGGTGGCTGCCGGCGGCGTAGTGGTGGTTGGCGGTGGTGGCAGGTGGGGGGACGGTCCGACGAAGGTGTCGGGTCGGTGTGGTGGCGTCTGGTGGTGGCGCTTGGCCGGCGTCGGGCTCGGGGAGGTGGAGTTGGGGTCGGGCTGAATGATGGGTTTGGTTGGGGGAAATAGGGTTTTGGGTATTTCTAGGGTTTTGTTTTTCTTTTAATGAGTACTAATGCATGTATATGTAGGAAAGAGAGTGAGGGGGGCTGCCTAGGGGTTAGAGCCGGCTGTAGAAGGGTTTTGGGGAGTTGGGGTAATTTCTACATGATGAAGGGAGGGCTAGGATTTAGTTATTCAAAATGTAGGGCCATGATGTGCCCTACATAAAGTGATGTAAGTACATAGGAAAGGGGGAGAAATCAAATGCATACGGTTGGTCATGACCATCTCTTTTCTCTATGATGGTTTGGGCCAATGAGAGGGGGGCACCTCATTGCAATTTTGTAATTTGGCCCCTGAACAATTTGGTATTTGCACAATAACTAGAATTGGGGATTTAATGTAACCAAACACCATGTTTGGTGTTCCTCATTGGACTAGGGTGGTGTATGGTGTTTTGTATGAGGCTTGTGGGTGTGGATGTGGGTTTGGGTTGGAGTTGGGTCTAATTAAATTGAGGTTAGGTAGCCACATTAATTAATTTATAATTAATGTAACGGGTGTTTCTAATTTAATTTAAATAAAATCTGGGAGTCTAAATTAGGTTGGACAAGGGTCATTGGTGTAGTAGGCTCAGTGTACAATATTATCGTGATCTGGGTTGGTCAAAACTGGTTGAGGTTGGGTCTCAATGTCAATTGGAACGGGCAGCGAACGTAATTACGCAATTTAATTAATTTGCGCACGGACGTTTGTAACGACTTTTGTGCGACTAGAATCGGGCACAAAAATCGGTATCCGGGGTTTGTTCTAGGTTCAATATAATGGGTTTATAGGTCTAGGTCAAATATGTAGCATTAGCTTTAGGGTAACAGCTATGGTATCATTCCAAATCATCAAATTATTTCACAGGTATTTATAATACTAGATATTAATCATAATTAATTCAGGTTAACCCTAATTATGCTAATTAAATTAGTTAACCCTAATTTCTGGTCAAGGGGGTTTACAGTTCAGGGGGAGTTGAAGGAAGGGGATGAGAGAAGAATCGGCTGATGTATGGGTTAGGGGTGGTTTAAAAAGAAAAAAAATAAAGAAAAGGGAAAAATAATATTTATACAAGTAGGGTGTGGGTTTGACCTAGAATTGGTTTGACTGGTCAACCCCTCTTGGGATTAGGCCTCTCGTATAGGATTTTAATGGACTAGGATTGCATGGTTCAAAATAAAAGAGGGCTATGGGTTTAAGGAGGTTGATGTTGTATTACACACTCTCAAAAATTATGGAAAAGTTACACATGAAGAAGAAATTGGTTTATTCACGGGTCGTGCCCAACGGGGTAGTCACCTTAATACACTTTTGCACAAAAGTGACCAACAATTGAAAAATGCACAAAGTTAGGTTTATGGTTTAATTTAATTAAAATAAATACAATCGGTATTCTAAAATTAATTAGAAGTACAAGGGGCTAAAATTAAGTGGGACACAATGGTCATAAATGAAATAAACTTGGAATAGAATATTACCCTAATTTGGGTTGCTCAAAATAGGTCAAGCTTGTGTCTCCAATTTTGATTGGAACACACAAGGTTACAAGGTTTGGTTTATATAGAATTAAATATAGTCGGTTGCGACGAATACTGTGCGACTAAAATGAAGCACAACAAGACATAATTATGAGTCAAACAAGGATCAAAATAATAGTCTGGCACGTCTAGGACAAGGGTATGAAATTGGTTGAAAGACAATGGCTAGTGTAGTGCTCTAATTATCGAAGTAACGATAAAGTACAACAATCAAATAAAATCATAATTATTTAAATATAATTAATTATCATGCAATCATTTACACATAAAATTATGAAAAGACAAAAATACCCTTAATCTGAAAAGTGGGGGTGACAAGTCTACCCTCCTTAAAAGAATTTCGTTCTCGAAATTAAAATAAACTAGCACAAGAACAAACAATCAAACAATGAATTATACCTCAAGTCTCGAAGAGATACGGATACTGCTCGCGCATTTTGTCCTCTCTCTCCCAGGTTGATTCGCCTGGAGAGTGATGTCTCCATGCAACACGAACCAAGGGAATAGTCTGGTTCCGCAATACATTCTCTCTACGATCCAATATCTCAACAGGCTGTTCAGGATAGCTGAGCGTCTGTCCAACTTCGATCTCCGAGTGGTCTAGTACGTGACTAGGATCCGCCACGTACCTTCTCAGATGCGACACGTGGAACACGTCATGTACTCCATCTAGAGCATGAGGCAAATCAAGTCTATAGGCCACTGCACCGACCCTTGCAAGAATACTAAAAGGCCCGATGTATCGTGGACTAAGCTTCCCGTCTCTGCCAAAACGAATCGTGTCCCGTGTCGGAGAAATCCGTAGGAACACCAAATTGCCAACCTAGAACAACAATCTTAACATGCAATCTAAAACAAAACAATCACAACACAATAAAACAATGTCACGACCCGATTCCGTGGAATCGTTGGGGCGTCCCCCGAACCGTGACCGTCGTGTTGCGCCCGCACAAGGCTTTAATGTTTTGCATAACGAGCACATATTCAGAGTACGCAGATAACTTGAAACACATATTTAAAACATGGAAAAGTTCTCTTTATTGATAATGAACATCTATTATAAACTCTTGAACGAGTCAGCTAATTTACCGCATGGGCTTACAAAAGTGTTGACTTAAAATGAGATAGCAGTCCTGTACATTACATCCCTTTACTAAACTTTAAAATAATATAGACCTCCGGGCTGGAGGACGGCTTTGCCACGGAGCTGCATTGTGCATAGAGAGTTGCAAGCTCCTGCTTCAAAATGCTTCAAGGATGGCGCGATCAGGATGCGCCTACAGCTGGATTGGATCGGGAAGACGACTTCGGCTCCTCGCTCGGTTTGCCTTAGTGCGGGAAACCTATTTCAACGAGGGTCAGTATGTCGAGACATACTGGTGAAGGCGAGCTAACCGAACTATACCAATCAACATATTGTTTATATGAAGCATGCATATTTTTGTGGTTTTCTATCTTGCCTTAGTTCATTTACAAGTAAGCAACATATAGAATTTACTGAAATGAACTTGCCACCGTTCGGTGACTTTTACCTGTCTGTTTGAACCACCTGCACAATACTTACCATGCCTTCCCTGCCACGAAGACACACGTTAGTTTACAACAGGTTTAAATATACAGGAGATCACTGGCGTATGCCATAATGGACGATTTAGTCTTGAACAAGGATGGAATGCAGCAAAGATTCAGTAGTGGCTACAAACCATCCCGTCCAGATGCAGTAGACTACAGTGAAGTTTCGTCCGGATCGGATCGGTGCCAGTGCCCCAGCGACCGTCCGCAGGAACCAGTGACCTTGTGCACAAGTTGTCCGTGATCGAACGGTATATTTATTAAGTTAACAGTTCATGCAGTTGAGGCAACACGAGTACAAGACAAGCAGTATTTCATGATTCAGTTGTATAGCCTCCCGGTTCAGTGTATTGCATTCAGGATAAGCTCTATTCATAACACAATTTAAAGAAGAGTATACATTCTAACTTGTATTTATGCATATGATAAACATTCCAAATGAACAAGCATGCAAGTAAGTAACCGTTCACAAGTTTGATTAACAAGCAATATTATTCAAGTCTATTCTCTTTTTATCTTGGTATCTTTTATTATTACTTGGTATCGTCTGATCGGGGCAAACAAGGATGCAAGATTTATAGTTGTGAAGACTTGGAAGCAGGGCTAGCTAATCGGGATGGTAGCCACTCACTTAGTAGGTTGGAAGGGAGAAGGAAAGAGGCGCTTCAAGACTCCGCTCGTAAGCCGCCTACTGTTCGTTCACCTGCATCACGAACAGCTCGATCAATACCTCTTCCTCTCTTTCCATACTTGGAATTGAAATGCAGTGCAATGAACGAAAATAATAAAATTAATCAAAACCGTTCAAGGAAAACAAGCAAATCTGAAAATCAACTCAAAGCACGAAAGCAACAAGCGACATCGAAATTCGAGGCAACAAAGATAACAACGGAGAGGTCCCTCCTGACTCTGCCGCTAAGTCGATCCCGGGGGCACGGTCCACTGAATATGGGAATCGATTCCGAAGAAACAAATCCATAACGAGGACGAGTTCTTGTTTCAAAATATCCCGATCGAACGATATCATCTTGTGTTTCTTAGCCGCACTCCCTGCACCGGGGGAACGGGGCGCTACATCCTACCCAACTAATTAGAAGTTTTATCCTCGAAACTTAGGAATAGAGCCTACCGTTAGGGATTATTGTGGCGGCTCAGTGGGCAGGCAGGAACGGTATGATCTGGATCCCCACAAATGAGACATTGCCCATGTTTCTTACGGCACTTTTCAGCTGTGTGCCCTGGTTTCTTACAATAAGAACATGGTTGCCCTGGGTTTCCTCTTCGTGGACCGTCGTGGTTAGGGCACTTTGCAGTAGTGTTTCCTCTATCGTTGCTTTGGCGTTTGTGATTGTAGGTATGCACAGCGTTGGTAGGAACGTGGGATACTGTGGTTCAAGAGATAGGGCATGATTCATGACTTCATGCATTATTCCGTACTGATGAACAACTACGTGTGCATGGATGGCAGGGCGCAAACCACCTTCAAACCTTCTAGCTCGACTCGCTGTATCAGGTAAATAGGCACTAGCGAATTTGGAGAGTCGGTTGAATTCGACAAAATATTGTTTAACTGTCATACTGCCCTGCCGCAGCTGCACGAACTCATTTTCCATCTGACGTTGCACTGGAGGGGGTATGAACTCCTCTTCAAACGCGGCACTAAAAGTCGTCCACGAGATCGGCTCCTCTCCATGGTTAAATTGGAGAGATCGTCGATGCACGTCCCACCAATCGTGTGCGTTGAGGCGGAGCTGTAGTTGCGCGCAGGCGACGCGCTTCTCTTCGAGTACCACTAACAGAGCGAAGTGGTCTTCAAGTTCGGCCAACCAATCTAGAGCCATAATTGGTTCCTCAGTCCCGTTGAATGGGGTGTTGCAGACTTTCTTAAAGTGGCCAAAGTCGAAGGCAGTCACTTCCCTCGGCCTTGGAATTTGCGACGTCTCTACTTTAAGCACGGGCTGTTCCACCGGAGTCGTTGCTGTTGCAGAGAAATGGTTGGAAGCCAAAGTCTGAACGATCTATTGCAGGGCATCTACCTGCTTCTGTTGGACTGAGAATTGGGTCTCTAGATTGCTTTCGAACTTGGCTTGGCGAGCATCATTTCTTTGTCGTTGTGCTTCTAACATTTGCATCACCCGCTCAAGCGGATCGACTTGAGATATGCCCCGTTGGCTCCGAGAGCTTCCCGAAGTGACCGAACTACTTTCTTGGCCTTGCGTTTCGTCCGGTGTTAGCGCTGCAGATTGCGTTGGTGCCATTCCTTCAAAAGAAGGTAAATTACATTAGGATCATAATGTATTATGGACTCATTGCATGAACGTATCTTATTTTGGCCTAGCGAGTTCAAGAGTTCGCACAGGAATTTGATCGTTAAAGGAACTTTTCCAGTACGAGAGTCTAAGGAACTTGAATCTGTGCTCTGATACCATTATGTCACGACCCGATTCCGTAGAATTGTTGGGGTGTCCCCGAACTGTGATCGCCGTGCGGGCCTAGGGTTGCGCCCGCATAAGGCTTTAATGTTTTGCATAACGAGCACATATTCAGAGTACGCAGATAAATTAAAACACAGATTTGAAACATGGAAAAGTTCTCTTTATTGATAATGAACATCTATTACAAACTCTTGAACGAGTTAGCTAATTTGCCGCACGGGCTTACAAAAGTGTTGACTCAAATTGAGATAACAGTCCTGTACATTACATTCCTTTACTAAACTTCAAAATGATATAGACCTCCGGGCTGGAGGATGGCTTTGCCACGGAGATGCATTGTGTATAGAGAGTTGTAAGCTCCTGCTTCAAAATGCTTCAAGGATGGCGCAATCAGGATGCGCCTACAGCTGGACTGGATCGAGAAGACGACTTCGGCTCCTCGCTCGGTTCGTCTTAGTGCGGGGAACCTATTTCAACGAGGGTCAGTATGTCGAGATATACTAGTGAAGGCGAGCTAACCGAACTATACCAATCAACATGTTGTTTATATGAAGCATGCATATTTTTGTGGTTTTCTATCTTGCCTTAGTTCATTTACAAGTAAGCAGCATATATAATTTACTGAAATGAACTTGCCACCATTCGGTGACTTTTACCTGTCCGTTTGAACCACCTGCACAATACTTACCATGCTTTCCCTGCCACGAAGACACAAGTTAGTTTACAACAGGTTTAAATATACAGGGGATCACTGGCGTATGCTATAATGGACGATTTAGTCTTGAACAAGGATGGAATGCAGCAAAGATTCAGTAGTGGCTACAAACCATCCCGTCCAGATGCAGTAGACTACAGTGAAGTTCCGTGCGGATCGGATCGGTGCCAGTGCCCCAGCGACCGTCCGCAGGAACCAGTGACCTTATGCACAAGTTGTCCGTGATCGAACGGTATGTTTATTAAGTTAACAGTTCATGCAGTTGAGGCAACACGAGTACAAGACAAGCAGTATTTCATGATTCAGTTGCATAGCCTCCCGGTTCAGTGTATTTCATTCAGGATAAGCTCTATTCATAGCACAATTTAAAGAAGAGTATACATTCTAACTTGTATTTATGCATATGATGAACATTCCAAACGAACAAGCATGCAAGTAAGTAACCGTTCACAAGTTTGATTGACAAGCAATATTATCCAAGTCTATTCTCTTTTTATCTTGGTATCTTTTATTATTACTTGGTATCATCTGATCGGGGCAAACAAGGATGCAAGATTTATAGTTATGAAGACTTGGAAGCAGGGCTAGCTAATCGGGATGGTAGCCACTCACTTAGTAGGTTGGAAGGGAGAAGGAAAGAGGCGCTTGAAGACTCCGCTCGTAAGCCTCCTACTGTTCGTTCACCTGCATCACGAACAGCTCGATCAATACCTCTTCCTCTCTTTCCATACTCGGAATTGAAATGCAGTGCAATGAACGAAAACAATAAAATCCATCGAAACCGTTCAAGAAAAATAAGCAAATCCAAAAACTAACTCAAAGCACGAAAGCAACAAGCGACATCGAAATTCGAGGCAACAAAGATAACAGTAGAGAGGTCCCTCCTGACTCTGCCGCTAAGTCGATCCCGGGGGCACGGTCCACTGAATATGGGAATCGATTCCGAAGAAACAAATCCATAACGAGGACGAGTTCTTATTTCAATCTATCCCGATCGAACGATACCATCTTGTGTTTCTTAGCCGCGCTCCCCGCACCGGGGGAATGGGGCGCTATAAATAAAACCAATATCTGAAACTCTAGGGGTCTACGGTGGCTATCGGCCCAATGCCGTTGTCTGTCCTGAGCCACTCGCAGTCTGTCTCTGATAAGTTCCACCTTTTCTGCTGCATCCATGACCATTTCTGGTCCTAACAAAGCTCTCTCTCCAACATCATCCCAAGATAAAGGTGTACGACACCTCCGTCCATATAAAGCCTCAAATGGTGACATCTCAATGCTGGCCTGGTAGCTGTTGTTGTAAGCAAACTCTACCAAGTGTAGATGATCCTCCCAAGAACCTCCGAGATCCAAAACGTAAGTGCGTAGCATATCTTCAAGAGTCTGAATAGTCCTTTCAGACTGTCCGTCTGTCTGGGGGTGATACGCAGTACTTAACTTGAGCTGAGTGCCCAAGCTTGCCTGCAGACTCCTCCAGAAATGGAAAGTAAAATGACTATCCCGATCTGAGACAATACTCACAGGAACTCCATATAATCTGACAATCTGCTGTACGTACATCTCTGCTAACTTCTCTTTTGAAGTACCCACTTTGAATGGTAAGAAATGGGCTGATTTGGTCAACCTATCTACGATGACCCAAATTGCGTCCTTTCCTCCTGGAGAATGTGGAAGTCATGAAACGAAGTCCATAGTCACGTGCTCCCACTTCCACTCTGGAATGGGTAAAGGTTGAAGCTGTAATGCCCCGCAACCGCTCGGAGTGTTACGCTGAGTCGGATTGAATAAGTCAAATGCTGGTTACATTTAAAATGTTGGATTTTGGGAAGGAGGATTAATCGAGTTGGTTTTAATGTGCAAGTGGCTAGCGGGTTCGATGGAAATCAGGTGTTCGTTCAGAACAGTACTGAATAGCTGGATGGAAGCGATAATGCCGTCTTCCTTAATCCGATCGGTCGGATGATTTGGAGAGCACGTCCTGTAGTGCCTCAAATCCCGATCCGACCGGGATATGCACTATATAATTGGGCTTGTGGCTAGTCCGTCAGAGTATGCTTAGATCTTCGGCATCTTATTGCCATGGACGAAATACGATGATCCTTTCCAACTCATGGAAAGGCCTCTATTGAAACGAGTCCAATAGTTTTCGTGTTTGGTTGCTTGGTTTTCTTGATTGCCGCTTTGGGATTTGATTTGGTGTTGCTTTCGAGTTGCTTGGTTTTCGCTGTTAGTTTTATTGATTGGAGCTTGAATTTTGGGGAGTTCGGCAAGGAAGGATAGGCAAAAAATTCTAACTCGGTGCTCGTGCTGTTGCAGGTCCGCGTAACTGACGTTTGATCGTCGCTAGGCGGGATTCCTTGTTTCAGCAACTTTTCCCTTAACCAGTGAGTGGTTTGGTCCCTTCTTTCCTACTTCTTCACGCCAATATCTCTAATGTTTCAAACGTTCACTCGATGATGCCCGGTTGGACACCTAGGAAATGCTTAGCCACAATGCATGCCAGCCACTAAGAAAGGAACATGGGAATTGTAGACTAATTTTACTATATGCTTGCACACCTTATAAATTCAATTGGTTGGAATGGGAATTTGGTTGTTGGTTACGGCCTGGTGCCTCGGATAGAGTTTGGACCCATGGGATATCAAAATCGGAACACCGCATTGAGAAAATATGAACTGTTGCATAAGATATATATATTGCTGCTTTACTTCATCTGTTTAATTCGATGCATTGTGTGAGATATAAAATGTTCATGCATTTGCATGGTCTGGGACAACTTGTGCACAAGGTTTATCATTTCCTCGAAACGGCTTTTCGGGGCACTGGAACCGTATCGATCCGGAGGGAAATATTGATTCGTGTTCGTCACGATGCATTGCGGGACCTCCAGCGGGGCTTGCTACCCGGGCTGATAGGGCGCGCCGTTAATGCTTGGAATATGTCCCTAAGGTGTCGATCACACCAATGACCGTATAGAATAGAACACATGCTAATTTATTGTCTTGTGCAGAATACTTGTGTTTCGTTGCAGGGAAGGTGTGCATCGGTTGAGTAAGCAATCGATGCACTGGTTGGATTCAATGCTATTTTTATTTATATCAAAACATGCAACTGATATGAATTGAAGTCACTTGCTTCTTTATAGAAGTAATCTTAATGCATGCTCGCCCCTAATAAGCTAGTGTCGATTTAGTCGAGTGGGATTCATCCCGCTCACCAGTACAAGTTGAGTACTGACCCACGTTGTGGGCAACTATTTCAGGCATTCAGACGGTGCAACGCTAGTGGATAGACGAAGAGGCGTTAGGAGCACCTCTATTTTGAAGTATAGTTGAAGTCAGATCATTTTGGGGGCTTGGACTTTCAACCTATACAAGGGCGTAATGTATGGACGATGGGGACTATCTGATGAAGCGCGCCCTGCATTTTGAGTTATCTTTTCTAATATAATTCAAGTAGCCGAGAAGGCGCATCAATGTAGACTCTATGTAAATTACTCTGAATTATCAATGAAAGAGCATATTTTCTTTCTGCACTTGTGTTCAATTATCTGTGAATGTATTTTCTAAATTGTGTTTCAAAGTGGGTTCCTATAACTGTAAGTTCTTGCCTTGTACGAGCGCAACTCCAGGCTCGTACGGCATCACGCCCCAGCGAGGACGAATCGGTTCCGTGAAGGATCCAGCGAGGACGATTGACCCTTTCGGGATCGGGGCGTGACATATTGGTATCAGAGCTTAGGCTTTACATCCTTGGGATTTCAAAAAGATTATAAAGGAGTTTGATGCGCCTCTCGGTTGAGTTGCATTCGGTGTCCGCTGCATGAGATGGGTCGCCTATACAATGAGCCCATAGATACAAAAATCTATCGTTTTTGAGGTGTTAACAAGCTACTCTCTTTTATAGCAATGGCTAAGAAAAACACTGCCGCTGCAAGCAGTGCTCAGCCCGTCCAGAACGATCCGGCAAGTTCTGGAGAATCCGGAGGAGCGGGTTCAATGGATATGTCCGAACGACTTATGCATCTCATGGAGGTGCAGCAATAACAAGCCATTTCTCAACAGGCACAGTTGGCTGCTCAACAAAAGCAGATGGATACCATGATGCAACTGATTGCATCCTTGGTACCCAACAACGGGGGAGCCACGGTGACGCCTGCTGTACCGCCGGCTGTGGCGGTAGAGGATGAGTCCGAAGAAACACAGCATCCAGCAAGGAACACCTGCCGTGCGGCAGAATTCACTAAGATGCATCCACCAACGTTCAACGGACGAGCAGAACCGGATATGGTGATGGGATGGATTACAAAGATGGAGGGACTCTTCAATCTGGTCGGCATTAGGGGATCCAAAAGAGTGGCCTGTGCATCAGTTCAACTGGAGCTGCGTACGCATGATTGGTGGGAGGCCACTAAGCAGGGAATTTATGATGCCAATCCCAACTGCAAAATTACCTGGGAAATGTTCAAATCTGCCTTCATTGAACAATATATTCCCCGGGCTGTGCGGCAACAAAAAGAAGACGACTTCAGCAATCTGGTGCAAGAAAGCATGTCTGTCGACGATTATGACTCGGCGTTCGCTAAGCTGGCTAAATTTGCTGGGCACTTCTTGCCTAACCAGCAGGCGTGGTGCTACCGCTTCCAGAAGGGTTTGAATGACGATTTGCGTAGGACGTCATCAACCAGAAGTGTCAGACATACAGGGAATGTTATGAAGCTGCCCTGAACAGCGAGCGGATCTTTGGGCGCTGTCCACCAAAGGCCGATGTGCAAATCTCCCGTATCAACAATAATTAGCGGCCTCAGGAAATGGGAGGGTCTGGAGCACAAAAGCGTCTGCACACATCTGAGCATAGGGGCCCGTCCCGTGCACCATACTGCAACAGGTGCGGCAGATTAGGGCATCGAGTGGAGGAATGCCGAGTTACTGGGTGTTTTAAATGTGGTCGTCTGGACCACAAGCATTTCAACTGCCGTGAGGCAAAACCGAATCAGCACAACGGGAATCACAACAATGGGAATCATAACAATGGGAATCAGCACCACGGGAATCAGAACCACGGGAATCACAACAGGGGGCCTCCAGCAAGTGATGCCAATGCTGTGGCGTTGAACCCACGACGCCAGGGTGCTCAAGGACGAGTCTATGCACTGACTCGGGATGAAGCATCCGTCTCTGAAACTGTCGTGACAGGTACATTACTTTTCAGAGATTTGCCCGCTAGAGTCTTATTCGATTCAGGTGCTACGCATAGTTTCATATCTGCTGATTTTACTATTGAGCATAAGTTAGCTTCTACTCCCTTAAATATGAATCTTTGCGTGAGCACACCTTCGGGAGTCGACATGCCCGCCCATGCGATCTGTAAGGATGGTTATATTTGCATCGGAGGCAGGAAGCTTTCCTTAGATGTCATTGTATTAGACATTAAGGATTACGATATTATTCTCGGGATGGATTGGTTGGGTGCTTGTCATGCAACAATTGAGTGCGCGGAGAAGCGAGTCGTATTCCGTCTACCCGGTGAGGCAGACTTTTACTATTCGTGCAGCGCTGCACCAAAGACGGCAATGATGATATCAGCAATTTCGGCTAGGCGTATGCTGCATTCGGGTTGTGAAGGGTACTTAGCTTCAGTTCGAGACACCCGGCAGGAAAGTGCAAATGCAGCTCAGGCTGATGTTATAGCAGATTTCCTCGACGTGTTCCCGGACGAGCTGCCTGGAATGCCTCCTGATCGTGAGATCGAATTCAGCATCGACACGTTTCCGGATACACGACCGATATCGAAGGCACCTTATCGAATGGCCCCAGCAGAGCTGAAGGAACTTAAGATTCAGTTATAAGATCTGTTGGACCGAGGATACATTCGTCCAAGCGTTTCTCCGTGGGGCGCTCCGGTGCTGTTCGTGAAGAAAAAGGATGGATCCATGCGGCTATGTATTGACTACCGAGAACTAAATAAGGCGACCGTGTGGAACCAGTACCCATTGCCAAGAATAGATGACTTGTTTGATCAGCTGCAAGGTGCAACAGTTTTCTCTAAAATTGATCTCAGGTCAGGGTACCACCAGTTGAAAATCAAACCAGATGATGTTCAAAAATCTGCATTCAGGACCCGATACGGACACTACGAATTTCTTGTGATGTCGTTCGGTTTGACGAACGCCCCTGCAGCTTTCATGGATCTGATGAACCGCGTGTTTCGGCCGTACGTAGACAAGTTTGTGGTCGTGTTCATCGACGACATTCTAATATATTCCAAGAACGAGGCGGAACACAAGGAACACCTAAAGATCGTGCTGCAGACATTACGAGAGCATCAGTTGTACGCTAAGCTCAGCAAGTGTGAGTTTTGGTTGAACAGCGTAGAATTTCTGGGTCATGTTGTCTCGGCAGAGGGCATCGCTGTAGACCCGAAGAAAATAGAGGCAGTGGTGGATTGGAAGCAACCTACATCAGCCAGCGAAGTACGAAGCTTTCTGGGCCTAGCGGGATACTACCGTAGGTTCGTGAAGGATTTTTCTAAACTGGCCTCACCTTTGACTCGCCTCACTCAAAAAGGGATTGTATACAAATGGAGTAATGACTGCGAAGCCAGCTTTCAAGAACTTAAGCAGCGTCTTGTTTCAGCTCCGATCCTTGTTCTTCCAGATGGGGTAGAGGAGTTTCAGATATACAGTGACGCCTCGGGACTTGGTTTGGGATGTGTGCTCATGCAGAGGGATAAGGTAATATCGTACGCCTCCAGGCAACTGAAGCCGCACGAGAAAAACTACCCGACGCACGACTTGGAATTGGCGGCAATTGTATTTGCACTAAAGTTGTGGAGGCATTATCTTTATGGTGTTGCTTGCAAAATCTTTACAAATCACAAAAGCCTCAAGTATCTATTCACACAACGAGAACTGAACCTCCGACAGCGGCGTTGGTTAGAACTGATTAAGGACTATGATTTGACGATCGCTTACACACCGGGCAAGGGAAACATCGTTGCTGATGCTCTGAGTCGGAAGTATGTGGGCTCGTTATCCATAAACAACCATTTACTTCGAGACCTTGAGGCGATGGGCATCGAGCTCCGTGTTCAGCATCAAGGAGTGCAGCTGGCATCACTCCATCTTGAACCAAGTCTGCGTGATAGAATCAAATCAGCTCAGGAGGGCGATCAGTTCCTAGCGAAGGCACGCGGACTGATTTCTGCGGGGAAGACGTCTGACTTTGTGGCAGGCGAAGATGGGACCTTACAAATGAAAGGAAGGATATGTGTTCCTAGCGACCCAGAACTCCGAAGGGAAATTATGGCGGAAGCACACTATGCGAAGTATTCCTTGCATCCGGGGAGCACTAAGATGTATATGGACTTACGCAGAACCTTCTGGTGGCAAGGTATGAAGCGGAATATGGCGACCTTTGTGTCACAGTGCATGGCCTGTCAACAGGTGAAAGCTGAACATCAGAGGCCCGGCGGGGAGCTGCAGAACCTCGCTATTCCTGAGTGGAAATGGGACAAAATCACTATGGATTTCATTGTGGGATTTCCGAAGACGCCGCGGGGGCATGATGCGATTTGGGTCATAGTTGATCGTTTGACCAAATCAGCCCACTTCCTTCCTATAAAAATTACTTGGAGCGTCGATCGGTTAGCACAGATTTACATAGACGAGATTGTTCGATTACACGAAGTACCTGCCTCAATCGTCTCTGACCGTGACAGACGCTTCTTATCTCATTTTTGGACAAGCCTACAGTCTGCTTTGGGAACCAAGCTACAGTTCAGTACTGCATACCACCCCCAGACTGATGGACAGACGGAAAGGACAAATCAGATACTTGAAGATATGTTACGGCTGTGTGCAATCGATTTGAAGACTAGTTGGGACACGCATCTCACGTTGGCGGAGTTTGCGTACAACAACAGCTACCAATCGAGTATCCAGATGGAACCGTACGAAGCACTTTATGGGCGCAAGTGTCGATCTCCAATTTGTTGGGACGAAGTCGGCGAGCGGCAAGTACTCGGGCCAGAGCTGGTAGAACAGGCAGTTGAGAAAGTTCGCTTGATTCGGGAAAGACTCCGCACGGCGCAGAGCCGACAGAAAAGTTATGCCGATGCTCATCGTAGACCTTTGGAGTTCATGGTTGGGGATCATGTATTCTTGAAAGTGACGCCGATGCGTGGGGTGATGTGTTTCGGCGTGAAGGGCAAACTGAGTCCCAGGTTTGTCGGCCCCTTCGAGATTCTGGAACGAGTGGCAGCTGTGGCATACCGGATTGCACTACCTCCCGCCTTGGCTGAAGTGCATGACATATTCCATGTTTCTCAACTGCGGAAGTATGTGCATGACCCGAGTCATGTGGTTAGCTTCGAACAATTGGAACTGCGCACAGATTTATCATACTCAGAAGAACCGGTGCAGATTCTGGATCGTAAGGAAAAAGTACTTCGCAACCGTACGATGTCCTTGGTTCGCGTGCTGTGGCGGAACCATTCAGTTGGGGAATCAATCTGGGAGATGGAATGGGAGATGAAGGAGAAATATCCTTCGTTGTTCACTCAGTCGGAGGTAGGGCCTTGTTCTTAAGTTTCGGGACGAAACTTTTTCTTAGTGGTATTTTATGTAGTGCCTCAAATCCCGATCCGACCGGGATGTGCACTATATAATTGGGCTTGTGGCTAGTCCGTCAGAGTATGCTTAGATCTTCGGCATCTTATTGCCACGGACGAAATGCGATGATCCTTTCCAACTCATGGAAAGGTCTCTATTGAAACGAGTCCAATAGTTTTCGTGTTTGGTTGCTTGGTTTTCTTGATTGCCGCTTTGGGATTTGATTTGGTGTTGCTTTCGAGTTGCTTGGTTTTCGCTGTTGGTTTTATTGATTGGAGCTTGAATTTTGGGGAGTTCGGCAAGGAAGGATAGGCAAAAAATTCTAACTCGGTGCTCGTGCTGTTGCAGGTCCGCGTAACTGACGTTTGATCGTCGCTAGGCGGGATTCCTTGTTTCAGCAACTTTTCCCTTAACCAGTGAGTGGTTTGGTCCCTTCTTTCCTACTTCTTCACGCCAACATCTCTAATGTTTCAAACGTTCACTCGATGATGCCCGGTTGGACGCCTAGGAAATGCTTAACCACAATGCATGCCAGCCACTAAGAAAGGAACATGGGAATTATAGACTAATTTTACTATATGCTTGCACACCTTATAAATTCAGTTGGTTGGAATGGGAATTTGGTTGTTGATTACGGCCTGGTGCCTCGGATAGAGTTTGGACCCATGGGATATCAAAATCGGAACACCGCATTGAGAAAATATGAACTGTTGCATAAGATATATATATTGCTGCTTTACTTCATCTGTTTAATTCGATGCATTGTGTGAGATATAAAATGTTCATGCATTTGCATGGTCTGGGACAACTTGTGCACAAGGTTTATCATTTCCTCGAAACGGCTTTCTGGGGCACTGGAACCGTATCGATCCGGAGGGAAATATTGATTCGTGTTCGTCACGATGCATTGCGGGACCTCCAGCGGGGCTTGCTACCCGGGCTGATAGGGCGCGCCGTTAATGCTTGGAATATGTCCCTAAGGTGTCGATCACACCAATGACCGCATAGAATAGAACACATGCTAATTTATTGTCTTGTGCAGATGGTAAGTATACTTGTGTTTCGTTGCAGGGAAGGTGTGCATCGGTTGAGTAAGCAATCGATGCACTGGTTGGATTCAATGCTATTTTCATTTATATCAAAACATGCAACTGATATGAATTGAAGTCACTTGCTTCTTTATAGAAGTAATCTTAATGCATGCTCGCCCATAATAAGCTAGTGTCGATTTAGTCGAGTGGGATTCATCCTGCTCACCAGTACAAGTTGAGTACTGACCCACATTGTGGGCAACTATTTCAGGCATTCAGACGGTGCAACGCTAGTGGATAGACGAAGAGGCGTTAGGAGCACCTCTATTTTGAAGTATAGTTGAAGTCAGATCATTTTGGGGGCTTGGACTTTCAACCTATACAAGGGCGTAATGTATGAACGACGGGGACTATCTGATGAAGCGCGCCCTGCATTTTGAGTTATCTTTTCTAATGTAATTCAAGTAGCCGAGAAGGCGCATCAATGTAGACTCTATGTAAATTACTCTGAATTATCAATGAAAGAGCATATTTTCTTCCTGCACTTGTGTTCAATTATCTGTGAATGTGTTTTCTAAATTATGTTTCAAAGTGGGTTCCTATAACTGTAAGTTCTTGCCTTGTACGAGCGCAACTCCAGGCTCGTACGGCATCACGCCCCAGCGAGGACGAATCGGTTCCGTGAAGGATCCAGCGAGGACGATTGACCCTTTCGGGATCGGGGTGTGACACGTCCTGCTCGCACGGTCATACCAGTTGAGTAGATCGCGCTTGCATCGGACCACGGGTTCAAGGGATTGGCCGTATCGGCAGGACAGGATGCCTAACGGAATCAAACAATATGAGTGGGCTCTTTCCCTTCTCCTCTACTCCTTCATGCCTAATAATATGAAAACACGTAAAAGGCTTGAACACTTGGGCTGAAACATTGGAAATCACTACACTGAGGCGTGCATAGAGTGTACGTCGTTGGCTTGGTAGGATTGTGGCTTAAAATAATTTACGCGTTGGATAGTTGGTACGATAATTGGGTTATACATTTGAGGCAGTCGGTTGGATAATTGGGATTATACTTGGACGGTTGGAATTATACAAGTTGGAATGATACAATGAAAATATCGAAAATCCGGGCGAGCGAGCGTGCATCCGTACACGAGTATCACTGGGTCGCTTTGTCTTGCAAAGCGAGCAGTTGTGGTTCAAAACCGAACAACTGCATATGCGAGGGTATTGTGCCACTGTTGGGGCATTGTGCCACGGGATTATTCGGAGTGTGGGGTGTTGCTCCCAATGTGAAACACTGTGTTGGAAAGCGGCAATGTGAAAAGTAGGCATAACTTGGGCACAACTTGAGAGATTGTGCATATGGGTATTTTGGTGCCTTGGGATATATACATTGAGGTCGAGATTTGGAATCCTTGGGAATATATTGAAAGAATGGTTATGGATGCTTCGGTTGGATATTCGGTTGAACGAGTCTAGGATCGCTTGGTGGGGCGAGAATGTTCGATCCTCTCGTCATACCTACTTTCTGCATGTCACGGACAACCTGTGTACACCGGGTTTGACATTTCCTCGAAACGGCTTCCCGGGGCACTGGGACCGTATCGATCCGGAGGGAAATATTGATTCGTGCTAGTCACGATGCATTACGGGACCTCCAGCGGGCTTGCTACCCGGGCTGATAGGGCGCACCGTTAATGCTTGGATTTTGTCCTTTATGGCTTTGCCAGTGACTTCATATAGATAAGAGTTGGCTTGCTTTTCTTTTGTTGGTTTGGCTTTCGTGTAGGCGCGGCCACCTTGCCTCGGCAAGAGTGTGCACTCGAGATTGGAATATAAACTTTGGTTGAGGATGGATATTGAGGCGAGACTGATGGTTCGATATGTTATCGTGCAAGCGATGGCATTGAGTAGGACGGGTTGCATGCTAGTTTACTTCGGGATGGATATATAAATGCTTGTCGATTGGTTTGAGTTGAATGCTTGCATGCTTAAACTGCTTTACAGTTTTCCTTAACATGTCATCCCTATGCCATGAAAAGAATCTAGGATTCAAACTAGAAAGATCACCATATAACTGTTGCATTCACTATTTTACTTAGTGTCGGCTTAGACGAGTGGGTTACCCCGCTCACCAGTACGGTTGTGTACTGACCCACGTTTGTGGACAATATTTCAGGTACACAGGCGTAATGGTGCTGCTTGGATATACGGGACAAGATGTATGAACTGTAAGTACCTTTGTGGGCTAGAGAAAAGAGCAAGAGCATTTCATCGTCTTCGTGGCATCGCCTTTGTGGCATTGCCTCGGGGCATTTTATTTGGACCCTATCGTGAGCTTCGCTGCGTATTACTCTGATGTGTGCTTGGTACACCATACTTGACTTCCGCTGCAACTTGGTTGATTCAATGATAACATTTGGTGTTTGACAACATCGCCTTGTACGAGCGCAACTCCAGGCTCGTACGACATCACGTCCCGATTAGAACGATTGTCCCGTGGGAGAGCTGCAACGTGGTGATTTCACGTTCAGCAGGGACTATTGAGCTTGCGGGAGATTGGGGCGTGACAAATTGGTATCAGAGCGCCCGGTTCATTTCTTCGGACTTGGTCCTTCGCTTCATCACAAACTCTAAATAGCTTCCGCGTGTCGTTTAGCTCTTGACTCTACTCAGTGTCACATAGGATGTTTCATGCAATAAGTCTATTTATTGCTAGTTTTGGCTGCATGTTATCCTTGGTTGTGTTGCCTTGGTTGGTTTTCGTAGGATCGCTTAGCCTCGTTAGGCGTTGTTGCATTCGTGCAGCAAGTTGGTTGGCGTTGTTGCATTTGTGCAGCAAGTTGTGGGTTTTCGTTGGGTTGGCTTGGCCTATCGTTTGGGGCGATTCTGATTGCCTCAATGGATCAATTGGTTGGCTAACGAGATTTGATTATGCGGCATGTTTTGAGTAGAAACTTTCGATGAGAATGGATCCTTGCACGAGTTGCTCGTCAAGCGATTGTGTTGGATATAAGTTGGAATTTCGGCTGTGGCGCATCGGTTGGGCAGATTTGAGTTTGGCTTGAGAAATATCAGATAAGTTGGCATGAGTTGCTCGTACAATAAATGTGTGGAACCATTGAGTATTGGGTTGGAATACTTAGAATACGATCGTTGCACGGGTTGCTCGTATAGCGAAAGTATCAGACAGTGGAAATAGTTGAAAATATTGAGAATGGAACATAGCACAAGTTGCATAGCGAGATTGATAGGAATAGTTGGATAATTCAAGCATTGCCTGAGTTCTGTGTCAGACTCGAATTGGGAAAGGCATGATCACACATAAGGGATGGTTTGAACGGATTTTGGATTCTGCAAGGAAATGGTAATGCGAGTAGCGACTTGATTCGGAGTGGTATATAGGATACCACATTTTGAGCAAGACATTGGAATATTTTGGTTGGACATCAATGGAAATTGCCTGAACGGACTCGGATAACGAATACAAGTCGGTTGGTACAAATCGACTGAGTTGGAAGGAATAAAAATAGAGCAAGCGAATATTGAGTTATGATTCGACAGAATCACCTCAGAATAGTCGGTTTGGGATAGACGCTGGTTGACGCAGATTACGCACGAGGGCAACTATATTTACAAGTGGTATATAGTGCAATAGAATTTGACTCGGGTATCCTTCGATACATTAGACTTGAGAACTCAAGAACAGAATCGTGCAAATGGAAGTATCATTGGGCTTAAGAGATGGGCGGAATCGGAACGAACATTTGGGTTACGCTTGAGCAAAGCGATGAGATTATCGGAAGGATAGCAAGCACGGACTACGATTTTGGGCAACGTATTTGAGCTGTTGGTTGAGCAATGAAACACGAACTTGGCTTGTAGGGCAAAGCGATGGATTCATACAAACTTGAAAGATTTTGGATGTTGCTGCTCGAGAAGCCGACTCAGATTTAGCAAAAATGGAATTTTTGGCAAAATGGGGCAACAATGGTAGACGGATTCTCCGGAAGACGTGGACGAATTGTGGCAACAACAAAAGGCAAAAGATTTTGGCGGACAGACTTTTAAAGATAGCTAAATATGGAAGCAACGTTGGAACAAATCACTGTGCCGCTCGAGTAAGTTGGACGTGCATTGTGGAATGCAGCAAATGGATAAGAATTGGAGCAAGTCTTGGGTTTTGAGAATCATTGCAATTTGTAGTACGAGAATCGAACATACAATTCGGAAATTTGATGGATTCAGGGCAGAACAACGGATTGATGGTAGACGGTTTCAACGAGCACATTGCTCGGATTCGGGAGTTCGCTCGGATGGATGGTTGGATTTTGATTCGGATTTACAGATGAGATGTAGCATGGTTTATAGTAACTGTCCATCGTGATGATTACAATTATCGAGCGTAGCTTCGGGATAGCTGACCCTAAGCGACCTTGCCCGTCGAATCGGATATGAATATGGTAGACCCATAGAACGACCCTTGAGGCGGCATATTTGGGAATGCGTCGAGGGCAGATGTGAGCAATGATATTTGGCTTATTGACTGAGTGTTGGATTTGAGAGACCCTTGGGATAGTCTTAAGCTGAAGATGTAGCCGGAAGATCGAAGCGATGGTGGAAGTAGCCTAGTCAACTGATGAGATTCAGAGTTGCAGATTTTTATCGATGGCATCGCCTCTGACTCATCGTGCCCTGGAAGGGAATAACATTCATATGAATTGACGACTGTGAAACTAGCTCGTGAAGTTAAAGCAGCGGCTCGTTCAGATCAAATCTTTGCGAATACTGGAAGGGACAGATTTGCCTCAGATCTACAAGATGTCTCGGGAACTTAGTCTGGGAAGCGTGCTCGTTCGGAAGGCAAAGGTGATATCCTAATGCTTCGAGGCAGTGGAAGCAGCGCGAAGAACTATTCCATGCGCAACCTAAGAATTGTGGCGAGTGTGTCCACGTTGAAATCATGGCGACACAATCCCTTTGGCGTGGCGGCGAGATCTTCGTGGATCACACGAACCTCAATATAGATGCTCACCCTGTGAGATATTGAGATGGCAGGAAAATGTGTTGGACTGAGCTGATCTAAGCAAAGTTGATATTTAGGTAAGTCGCCTACCTGGGGTAGTATCAGTTGTGATGATCGTTTGGTGCATGAGATATATTTCGAGATGTTGCTAGTACTAATTTTCAGAAATAGTTGGATGGACTGAGTTGGAACGCGAACTCATTGAGTCGGTGGAAAATCTGCATAATTGAGAATAGTGCTCAATTGAAAATGTTGGAATGGAAATCGGGATTGATTCAATTGGGAGTAAAGCAAATGGATGCCCTTGTAACTTGTTCAAATTTGCTATCGCAAAGCTCGGCTGAAATGCATGTATTTTAGGGACGCCTTAAATATGTGTACGATCCAAACTAAGCGATACGAAAAATTCGTGTTGAACTGCAAGGAGGATATGGGAATTCGTGAAAATTGTATGAGCATTCAGCAGATCGAGATGTTGAGTCAGAAATCGTGAATATAAGAGTTGCATAGAGCAGATCTATGGAATTGGATTGTGGCATGCTAGTAAGGAATGAGTACTAGCACGGTTCATGGATGAACCTAATTCTAAGTGGTATATTATGTAACGCCCCACAACCGCTCGGAGCGTTACGCTGAGTCGGATTGAATAAGTCAAATGCTGGTTATATTTGAAATGTTGGATTTTGGGAAGGAGGATTAATCGAGTTGGTTTTAATGTGCAGGTGGCTAGCGGGTTCGATGGAAATCAGGTGTTCGTTCAGAACAGTACTGAATAGCTGGATAGAAGCGATAATGTCGTCTTCCTTAATCCGATCGGTCGGATGATTTGGAGAGCACGGCCTGCTCGCACGGTCATACCAGTTGAGTAGATCGTGCTTGCATCGGACCACGGGTTCAAGGGATTGGCCGTATCGGCAGGACAGGATGCCTAACGGGATCAAATAATGTGAGTGGGCTCTTTCCCTTCTCCTCTACTCCTTCATGCCTAATAATATGGAAACATGTAAAAGGCTTGAACACTTGGGCTGAAACATTGGAAATCACTACACTGAGGCGTGCATAGAGTGTACGTCGTTGGCTTGGTAGGATTGTGGCTTGAAATGATTTACGCGTTGGATAGTTGGTACGATAATTGGGTTATACATTTGAGGCAGTCGGTTGGATAATTAGAATTATACTTGGACGGTTGGAATTATACAAGTTGGAATGATACAATGGAAATATCGAGAATCCGGGTGAGCGAGCGTGCATCCGTGCACGAGTATCACTGGGTCGCTTTGTCTTGCAAAGCGAGCAGTTGTGGTTCGAAATCGAACAACTGCATAGGCGAGGGTATTGTGCCACTGTTGGGGCATTGTGCCACGGGATTATTCGGAGTGTGGGGTATTGCTCC
Organism: Iris macrosiphon; assembly: GCA_036927795.1. Lineage (NCBI taxonomy): Eukaryota > Viridiplantae > Streptophyta > Magnoliopsida > Asparagales > Iridaceae > Iris > Iris macrosiphon. The sequence goes on along the minus strand of JAYESA010000017.1, from coordinate 144,125,669 downwards.
CAATGTGAAACACTGTGTTGGGAAGCGGCAATGTGAAAAGTAGGCATAACTTGGGCACAACTTGAGAGATTGTGCATATGGGTATTTTGGTGCCTTGGGATATATATATTGAGGTCGAGATTTGGAATCCTTGGAGATATGTTGAAAGAATGGTTATGGATGCTTCGGTTGGATATTCGGTTGAACGAGTCTAGGATCGCTTGGTGGGGCAAGAATGTTCGATCCTCTCGTCATACCTACTTTCTGCATGTCACGGACAACCTGTGTACACAGGGTTTAACATTTCCTCGAAACGGCTTCCCGGGGCACTGGGACCGTATCGATCCGGAGGGAAATATTGATTCGTGCTAGTCACGATACATTACGGGACCTCCAGCGGGGCTTGCTACCCGGGCTGATAGGGCGCACCGTTAATGCTTGGATTTTGTCCTTTATGGCTTTGCCAGTGACTTCATATAGATAAGAGTTGGCTTGCTTTTCTTTTGTTGGTTTGGCTTTCATGTAGGCGCGGCCACCTTGCCTCGGCAAGAGTGTGCACTCGAGATTGGAATATAAACTTTGGTTGAGAATGGATATTGAGGCGAGACTGATGGTTCGATATGTTATCGTGCAAGCGATGGCATTGAGTAGGACGGGTTGCATGCTAGTTTACTTCGGGATGGATATATAAATGCTTGTCGATTGGTTTGAGTTGAATGCTTGCATGCTTAAACTGCTTTACAGCTTTCCTTAACATATCATCCCTATGCCATGAAAAGAATCTAGGATTCAAACTAGAAAGATCACCATATAACTGTTGCATTCACTATTTTACTTAGTGTCGGCTTAGACGAGTGGGTTACCCCGCTCACCAGTACGGTTGTGTACTGACCCACGTTTGTGGGCAATATTTCAGGTACACAGGCGTAATGGCGCTGCTTGGATATACGGGACAAGATGTATGAACTGTAAGTACCTTTGTGGGCTAGAGAAAAGAGCAAGAGCATTTTATCGTCTTCGTGGCATCGCCTTTGTGGCATTGCCTCGGGGCATTTTATTTGGATCCTATCGTGAGCTTCGCTGCGTATTACTCTGATGTGTGCTTGGTACACCATACTTGACTTCCGCTGCAACTTGGTTGATTCAATGATAACATTTGGTGTTTGACAACATCGCCTTGTACGAGCGCAACTCCAGGCTCGTACGGCATCACGTCCCGATCAGAACGATTGTCCCGCGGGAGAGCTGCAACGTGGTGATTTCACGTTCAGCAGGGACTATTGAGCTTGCGGGAGATTGGGGCATGACAGAAGCAATCCTCCTGGTCTCTGTCGATCTGCTTTTACCTGCTGGCATACTAAATATCGGGATACAAAGCGTGCTACCTCGCGCTTCATACCATACCACCATACGTGCTCCCTCAAATCTCGATACATCTTGTTGGCTCCGGGATGCATCGAGTACTGAGAGCGATGTGCCTCTTGCAAAACTTCTTCGCGCAGCTCTCCACTTGGCACACACATCCTCGTGCCATGCCGTAAGGATCCATCATCCGAAATAGTAAAATCATTTGTCAATCCTGCCCGAACTTATGCCCTGATATTCCTCAGAGTCTCAACATCATACTGTGCAGCTCTAACTCTGTCCATCAGCTCCGATTGTATCTGCAATCCCCACATCTGAATCTCAGCTCCTGGAACTAATACTTCAATTCCCAAGCTTTCAAGATCAACTAATAAATGTCTATCTGAAGTCAAGCACATATCCATCGGATACCTGCTCAAGGCATCGGCGACTACGTTGGCCTTTCCTGGATGGTACTGTAATGAGATATCAAAGTCTTTCATCAATTCTAACCACCTTCTCTGCCTCATGTTCAGCTCCTTCTGTGTAAATACGTACTTCAAGCTCTTGTGGTCTGTGAAGATCTCCACACGCTCTCCGTACAAGTAGTATTTCCACAGCTTTAGAGCGAAGATAACTGTTGCTAACTCCAGATCGTGAGTGTGGTAGTTCTTTTCATGAGGGCATAATTGTCTTGAAGCATAGGCAATTACTTTTCCGTGTTGTTGAAGAACGCATCTCAAACCTTTTCCTGAAGCATCACTGTAGATAGTGAATCCACCCGTCCTTAATGGCAATGTCAAAACTGGTGCTGTCGTCAATCTCTTCTTCAGCTCATGGAATGCGGCTTGACATTCTTCTGTCCAAACGAATTCCACATCTTTCTTGGTCAGCCTAGTCTTTGGTTCTGCAATCTTGGAGAAGTCTTGTACAAATCTTCTGTAGTATCCTGCTAGTCCGAGAAAGCTCCTGATCTCAGCTACCGAGCTGGGGGTAGCCCATGACTCTACGGCTTCGATCTTCTTTGGGTTAACTGAGATTCCGTTACCCGTCACCATATGTCCAAGAAATTCAACCTTGTCAAGGAAGAACTCACACTTTGAAAGCTTCCCGTACAACTTCTCTCTCCCGAGAGTCTCTAAGACCATCCTCAGGTGCTCTTCATGCTCTTCTGGGGTCTTTGAATATATTAGCCAGCTACCCACTACAATATACTCTGATATTCCACAATATGGTCATGGTTGTAGACGATAGGGTATATACTACAATACAAGTCTCTTATGGTCTCATAGAATATACTATATCTCAATTAATCAAACAAGAAACAATAATATAAAACATATAAGATAAAGTAGTAAGCATTCCCAACGCTCTAACAAAATGATCATGAAGCTAGTTAACAAAATAGAAAGCTAGCAGTGTATCAAGTCATACATGATCACATTATCAACTGTAGTCTAATATATACAATCATTTTTGTCAAAATGACCGAAGAACATGCTCCCATAATACACGGGTTAAACAGGTGTCTGACGACTAAATGTCCCAAAAGAATCATAATGATAATAGAGTGGTGGAGAAGAAACCCACTCAAATCCCATGACGATCATCCTTATGGTATACACCATCGTGAAAAAAGTGACGATAGATCCTCGGGTCCAGCTACTAAATCTTGCCAAAAAAATCAGAGGGTTCAACCCCCTAATAACAAATACCATAAAATATCACGAGTGAATAATGCAAAAGAAAACTCAATCAATAATATAGTACATAGGTACTTGTGTCGTAACCTAGATCTGCAATCTATCGTCGGGGCAATAGTCCACCTCCTATATCAAACAAGGACAAGGGATGAATTATTACGTTTAGATAACACACGTCCCCAAATAGACAATATAGTATATAACAAGTGATAATCAATTCATATGGCTGATTATAATGTATATGAGTTATCCGAGCTAATATGTAATAAGGATTTGTCAATCATGACGTTGTCTAAGTCGAAATAGTCAGATCATATATGTGTAACTAGTAATGTGCACGTGCGTAAAAAAATATTTTAAAAAAATTAACATGAATTTATTATAAAAAATGCCATTTATAGGAATTGAACTCAAACAATGCCATTTATAGGAATTGAACTCAAACAATCAAGGAAAATGCCTCCCACATGAACCATTTGAGTTAGAATTATTTAGTTATAAATATATCATACGACTTAGCGGCTCATTTAGATAGCTATTTAGTTTTCTTATTAATTTTTAATTCATTTAAATAATAATATACATACGACATAAACGGCTCATTTTTTAACTGTTTCTAAGACGCATTATAATATCTTCTTATTATTTTTTTAATTTTTAATTTTTTTTAAAAATTATAATATATATATGACTTAGACGGTTCATTTTTTAGTCGTTTTTAAACTGTATTTTAATAGTAGAGATGTATATAATATGATGTCCCCTCTTAGACGGCCATCAGTGGTTGACACGATAGATAACAATGTATTGTATGTTGTTAAAATCAGACCAAATATGCCATCCCACATATTCTGTTTTTATACTATTACATGTAAGTTCTAGGTGATATAAAACAAAAGAGGGACCCAATCCAAAACCAAGTAAAGCGGAAGCGTCCTAAAACTGAAAAACTATACCGGACCCAATCCAAAACCAAGTAAACCGGAAGCGCACCAGGTAAACCAGAAGCGTCCAAACCCTAATTTCACTCATCCCCTTCCTCTCCAAAAACCCTAATTCTCTCTGATCTCTCTCTCTCTCTCTCTCTCTCTCTCTCTCCTCCTCCAACTCCATTCCCAAAAAATGGCAAAAGAAAGGAACAATAAGAGGAAAACCAACAGAACCTCCTCCGACGAGGTCGACTCCGAAACCCAAATGGCAGAAAAGAGGAGAGAGTCCCCCAAACCCAACGAAGCGGTGATGAAGAAGAAGACGAAGCTCCTTCCTTCTCTTATAAAGAACAAGGAGAAGAGGAGCGAGGTCCACGCGAAGCTGAAACGCGAGAAGAAGATCGAGAAGAGGAAGCAGGCCAAGGTCAGGGACGCCGCCATCAAGCAAGCACTCGAGCTCGGCCAGCAGGTGAGAGAAGAAATAAAAGAGAAAGGTGCGATCTTTTTTTCTTTTTCTTTTTGGAAATTGAGTAGCTGTATTCCTTGTGGGGATTGCAGCCGCCGGAGAAGCAGGTCCCGAGGACGATCGAGAACGCCAGGGAGCCAGATGAGACTGTGTGCCGGCCAGACGACGAGGAAGTGAGCTTTTGTAAATTTTAGATCTGATCTTAGATTCTTTGGATTGTGCGCGGACATGAATACTTCATAGTAACATGGACACGGCCTTGTTTCGGCATGACCTACTGCATTTTGCAAAGTCTCTACACCAATTTTCTGAGTGCCCACACTTCCTTGTGTGTGAGTATAAAGGTTCTTGATGTCTATGTTGTTTGATGCTCTGTACGTATCTTATGATACGGACTATGTACTACTATTTCGGTGCGTATCGGTTGATCCGATATGATATGATATATATAGGCAAATTCTATATGCACTACATAAATTTCTTAGGCAGCCCAATTTTTTTTTCAGTTTATTTACAAGTTTGCCATCCAATTTTCTTACTTGATGGCAGCCAAAATCTTCATATAAAAGCCAATGATTTATATTTTTCAGTCCAATTTTTTTTTTCCAGGACTGTAATAATGTTGACAGTCATTACAATTGGAAGGACTGTCAACATTGTTAAAATCCTAAATAATTAGGACTGTAAAAAAAAATTGACAGTCCTTCCAATTGGAAGAACTGTCAACATTGTTACAGTCCTAATTATTAAGGACTGTAACAATGTTGACAATCCTTCCAATTGGAAGGACTATCAAAGAAAAAGAAGAAGAAGCAGCCTTACGCCGTTGCCGTCCGTCCCGCACCTCCACCCCACGCCGCCCCCGCTCGCCGCGGCCCCGTGCCGCCCCCGCCCCGCTCTTCGCGGCTTCGTCCCTGACCCCGTAACGGCCGTTGCCGCAGGCCCCGCGGCTTCGTCCCCGGCCCCGCACCCCGTGGCTTCCTGATGAAACCTCGAGCAGCGGCAGGCCGAGCATCTCCTGCATGTCTAGCACGGACATCATGTCCTCTCCGTGGATCATGTCGGTCCTCACCCTGTTGACTAACATCTTGACGTCCCTGATCCCGTCGCACTCGAGGAGGCCCACGATGTGGTCGGCGTCGCGAAGGGCGGTGATGTCCGGGGTGGTGACGAGCAGGGCCTCGTCGGTGGGGGCGATGGCTGTGATGAAGTCGGCGTCGATGCCGGCGTCGATGCCGGCGGGGCAGTCTATAAGGAAGAAGTTCTTGGAGGACTTGAGGGAGTCGACGACCCAAAGGAGGGTCTTGGAGTTGAGGGGGAGCTTCATGGAGGAGCGGGACTTGGAGAGGCAGAGGAGGTGGAGGAGGGAGGGGAAGCGGCGGTCGGGGGGTCGAGGGCCTGATCGAGGCGGCAGTGGTCGGAGAGGGCATTTGGGGTTGGGGTTAGGGTTAGGATTTGGGAATTTGAAGAGAGAGTATAAATTTAGAATGAAGGATTTTGGAAAGGTTTGGGGGGGTTGGACTGTCCTGAGTAAATTTGAGGCTATCCTAAGTAAAAGTTACAAAATTCTGGACTGTCCTGAAGTAATGGGCCATCCTAAGCAAAAAAACGTAGTGTCTATAGAATTTGCATATATATATATATATATATATATATATATATATGCTGATGGGTAGTATCAATTTTTTTTTTTTACTTGAGTCATGTAATGTATACATAAGAATCTGGATTCTTGAACTAGATAGACTTGCAAAGATCAAACAAATAAATTTTTTATGAGAAAGTAACATGATGTGATACACGAGCAAATCGATACACAATACGATGGGCAAGTTGACAACCATGTATAGTGTAAATAAGAGAGAATTTAGATATGTGTAAATTATTTTAACTTGTGCACAATTTACTTTTATAAAAGTTAGGGATATGACGAGTTTAGGATTTTGTCTTCGCCACACAAGTGAGGGGAAAAAATAATTGGACAACTTTTATTAGATTTTACTGTATATATTTGAGCATTGTATGTCTTAAAATACGAGTAGGATAAAATTTAGATCCTTCTTTCACTATACCAACTTAGGAGAACAAGTAAGAGATTTGCGTATTTTAATTGTAAAGGATTCTTAGATATAGAGTATGACATGAATTATTTGCTTAGGTGCTTCACTATTGTTTTAGGAAAACTCAAGATAAGGATTAAAAACTATTTTTTGATTTTGTGTGGTTTGAGGAAGCCCAAACTGGATTTTTTATAAGTTAAGAGTTAAAAGATATAAGGATAGCCAACATGACTGGAAACCCCTTCTTCCCTTCCCCCCCAGCCACCCACACATCCACCCACTAACAAACAAACATACAAACACGCATACAAACACAAGAGTTTTACTCATCATTTCTGTAAAACCTCCTACCAACATGCAATTCCCCTTTTGGCACCTTGACTATGTGTTACTTGTGAAAGAATCAGCTTTAAAACAATTGTAACTAAGGCATTATTTTGATTCAGTTAGGTTTTGGCTCAGTATGCAAAATATCATTCGGTGTACTAGTCCAATTTTGGGGTAATTCTCGACTGGGGCTTTTATATTTTACGAATTTTATTTAGAGCAGTTGTTCTTGTAGTGGTCAAGTAAATTATGGTGTGCCTATTGCTTCACTATGTCAATATTAGTAATTCTAAATTGGAATTCCTAAGTTCTAATTCCATGAAAAAATAAGCTTGAGATCTAGAACAGTAATATATGAAGCATGACATTTTTGTGAGTATAGAGTTGTTTTTGGATGAAATACAATATTTGTCTAATGTAATTGTATGGAATCCCAGATTATGTAGGGTTTTGAATTTATTGTGCAAAGAAATTATGTTATTATCTGGTCTTCTTTCTTTGTCATTGCAGTTGTTTGCAGCAAATGATGCGGATGAGTTTAGTACGATTCTGAAGCAGGCGGCAGTTCCAAAGATACTGATCACTACATGTCGTTTTAATTCTACAGTATGTCTTTTTTCTCTCTCCTATATTATACATTATTCTATCTAGCCTTATGCCTTGCTTTGATATTTTTGTCATTGTTCTAAACTTCAACTTAATGAATCCTGTTATGCAATAACTTTTTTTAACAACATTCCCTTAATATTAATATGTTTCTAGAGAGGACCTGCTTTTATTAAAGAGCTTTTATCGGTGATTCCAAATGCTCATCACTTTAAAAGAGGAACCTACGAGTTAAAAAAGGTACCAATTTACTGTAGCAGCTTAATGTTAGTTATCATGCAATTATAAAATAATTTTTTTGTGGAACCTACTCATGCAGATAGTCGAATATGCAAGAAAGAGAGATTTCACTTCCATTATGGTTATCCATACAAACCGCAGGGAACCGGGTTAGTATCTCTAGATGACTGTTCCAAAATATAAAATGGTATAATTTTCTTGGACTGTCATTAAGATTGTAAGCGTATTTGAGTTGGTTTTGCTGGTTAGTGCCATGTTGGTATCTGGTTTTAGCTGTCATGTATGTAGATGGCTTTCGGGAATGAAAACTAATATTCATATCTGCTATAGATGGATATGTGCTCCTTGGTTGCATGATCTTAAAGTGCATAGCCAAAAGGTAGATCTACTATCTGCCAACTGGCGGTCTAGATTTTATGGCATGAGCCCTCTGCTCACAGAAATCTTGCTAGGAATTTGGTACCAACTTAGAAGGTTGATGGCAGGAATTTGGCACAACTTAACCTTCATGTACATATTAGCATATGACAGTTCTGGACCTTTTTATCCCTAAAAAGATTATTCCCATAAAAAGGAAAAAAGAAGTAAACTTTACTAAACCTAACCCTAACTCTCCTTCTATTCTCATAAGCATCAACAAACCAACCTGTATTCTGAATGCTGATCCAGATGCCATTGTATATACCATTAGTGCTCAAACATTGAGTGCCATCTTTGCCGAAAGTGGATACTTCAATACAACAGCAATCAAGTTATGATGAGGTTATGTGTTTTACGCTTTCAAGAATTTGTTTAATTGCATCTTTTTTTAGTCCCTTTGGCACAAATTAATGGTATATGTAGCACGTAGATCACAGAAATAATTTCTAATATTCAAAGAAACTTGGTGAGGTGACCTTCGCTATTAGCAACATAATTGCATTATTGTCATCCAAGATTAAGGCAAATACTAAATAGTTTTTTGTATCAATATTCCACTCAACAAATGCCATAAATAGCATGGCTTTTGTCCCAAGTTCTTGATCTGGTGAATAAAATTAATGATCCTGTTTTGCAATCTCCGATCCTTGATAAAAATATGTGGTCAACAATTATGTTTATTTCATAACATGTCCATTTTACGGATTTAAATCAGCTGAGCTGTGCTTGCCATGTTCAAGCACATTTAATTTTTAGACAGCTTGAGTTCGGTTTTGAGTTTTTTCGAGCTTAACTGAGCATGTTCAATCTTGTCTCAGTAATTATTAGATTCAAGTTCAAACCTGGTGATTTAAATTAGTGTGTTGATTCATCTATTTTGCAAATTGGCTTCACTCCTTGAAAGTTCTTTCACCTTCTGCCCCAAAAATACACAAGAGATTTAACATTTCTACACATGAGCTCATCAAGCTTAAGTGAATAGAGCTTCCATAGAATTGAGCTCAAAATTAGGCTCTAGCGTGTTCTTGCTCATGTTTACAGCCCTACTCCATATATCTATTTTGAAATGTTTGTTACATGGCAAAATACCAGAATTTCCATGAATTCAAGTATTGTCAATAACACAATTGCTCACATCTTACGTAGTTGGAGGACCTTCATGACAAATTATGGTCACATCGAGTAAACGATATCGGAACCCTTCCTTGTCCAAGCCTTCTCCCATGACAATGGGTTTGGCTATGGAAGAAAGCCAGAAAAGAATTCACCGATGTTTCTTTTACCATTTATCGAACTTGATGTGAACCATCTATGATGGTGCCAAATTTCTAGTGAATGAAGGTAATTATGGTAAGAGAGGCCCGTTCTACAAGACCTGGAGGTCAATTGGCTTGAAGTTCAGATTAAGCTCATGCAACCAAGTATTTTCCAGGTTCCCCTGGACTAGAAAAGTGTTACAGTCTAGAATAGATGAAGACGATATTATTTACTATAGGCAAAACATATTCAACTCTGTCACTAGCCAATGACAAAAAGGAATATGATTCTCAGTCATTTTCCACTATTATACTGTAGAAAATTGATGCTCATGTAAAAGTATAACACATGCAAGTTTCATTTCACATCATCATGTTGAAAATCGAAAGCACAAACTTTATGAAGTTGATTGTAGTTTTGGATGGATCTTTCTTTGGTTTTCTGAACATGCTTTCAGATTTTCTTTTGTTCGCACAAGGAAAGCCCACATAAGAAACAACCTCTTTCCCATCAAGAATTTCCTTTTATCTTCTCTTGTGTGAAATAGTTCCAAACTAAATAAGTATGTTTGTTGCTTTAACTTTTGACTTAACTGCAACTCGAATTCCACTATCAATTCTTTATGTAACTTCATTGGACATGCTCTTCTTAATACACCTGCCAATCGATTAGGTTTCATTCTATATGATTATATCCTCCATCCACTGCATTTGATAGAAAAGCACGCACAAAGCCACAAACATAACGAAGTGGCATATCTGATACATTGCTTATAACAAATGCACTTGAAGAGCACTGGTTCTTTTATTTAGCTTCCATGGCCACAAAGACTTAAATGGAGGTTCGGCCTCCTTGTTTCATGTTCCTTGTTAGCTAAGAAGAAACCATATCAAATCTGAAGAGGCACTAGGCAGTACGAAACTTATGTATTAATGTAGTCTAAACATTAAGAAAATAAAATAATAGATTAGTTATCGATATAGTCGTGGATAACAAAATACTATATATTGACTACCATAGAGTGTATAATAGCTCTTAACTTTGGAATGGAATTTATTTTATTTTGTTGCCAAGTTCTTACATACAACAAGAAATTCCATTGGAATTGAGAAATTATTTTTCAAAATCCTAAAGTACAGCAATTACGTTTTTCGTATGTCAGTTATTTCGGTAAGTGCTTTTTTAACCTTCCATTTGATGATTGGTTCTGTAGATGCTATGGTAATCATCAACTTACCTGATGGGCCAACTGCACATTTTAAACTATCGAAACTTGTCTTACGCAAGGATATTAAGGTATCCAGTTTGCACTTATCTTTTGATTTGAATTTTATCTTGTTATTGCGGCGAAAAAGATACAGCAATGAAGATTTGTACCTCTGGATTAGCTTTGTTTCTTTTTCATGTCGTTAAAATATATCCTTGAAAATTGCATAAGAGTGAGTTCATGTATATCTCATCCTTGCTGGTTTATACTTTATACACAGTAACTGTGGTTCTATTGTAAAGATCCAATATCAATCCAAATTATCCAATTACTATATAAGTATTATGTGTATGAGTGTGTGTTTGGATATTGAGGAATTAAATTAGTACAAATTTGGGTAAGTATATTGAAATATTATAGCATTTGCTAAACAGGGAGGCAGTACTCTTCATATTATGAATATTTTAATATTCATTGGGAACACAGGAACATAAGTGTTGGAAGTGGATGGACAAGGCATATTTTAGAAGGGGATAGTCTCCTACATATCATAGTATATAAAAGAGCAATGTACATGTTAGCATGTGCAAATTCATTCTCATTGTGTTAATAGGAGTTGTTTATATGAAAACAACAAAGAAGGTCGCGTACCCAAGTTTTCATATTGGTGGCATTGCAGTTTGTAGCTATAGCCATTTAGGAAAATGTGTTTTCATGTGGAAACCATTGAACAGCCTTTCTTAGAGTAAGCCAAAATGAAAACAAAGTGAAACTGATGCACCAATAACGTTTAAGGATGGTGAAGATTGAAATATGAGCTTTCGTACCTTTTGTAAAACCACCTTTTCGTAAACCAAAACATCTTCTAATGCTACATGTCCACTTATAATTCTGTTAATATAATCGTAGTGACAATAATAAGCTGAAAGTGAGTTATCAGTTCTGGCATGTTTATTTACTGGACAACAACATCTTATTTATTGCTTTTTAAATAAGTCACCTCATCAGGTCGCAAAATCTAGTTATAGATCACAGGGAATATAAGAGGGGGAAATGGAAATATAGTTTGAACTGAAGTGATTCAGTACAATTATATCAAAATGTTGGTGTTATCAGAGGATCCTATGAGCTTCTCTTGCTGCATCTCTTTGTTTCACCCCAGATTATTAATTTTCCTAAGATATTGTCATCACTGTGACTATTAGTGGCAAAATCATTATTTCTCTTAAATTTGTCTAGATATGAACAATAATGTAGCCTATTTTGTGTAATTTATATGTAAGTCGGACTTGAGCAGTATTTGTTCATAGAAGTTATTGATAGATGTTACTGTAGTTACCATTTTATATGTTATCCAATTTGTATAATGGAACTGACCACCAAAACTAATTTAAGGGAATTCATCATGATGAATGTGATTTTTTTAGGATTCTGATGATTATGCTTTGTAGTTTGCTAGTTTCAATCCTTCATACCTTTTCCCATCTCATGTATTAAAGACTTGGCTCCCTCTTGGATCCATGATTGAAATTACTCAGAATTGTCTTTCAAAATAACCTTACTTTTAATTACTGAATGATGTTAGCCATGTTGTGTTTCAAAATGAACTTATTTAACCGCCAAATTACTTGTTTTACTTAATTTCACAATTAGTTGTGAACATATCATGACTATATAAGAAAGAAAGATTGCTTCTTTCTGTTTTAGGGTTTCTTATTTTGTGATGGCTTATGAAAGTTTCTGCATATAATGCTGTCGGTTAGTTTCTTGTATGTTTTCACATGCAAGAAAATGACTTACTTTCTATGTTTATTAAACATTTCCTTGGAAATTTATGCAGGGCCATGGAAATCCTACTGGTCATAAGCCTGAGTTGGTCTTAAATAATTTCACTACACGCCTTGGTCATCGTGTTGGAAGGTGACATTTACTTATTTTGATTATAAAGATGTCAATGCTGCTATTTTGTTCTGTATTTCTTTTCTTACCTATTTGAGTTTGATTGTTTAGCTTTATACTACTAACTGGTTACATATGCTGATTAGATTGATACAATCGCTTTTCCCTCAAGATCCAAATTTCCGTGGTCGTCGAGTTGTAACCTTCCATAACCAGAGAGATTTCATATTCTTTCGACACCATAGGTAATATGCATTTAATACTATTTGCCACTTATGCAGTTTCTTTTATGAGGTGTTGAGAAATGGTTTGACCTTTATTTTTCATTTCCTTTTAACAGCTTTATCTGTTTGTATATTAGAATTTGTACTCTCTTTCCACTACCAGAATCAAGTATTCACTACTATCTTATTGACAAAACAGATATATCTTTGAAACTAAAGAGAAAAAAGATGATTCAAAGGATAAAGCAGCTAAAGGATCCAAGGGGAAGAACTCTGAAGAGAGAATAATCGCTCGCCTTCAGGTAGTGGGCTATCATGTCACGAATTTCATTCTACTCAACAGTAAAGTTTATTCCTTGCACTGAATTCTATCCAGTCTGGTGTTTTCAGTTGACCCATCAAATTTACATATTAATTTTACGGTGCATGCTTTTATCTGTCATAGAAGGTATTTAGTTTGTATATTTTGCTGGAGAATTCTCTCAGAGCCATCCTTTTACAGTACCATCCTCTGATTTGCAGGAGTGCGGTCCTCGATTCACACTGAAGCTAGTTAGCCTGCAGCATGGTACATTTGATACAAAAGGTGGCGAGTACGAATGGGTCCACAAGGTATTTTCTTTTCCTTGTATCTTTGATTCTCTTCTCCCATTGATAGTGTACTTGTTTAATCTGATTCGCTGCTGCTCTTGAATTTCTAAGGCCGATATGGACACAAGCAGAAGGAGATTTTTCTTATGATGCAAAGATTTTGATAGGGTTCTCTTAATTCATGGCAAACATTGATTTTTTCGTCAAGAAGACGGGAATCTGGCGAAGACATCCATTTTGTACTTGCATCACAATTAGATGCCCTCATCGAATTCTGTACTGTTGCATGAACCATGCCGAATTATTTGCCACTGTCCAACTTGGTTAACATGTAATGTTACCTTCTCCTCTCCCATCAAGCACTGTACCATATATTATTTAGACAATGACAATATAATACTCTCATAATGGTTTCTTTTTAAGGTGGACAGCTTGGATGGATTGTGGTGGCGAGAGGTGTGAAAGTTTTATTGTCTAATGAAAGTAAAATATGAAATGTCTATGTTTTTTCAGTTAGTTCTTTGTCTCCTGTGATGATTGGTAGTTCTTTGTCTCCTGAGATGTTTAGTTACATGATATTTGTATGTGGAAGTCGACAAATTTACACTTCCATGTGTTTACATGTTAAAAATGAAGGATGTGAAAAAGTAAAAAAGTTAATTATAATAATAAACAAAAATAATTAGTTATCTATCTAAATTATTTACTAATACTAATTATTTTATTAATTAATTATCTAAATAATTAAGTAATTATAATAAATAACTAATCTAAACTAAGTTGTCTTAGTAAAATAGCAAAATAATAGGTAACAGTATCTAATACATTATTAAGTGGATTGGTTTTAATTAAATAATATCTTAATAACTAATTTATTAATATCAGCTGTTACTTTTTTAATTACTTGTATAAATTTTAGTTGGTCCTAAATAATATTTCAATTAATTTACGAATACAATATAAGTAAAAAAAAAAGTATTAGACCACTTAATAAATAAGTTAAATATATTAAATAACTAATTTATTAAATAAAAAAAATAAGCAAGTCACTTCTGTCCTTATTTGTAAAACAAATTTACTTTTTTGCACACGAATGGGGACAAAAAATGAAAAATAATAATAATATCACTTACCCTTCCAATTTGAACTTAATAACGAAAATGTGAAACATATCCCTTAGACTCGTTGGTTGATGGAAGAAAAGGCAAATTTCACAAGTCATGAAGAATTATCTAGAATATCAACTTAGTACTATATACAACAAATATCTATACTAATATAATCCAAATACCAAGGATATCAAATTATTTTTGTATAACAGTTTTTTACCTAAAAATATTATTATTTATAAATAATAATAAAATTAATTATCTATTAATTCAAATTCTTCTATTAATCTATAATTGATATACCACCCTTCCTGTTTCTCTCTTTTTTTTCTCTCCATCTTTTTCTACTAGATATTACACAGCAGTTTGCAGCGACAACGGAGAGAGAGAGAGAAAGAGAGGGGTGCAGACGACGGTGGGGGCAGCTGGGTGTGGGGGGTGGTGTCTTTGATGGATAAGAATATTTTTTGTCCTATTTTTTTAATTTTAGATATCAAGTTAAAAATATTTAATAGTTAATGGTATCAAGTTGTTGAGCAAAAAAATTTAGAATATCAAGTTGAACAACTTTAATAGTTGAGGGTGTCAAATTAAAATTTAGCTATATATATATATTTTTTTTCCTTCTAATTCAGCAAAATTTGCACGGACGGATACAGTATACACGCATCGAACCCGCTAATCCTGGCCGTACATCTATTTCTTATCCTCTATATAAAGGAAAGCAAACCAAGCCTCACTCTCTAAACCCTAAAAAAAAAAAAGAACCCCTCCACCGTCTCATTCCTCCTCCCCAAACCCAAACTTTAGAACTAAACTCTAGAAATCATGGGGAGAGTTCGCACGAAGACCGTGAAGAAGTCCTCCCGCCAGGTCATCGAGCGCTACTACTCGCGCATGACGCTGGACTTCCACACGAACAAGAAGGTCCTGGAGGAGGTGGCCATCATCCCGTCGAAGCGCCTCCGGAACAAGATCGCCGGGTTCTCCACCCACCTCATGCGCCGGATCCAGCGCGGCCCCGTTCGGGGGATCTCGCTGAAGCTGCAGGAGGAGGAGAGGGAGCGGAGGATGGACTTCGTCCCCGACGAGTCCGCAATCAAGGTCGACCGCATCGAGGTCGACAAGGAGACGCTCGACATGCTCGCGGCGATCGGGATGGGGGATCTTCCCGGAGTGGAGAAGGTGGAGGCGGCGGCGGCGCCGGTCGGGGTGCCCGGGTTTGGCGGGTTCGCCGGAGGAAGGAGGAACTGAGGTCATCGTTCTCTTTTTTGTTAGTGCAACTGTGATTTCTGTTATATTTGGGAACTCGAGCTATTTCTATACTATGGAACCCTAATTTAGTTTATCGTTTATTGATTATGGATGAAAACTTACTGGGGGTGATCTCCTTGATAATGCCATAATTTTGTTAAAGTTGGTGTCTTTGGCTGAAATATTGTCATAATTTTGTTAAAGTTGGTGTCTTTGGTTGAAATATTGTCATAATTTTGTTTAAGTTGGTGTCTTTGGTTGACATAGTTTCCAATATATCGTCTTTGGTTGAAACTATGGATAATCGAGAGTAAGTATACTGATTATTGAAGTATTTTTATACGCGGGTCCTCCGTAGGAAGGAGGAACTGAGATCGTCGCTCTCTTTTTTGTTAGTGCAACTGTGATTTCTGTTATATTTACTCGACCTATTTCTTTACTATAGAACCCTAATTAGTTTCTCGTGTTTTATTTATTATGGATGAAAAATATTGGGGGAGATCTCCTTGATAATGTCATAATTTTGTTAAAGTTGGTGTCTTTGGCTGAAATATTGTCATAATTTTATTTAAGTTGGTGCTTTGGTTGACATTGTTTCCAATGTATGTCTTTGGTTGGAACTATGGATAATCGAGAGTAAGTATACTGATTATTGAAGTATTTTATGCTTTGGTGCACTGTCGTAGTAAATTCTATGCTTTGGTACACTGTCGAACAGTAGATATTGGTGGTGTTATATTGTTAAATTTGGTAACTTGATCTGTTTTTATGCTTTGAACCATAATTTAGTTTAAATATCATAACACAATTTTGGTATGTTTGGATTGTTTATGAATGTAATCTTGTCCATAGGAGTGTCTTAATCTTGGTACATTTGGTGTCTTTGTTTGAGATTATGAAGTTAAGAGTAATACTTGCAACTGTGATTTTGTTAAATTTTGTAATTGGGCTCCCTGTTTTGGATACATGTGGAAACCTTGGTACTTAGGGTCTGTTTGGCAATTGTTGGGGTAGCAGTTATGAGGTGTTATTAAAGTACCAGTAAGCAGTTATGACGGTCTGGCTTTGGGCTGTTTTAAATAGCGGCTTTTAAACCAATCTAACTCAGGCTTGTTAATTCATTAACGAGCGGTTCTAAAAGTTTTTAAAACAATAAAATTACTTGTATATATATATATATATATATATATATATATATATAAACAAAAGTCCTCCCGAAGAAAGATTATATAATTGTCCTCCCAAACAATAGCTTACACACTCATATAACATGAAAGCATAAAATTGTGTGGCATGTAGTACATCAGAAATGTTGAGGGCAAAACATTCACTACCATATCAAATGTATCTCAAAATTTTACGGCAATCATTCATGACTACATCAAATGGACCGCAAAATTTAAAAAACTTACTCTTTGGAGGAAGTAGGCGTCGGATGAGACCTCAGATAAACAAAGATGAGAAAGAAGAAATATGGTAAGGTATTAGTAGTTGTACTTATGTTTTTTGATAAGGATATAAATGAAAAAAATAGAAACCCTCAAAACACCCCAATTTGGGATGTTTATAAAGATACCAAAAATTAGAGTGCACTTGTTTTGTGGGTTTTTTGGACGGAACAAAACCAGTGACTCAAAAATTACCAAGTAATATTTTTTAAACACTTCATAAACGGCCGGGTCAAAAATCTCCCAAAATTGATAAAAATACCATTGCCAAGCAGCCCCTTAGGGATTTGGTTCGATTATGGTTGAATGTTGCGGATAATTCAGGGTGATCTGTTGAGTAGTGTCATAATTAAGTAAATTTTCTGTCTTCAGTTGTAATTATGAATAGTTGACGTAAACTATTTCTCTGCTTTTGAATACTAATTATGGTCGTATATCATCATCTCATCTATATGAATGTCTTAGTACAGTTTTCTTCTATTTGTTTGTCAATTTCTTTTTTTTGTACGTTTCTTTTTAAAAATTTTAGACTATCCTTTTGAATCTTCCAATAGTTGACTATATATGGTCCTACAAATCCATACAGACACTCTTGCCACTTTATTAGTTTGTAGCTACAGTTTACATCACAATTTCAAAAAAGTTGCTGTGGTTTTGAAAATCTGGATTCTTATAGGTTTTGCTGATTCATAGCTTACGTGATAGATATGCATATTGCTGCTCATGATTTTCATCCAGTGTAATGAATCCAATTTTATGACCGCTAGGTTTAGGTAAATTATATCTTGACTGAAAGTTCTCCTTAAAGGATGTTGGACTGTGTAACTGTGTTATGTATAAACACAGGGTGGGTTTCTAGGTTATCTAAGTTCAACACTTCAACCCAACTTGTCTCCCATACTGTATAGTATACCGAACAAGACTCGATACTAATAAGATAGTCAGTATAATAGTTTTATTTAGCCAAATCTTCTTCCTTTGCCTTTTGGCTATTTGCCTAATTCCTAGAACCACAATTATTACAAGGCAGATTGGTGTCTGGTTGAAGATATCAGGGATCAGGACTAACTCCTTATTCCTGGATTTGCCAGTTCGTTTGGAATTATTACAAGGCAGATTGGTGTTTGGTTGAAGATATCAGGAATCAGGACTAACTCCTTATTCCTGGATTTGCCAGTTCCTTTTCCAAACCATGCTTTTAAGTACTTTTAGTCCCATTTTTTTTCCTTCACGACTGTTGCCTAGGAATTAGATTTGAAAATTGGATCACGATACAAATGGATAAACTCTGACATGATCAGATTGGTTGTGCTCATGTTGGTACATCTGGTCAGGGGTTAGCCATTAGTCCATGGAAATGCATGTTATTAAGAACTGTTTAAGAATTGGTTGTGCTTCAATTAAAAAACTATTTAAGAATTGGAATGGTTCACGTGTTAGATATTCAAATCTTCTAGCTTGAAGAATACTTGAATCCACGGCTTCCAAGTCGTTCGTAAGTTGCTCGAAGCTCGGTCCGATATAGCTCGTTTGAGCTCGGTTCGTTTAGTAAACGAGCCAAGCTCAAAATTTCATTTTCGAGCTCGTTTAAAAAATGAGCCAAGCTCAAGCTTTTAAAAGTACTCGGCTCGTTTGACCTCGCGAGCTGGCTCGTTTATGAGCTTGCGAGCTGGCTCATTTAGAAGCTCTTTTGGAAGCTCTTTAATAATTGATATTAAGGAACTTTTTTAATTGAATTTTTATAAATAAATTGTTAATATTACATATACTTGAATTCAAGTTTAACTAGTTTGAAATCGAGTTCGTTAAACTTGAAATCAAGCTGAATGAGCTTGATTTTGAGCTTGTCGAACTTGTTTCTCAAGCTTGAATCAAGCTAGCTTAATTTTTTTTTATCAAGCCAAGTTCGAGCTCAAACCAAGCTAATTTCAAGCTTAATAAAAACAAGCTCAAGCTCTAAAATAAAAAAATTATCGAGCTTGATTAATTTTAGTCAAGCCAAGCTCAAGTTTATAAAAGCTTGAGCCGGCTTGGCTTCTTTGCAGCCCTACTTGAATCCCTGTATGCTTCCCTAATTGGTTACCAGTATCTTTGAGAACATCAACATGAATCCTGTGTGGACTCTGGATTTATATTGTCAGGGTTTATAAATGTTGATTCTGGTTCTGCTATGTTTATTACTTGAATTTGGTTAGCCGTAATCGAATGATGGATTATTGAGAGTAATGTTGTCAGCCATACCCATACCATTATTTGCTTAAATACCACAGTTCCTTTTAGAATTCATCTAATGAATTGCAGTTTCTCGGTGTTGAATTTTGATGCTTGAAAACCGAGATTCGTTTCGGTTTTGAAAAAAATTAAGTTCGGTTTTGGTTTTAAAAATACTAAAAAAAATTATTCGATTTTAGAATTCAGTTTCGGTCCAAAACCGAAAATAGAATAAGACTATAATTATATAAATATTTTCAATTATATGCATATATTATAAATTAAAATGTGTATATTTTGAAAGCAACAATTTTATGTATGTGTTTTGAGCCAAATTTTGGTAATTTAACAACTAGTCTAACTTTGGACGCAAATAAAACAAATGTGTATATAAAAATTATAATTTTTAATATTATTTAATGACGATTTTAATTTTGGATCCTACTCATTAAACAATATAAATAGTTCAACCGAATAAATCGAATTGTTATTCAGTTTCGGTTTTGGCTAATTTTGGTTCGGTTTTGGTTTAAATTTTTTAGAATTCTGGTTTATTTAATTTTGAATATTTTTATTCGGTTGAAATCGAATAAATTGAAAGCTCACCACCAGTTGGAATGGGAGCTTTTATCGATAGCAGTAGAGCTTGTGAGTCCTGAGATGAATGGATATTGTGTCAATCCTGCACAATATAATATTTTAGTTTGATTAATTCTGGTAAATTCATGTATGTTGTTTCAAATTAAGTGGATGATTTGGAACTGAAGCAGTGAGGCCAACTAGGCGAAAATCCTTGACCACGATGTATGAGAGAGTCGGGTGGACTAAAAATTTGGTTCCACAATCAATTTTATGGCAGAAGAAATTATTACATATATAGAATCAGTTACAGCTGAGATACAACACTGAGATATAGGACCCTATTTACAAACAAATATTTAATTAACAGAACATAATTAGCAAAAAAAACTAATTATCTAAAATTTAATTAACGAACAGTTATTAATTAACAACGCTTAATTAACGAAACATATTTTCTTAATTAATGAAAAATTAACAATATTAATTATTGAAATATATTATTTAATAATAGATTCTAAAAATGTGTTCCTATTCAGCTGGAAAAAAAATTAACAAAAATCTATTAATGAATCAATAGATTAATCCAACTGACTGAATTAATAAAGAAAAAAAATTAGTAACAAAACTCGCAATGAGTTCAACTCATTTTCTACTGCGACTCATAAACTCTTTTCACTTGTAACAAAATTCTCCACTTTCAATGGCTAGTCAAATATGGTCGAGAATGTAGTGTGAATTGTGACGTCGTCTGGTTACAACTCTGGCTACGAAAACATATAAGGCTTTAATTTAGTCTTTATACATATATATATATATATATATATATATATATATATATATATATATATACCAAGGTTCCATTCGTGGCCATAAGAGCCACCCAGCCGGCAGAAGGAGAATTCGAACCTTGATCTACTTCAAGACGATCTGCCATATTACCACTAGGGTAATGCTTTCGGTGGCTTTAATTTAGTCTGACTATATATATATTTTCATACCATGTAAACCAATCTCTTTTTGTAGCTTTGGTAGAAAATATTGAATATACATCTTTTCAAAGTGATAATTTGTTTGGATAAATTACATAACCCTCTTAACGTTTATATTTTTTTGTATTACTCCCTAACAATATTTGTTCACACACATATCCTCTCTAGTTAATCTTTAGATCTCGTTTGGTTCGCAAAATGTAGATCTTGGAAAAGAAAAGTCAATTTTTTTCTTCCTATTTTTGGATGTCAAAAGAAATAAGCTTGATAGGAAATTGATTCCAAAAAAAAAAAAATATATATTTGATTTTTCCACTCACCTTCAATTATTCACTATGCCACCTTCAATTATTCACTATTTCTTTCAATTTTTTGTGCCTTTCCAAACAAAAAATTATAATAATAAAAATTATAATTTTATAAAGAAAACAAAAGAGCAAAGAAATATTTTTTTTTTTTTCCCGCAAAACCAAACAAACAAGGCACTAAAGTGATATTCATCCATTAGAGATCATGTGCCGTGTACATAACCATTACGGACGACCAAATATCTCTTTGCACTTGCAACCACAAAAGTATGATATGCTTAGACTATGATTTTGAGACTTGATATGGTTTTTGCTTTGTATTTCAAAAGCAATAAAAGCTTTTGGAAGCTATCCAAAATATAAACTAGTTTGCCAAAATAGTAAGATGTGGTTTTGGATTGTTGTTGTTTTTTTTCCAAAGAACAACAAAATAAACTTAAACAACTTCTGATAACAATCTCCCACACGTTATCGAAAGTTGAATTCCATGTTTTTATTTTTTTAACAAGCCTATACTTACTGAACAAGTTTAGGAATCACTTAGAAAAATCAAAAGGCAAAATAAAAATCACGATGACAAGCAAGGACGGAACTACAAACTCGAGCTTGGGTGAACTGAAGTGGCTTAGAGTCGGTTAGGTATAGATTGACTCAAAAAAAAAATGTATACGAAAAAAAAAAATTTTGGTAGGTTGAAGTCTTCCTCAGCCCCCGGTTTAGATCTGCGCTTGATGACAAGTAATTCCAATCCAAAGCAAGTAGAAATTGGTGTTACCTAACAGTTTTTTTTAGAAAAAATTTGAGTTGCATCCAACTTTATTTACCATAATTTAAGGTGTACCATACTGTTTTACCATAATATACAACCACCTCCGCTTTCGTCTCCAACTAACGGATAGTCAAACTCCGTTGACTGTGATTTTTTGACCGAAATACTCATAACAAATCACCATTATTACCAGCTCCCCCTCCTCAAGCTGGAAAGAGGGAAGGGATATTTCGGTCAAAAATTAACGGTCAACTTGGAAACGGTAGTGTGGGTGGTTGTACATGGTAAAGCAGTGGAGTACATCTTGAATTATGGTAAATAAAGTGAGATGCAACTCAAAATTTCTCTCTTTTTTTAAGTCAAAAAACTCAGCGGAGTTGATCGAACAAGATTTCAGACTTTTATAGTTTTGCTTAGGCCACGTTTAGTTGTGTCAAACTCACACACAAGTGTAGATGATGGAAGAAATGTCACACCTCGCGCCAGCGCTCCCGCGGGACGATCTAACCCATTTGGGCGTGATGCCGCATGAGTGTAAGTTGCGTCCGTGCAAGGCCATGATCCGAACTGGTGGTAAGAGATCTAAGCCACAGAGTCGCACAGATAGTCCGAGTGCAGCGGAATAAGAAACGCGCAGGCGATTGGTAGCAAGTTCACTGAGTCGTCAATAGCGGAAGCATTAAATAACACAAGTATAGAAATAAAACAAGCTCTTTATTGATATTGAACAAGTGTTACAAGCGGCGCTAGGCCGAGATTACAAGTCGCTCAAGCCCCTCTCTCTGAAACAGTAAAAGCGTGTCAAGTGACTACATTTGTGGAATGATACATAAGCAATGTTCCAACATTATGTCTTGTATATGTGCTTCAGTTTCGGACGCAACGTTCCAAGGCTCCAAAGTGAACTCCACGCCTTAGCATGCACAAAGGGGGCATCCGCACCGAACGAGGTTCTCCCGTACCCTGCAAGTAATTTGGTAGGTTATCAGTACATGAATGCACTGGTGGGGAGGCTTCTCGCCAGCTCGACAAATCCAAACACGTTATATAGGTTCCGTGCGCCATCTATTAAGTTATCTTTCTAGTCTTGCCTTAGGATCGGTTTCATGGCATTTATGAAAAGCCTAACTCGTGTGGCAGTGCGCCGTACGATATATATAAAGTAACACAACGATACTTACCAACTTACCATTTATCCTTCCCTGTCCAAGGCAAACTAAGTTAAAATCAAGCACGGGCATATATATAATAAAAATCCAGGGCAATAGCATAAGCAAACAAAATGTCATGAGCGAGGTTATGTTTCGGTGCACGAGTTACACGAATTATCCAGGCGTGTTGCAATTGATGTTCAAGTGTTCAATGGATTGCTCAGATTGTTCAATTTGTATAGATGTCTTATACTCATATTGTTCAGGTGTTTCAGATTCTGGATGCGATGCAATGACTCGCACGCGGATTACCACTAAGCGAGGATGACTTATTTATATGAACATGAGGTCACTGGCATAGCCATGAAGGATGATGCATAATCTCGGATTGAGATGAGGCGTAACGAAAGAGTCATTGGGCGTTACCCATTATCCTGACCAAACATGGTGAGACTACCATAGATCATGGAGTCAGCCGGGTTATCCAAGTGTAGGATGCACTACCAAGGGCCCGACCACTGAATATATTGCGTCATCCCAAACCGAAGAGCATCCTACCGATTTGGTCATGCAATACCCATATTACTCCTAGGACGATACGATCCCGGTGCCCCGATGATCGTCCGAGGAATCCATGTTATTACCTCGTGCACGAGTTGTCCGTGACCATGCAAGTCTAGGGTTTCATATTCACGAGATTCATTACGCGAATTATTGATTCTTGAATTCTTGATTCTTTAATTCATGATTCTTGGATTCTTGTTCAGAACGAGTATGCTCCACGAGCTGTGATTCTTGGATTCATTGACATGGTGCGAATCCCCTGGTTCGGGAACTGCCTTGGCGACCTAACCGTCCCGGATACTTCCAGGTTTATACTTACACCAAACGACTATTAGATAGTCTTCCGGGGAGAACTAAATGAATGCATGACATGGATAGTGTTACACGGTCGTGGAATGGATTATGTGACAAGCATTGAAACGAGGCAACGAGTACAAATTAACATATAAGCAGGCAAGCATTGCATTCATATAGAACATAAGCATTTACTTTGGCACGGTCTAAGGGGTAGTGCGAGGAGTGTAACCGTAAAAGGACATACCGAGCGACATGATCTAGGGACGTGCAGTGTAAACAAGTTAACAGTGCACTACGAAGAGTATATATTATTTTTACTCGAGGCATAGCAGGGTCTAGTTGCACAAGGCAAAGGTAGCATGCGAGGGTTCATTTAAAAGCAAAGTTTCATTTCCATGTTCTAAAACAAGTAATACAAGTTGGGATTATTTCCTTAGCTAGGTGCATTGTATTCTTTATTAGCATGCAGAGAGTGATTCATCTAGCGACTAGCATGTATCTTCCATATTTTAAGTGTGCTGGCTAAGCAAAGACATGTTCATCGTAGCCACCCACCTTAGCGATGATTCGTCTCTGTCGAGCGATACTCCGAGCGAGCCTTTGAAAGTCTGAGTCTGAACTCTTGAAGGGCCAAGTCTGGAAATCTCTTGCCTCAAACGAGTCATCTCGCTGAGCAAAGTGGGTCGGATCGTTGTACTTGCGCCGTTTGAATCGGCTGTCCGCTTGAACGGAACGGGTCATCATATTATACACCACTCAGAAAAAGTCTCGCCCTCGAGACTTGTCACGCCCCAGTCCCAAAATACCGAGGGACTAGACACGTGGCAATGGCCAGCAGCACACACCGATGGACAAATCCAATTTAATGGATCCATCGGGGCATACTTAAGCTGTAGTACAACAATAAGGGTCTAGATATACTAATCTCATCCACAGAAATGAATACAACAATATCACAATCATAAAGCAAGATCAATCTCAATATGCTATAAACTCGGGGAAATAACCCGATAATGAGTCTGATACATCTGTCAAGATACATGAATAAAGATAACCACAACAAATACTGAGTATGGGTAAAGCCTATACCCAGAAGATACCCTCGGTGATCACTCGTCTACTGGATCTGGTACTGCTCCAGCGCCTGCTCCTGCTTCCGCTCCTGCTAATGCTCCTGTCCCGTGAAACTCGGGGTCGATCTCGTCTGCTAGTCCTGGGGACAAAGTCCGGTATCCAGGTCCTCAGGGGACATAACAAGGTACAAAAATCAACATGCCAAAATGCAGTGTAATAGTAAATGAGATAAATAGGGTAAACTATATAACCGTCTAGGTGAAAATGTAATTTGAGAGCATCACTAAACTCGGGCTGAGACCACTACAAGCTCTGTGTCTGGGAGCCGGTAGCAGTGTTTACTATGTGTTTTACTATGTGTTTACTATGGATTTTTTATATATATATAATCAGCCTGTAGCATGTGTGACTCTCCCCACCCCATGTAATCATACGTCTCATGTCCACAACGTCTCATGTACATGTCACGCAAGATCGAAACTAATGCTGCAAGTCATATAATGTCTAGTAATATAATGTCTATGTCATAAAACCTGGATCCTATACAGAATCACCATGAATATCTCAGGAAGATTCCGTCTCATGAATAGTGTCAAGTGTCCTAGGTCTATGTACTTGATAAGACAAGTACGTGAATGTAAAGGGTCACGATATCCATCTCTAGGTGACATTACACAACTCCGCGTACGGGTTGACACCCGACTAATAATCGGACGCTAAGTAAGTCACACGGTCCTAGGTCAAGCATGCACAAATATATATATATAGTCAAAGGAATAAATAACAAGAACTGCAAGTTTGGCAAGGTACACTTGCCTGGGGTTCTGGCTCCAACTGTAGCTCTGGTCTCAGTGTGATTTGCAGGTACTACTCCGGTTGCTAAAATAAATATCACCATTAGATTCAGAAAATATCAAATAGCTAGAATCGCCTGTCCTTAAGTCCAATTTGGACACAGGGACAAAAATGACATTTTCGGGTCAAAGCATGGTCCACATGTGGGCCACTTTGCACCAAAAAGCGTGTCAGGGTCAAAGGTCTCCAAATTCGTCCAACTTAGTGTCAACAAGTCAGGAACGATGATACGAACCCAACGGAACTTGCAGAATTGGATTCCGGTGAGCCAATCACAAAATCGCCCGTCAAGTGGAGCCTGTGGGGCTCACGATACGCGATTTCACGTTCTCAGAATCGAACCAAACTTGGGTCACAGGACCAGCATATTGCTACGAGTCCGATGGCGCAGGTTTCGTCTCGATCCGACGTGTGTACACAAAGTTACAGCGTGTTCCAGAATAGGCGGATACGTGATGGTGTCGGCGGATACGCGTTGATTCCGGTGTGCACGCACATCCGAATCAACTTCTGCGAAATCCCGCACGTCCGTATCAACGACGCGCACATATCGGTGAAGACCGCACGCGACCAAGTCATCCCGTTTGGCGGGGCGTACTAAGTTCCGGGGTAAAATAGGGTATTGGTTTTCCCGTTTTTGGATCGCGGTGTGCGATCACTACAGGACGCGATGCACCGAGCGGATTGTACGGACATCGAGGGGGTTATACAGTCTACGCGACGTAATCGACAGAATCGAAAATGGGGCATCGAGGAGAGAGAAAACGTTACCTGAACAGGGCTCCGTGAAGACTGATTTCCTGTGTACGAGTGTCCTTCGTATCCTGCGTCCTGTGTCTGTTGTGTCCGCCCTAGGGTTTGATGTGCTCGTGTCCGCTGTGTCCAGCACTGCCGTATCCAGGCTAGGGTGTGCCGTGTCCGGGGCTAGGTCAGCGGGTCGGGGAGCTGCTGTGTTGGGTCAGGGCTGCTCGGCGGACACGGCGGAGTCGGCGTCGTGTGGAGGTGGCTGGAGATGATGGAGATGGGCTCGGGTGAGGTGGTGTTGGTGGAGGGCCGGCGAGGGGGTTTGCTGGTCGGGGAGTAGGCGGCGGGGGTGAGGGACTGTGGTCGAGGGCTCAGGGAGGGGATGGACCGGCCGGGGGAAGAGGGAAGAGGAGGTCGACTGTGCAGGCGGAGGAGTCGGGCCAGGGTCGTGCTCGTGGGAGGAAGACTGGGGGACTGCGGGGGGAAGGAAAATGGCGGAGAGGGAAGGTTCCGGGCGGAGGAGAGCGTCGGCTCCGGCGAGGCTGGGTTGACAGGAAGAGGGTGACCGGGGACGAAGGCGGTGGGGATGAGAACCGTTAGGGTTTAGGCTAGGCGGCGGCGGCGGATACCTAGGGTTGCGGGACTCGGGCGTGGCGAGGGGCAGCGGGTGGCCGAGGGTGACCGGAGCGGGGCTCAGGGAGGTCGGGCAGAGGCGGGGGAGAGGAAGAGGAGGGGAGTCGTCGATGTCGTCGGGCGGCTGGGGACTGGTCGGCGGAGGTCGGGGGTACGACAACGTGGGGATATGGCGGCGGCTAGGGCACGGAAGTCGAGAGGGAGATTTATACAGCGCCGTTGGGTCGGAACAGTATTTCCGACCCGATTTGGGATTAGGGTTTCTGCGAGTTTGGGTCCGGGTCGGGTTTGTCTCAGATCCGACCCGCTATGCTGGGTTTTGGCCTGGTTCGGTTCAGTCTGGTTTGGTTTGGTTTAATTTCTATTAAACCCGGTTTATTTAAGGGGTTTAATTAGGGTTTATTTACATTAGTTTTTAGGGCTTTAAACGGGTTTCCGGAATCCAATAAATTCACAGAAAATTATCCTATGTCCGGTTTTCCATTTTACACCATAAAATATTATTTTTATAATATTTTAATACTAATTAACAGAAATTAAAAAAATTATTTAATTACCAAAAGCCTAGGTTTTAGTTACAGAAAAATCCCAGAATATTACGAAAAATTGTGAATAATCCAAATTAAAAAAATTCTGAAAAATCAGGGGGTTTACAATCTACCCAACTTATAAAAATTTTGTCCTCGAAATTAAAATAGGGTAGGGTCTAAAGAATTCTCTCAAGTGAACATTGCGGTCTCTACCCAACTTAGAATTTACCCATCTATCATCTAAGGCTATACATCTAAGAAAGCTATGCCCCAAATTATTTAATCATGGTATTGAATTCTCAAGTCTCTAACACCAACATATCACCTATGATATTCCCTTAATCATATATAAAAGGGTCATTAACAATGCGACCGGCCTGTGGGGTATATCTAGTACTGTCTATATATCAAACCTATACCAAGCACGAGGTTTCGTCTTTCCGAAATAAGGGAAGACGGAGATCAATAATAAAGAGCTCAAGGGTGAGGTAATAGAATAGAAGTACCGGGATCGAGGCATTTTTAAAGAATTTAAATGAGAATTGTTATGGCAGTTGTGGACTGAAATCCTATTTTGGTAATCCTTCGTTCGCATGCTCGTATTAATACAGTTATGTAACCGATACGATATGTCATACATGTCCAGGGCAAGTATACTAGTCAACTATATATCTCAATCCACGTAAAGTAGTCGTGTGAAGAGCGAACCAAAATGCACCATGGTTGATCAGACCGTAGTACACTGATTCTGAAATGTATCAGTGTGTTAACCCACTTATACATATATCATGATCAAGCTCGATAGAAGAGTAAGCTTGCAAAACTAGGCTATATTAGCAGCATAAGTCAAGGTAGTACAACAAATATAAGTACGCTAGATGATGATGAAATGAGGTACAAATTAATCATGTTCACAAAACAAAAACAAACAAGCAACCATAATAATAACAGACTCTACAATCTCTACAGTTATCATACACCCTCCTTGTCTAAGTCGCTAGTCGACCAAATAGGGGCAAGGACCTCTAAATTCTACAGTCTGAATAACCACTATCTTCTTATGCAAGTCTAAAGTTGTGTCATCCTAGGTTACTTCATCAATGAATCAATAGGGCTAGGTGGTATTATGTTGTGAGGCATACTACCCAACTTATAACAATAAACTAATACTGAAATCGTCTTAAGGATACCGTGGAAACTCTTGTTAAGGTCTACGAGAAGGGATCTTGGTACCTATTAGGGTATCCTCCTATATTACATAGGTCATGGCCGTCTTAAGTCTTAGTCATCGTGCTTATAGAACAAGTGTCGATAGTGAGGATAGAGGAGTTACTGGCCGTCAAGGGTAAGGGATCTAACTTGTATCGAGGTGGGGGTACTAATTACGCGACTTAAAGCTAAGGGGTAATCATTAGGTCATAATCTACAATAATAACTTAAACAGTCAAGTTCTAATTACCAATCACCTAGAAAAATAAAAATATTAGAGTAACAACCAAAATAACCCATAAGAAGCGCACAGGAGTCAAGGCAGAATGCAAGTCAAGAAATTAATTCGAATCCGATATAGATGTTAAGAACGATTCAAGCAAGTGGATGAGATTCAAAAACTTATCATATTCTTATTGCAGGCTTGCTCGGTCCCTAAGTTGAAACCGAACAATTTAGTCGTTAACCTGCATGGGCCACCACAAAAACCATGTCACGCCCCAGTCCCAAAATACCGAGGGACTAGACAAGTGGCAATGGCCAGCAGCACACACCGATGGACAAACCCAATTTAATGGATCCATCGGGGCATACTTAAGCTGTAGTACAACAATAAGGGTCTAGATATACTAATCTCATCCACAGAAATGAATACAACAATATCAGAATCATAAAGCAAGATCAATCTCAATATGATATAAACTCGGGAAAATAACCCGATAATGAGTCTGATACATCTGTCAAGATACATGAATAAAGATAACCACAACAAATACTGAGTATGGGTAAAGCCTATACCCAGAAGATACCCTCGGTGATCACTCGTTTACTGGATCTGGTACTGCTCCAGCGCCTGCTCCTGCTTTCGCTCCTGCTAATGCTCCTGTCCCGTGAAACTCTGGGTCGATCTCGTCTGCTAGTCCTGGGGACAAAGTCCGGTATCCAGGTCCTCAGGGGACATAACAAGGTACAGAAATCAACATGCCAAAATGCAGTGTAATAGTAAATGAGATAAATAGGGTAAACTATATAACCGTCTAGGTGAAAATGTAATTTGAGAGCATCACTAAACTCGGGCTGAGATCACTACAAGCTCTGTGTCTGGGAGCCGGTAGCAGTGTTTACTATGTGTTTTACTATGTGTTTACTATGGATTATATATATATATATAATCAGCCTGTAGCCTATGTGACTCTCCCCACCCCATGTAATCATACGTCTCATGTCCACAACGTCTCATGTACATGTACGCAAGATCGAAACTAATGCAGCAAGTCATATAATGTCTAGGAATATAATGTCTATGTCATAAAACCTGGATCCTATACAGAATCACCATGAATATCTCAGGAAGATTTTGTCTCATGAATAGTGTCAAGTGTTCTGGGTCTATGTACTTGATAAGACAAGTACGTGAATGTAAAGGGTCACGATATCCATCTCTAGGTGACATTACACAACTCCGCGTACGGGTTGGCACCCGACTAATAATCGGACGCTAAGTAAGTCACACGGTCCTAGGTCAAGCATGCACAAATATATATATATAGTCAAAGGAATAAATAACAAGAACTGCAAGTTTGGCAAGGTACACTTGCCTGGGGTTCTGGCTCCAACTGTAGCTCTGGTCTCAGTGTGATTTGCAGGTACTACTCCGGTTGCTGAAATAAACATCACCATTAGATTCAAAAAATATCAAATAGCTAGAATCGTCTGTCCTTACGTCCAATTTGGACACAGCGGCAAAAATAACATTTCCGGGTCAAAGCGGGGTCCACATGTGGGCCACTTTGCACCGAAAAGCGTGTCAGGGTCAAATGTCTCCAAATTCGTCCAACTTAGTGTCAACAAGTCAGGAACGATGATACGAACCCAACGAAACTTCCAGAATTGGATTCCGGTGAGCCGATCATAAAATCGTCCGTCAAGTGGAGCTTGTGGGGCTCACGATACGCGATTTCGTCAATGTTCTCAGAATCAAACCAAACTTGGGTCACAGGACCAGCGTATTGCTACGAGTCCGATGGCATAGGTTTCGTCTCGATCCGACATGTGTACACAAAGTTACAGCATGTTCCAGAATAGGTAGATACGGGACGGTGTCGGCGGATACGCGTTGATTCCGGTGTGCACGCACATCCGAATCAACTTCTGCGAAATCTCGCACGTCCTTATCAATGACGCACACGTATCGGTGAAGACCGCACGCGACCAAGTCGTCCCGTTTGGCGGGGCGTACTCAGTTTCGGGGTGAAACAGGTTATTGGTTTTCCCGTTTTTGGATCGCGGTGTGCGATCACTACAGGACGCGATGCACCGAGCGGGTTGCACGGGCATCGAGGGGGTTATACAGTCTACGCGACGCAATTGACAGAATCGAAAATGGGGCATCGAGGAGAGAGAAAACGTTACCTGAACAGGGCTCCGTGAAGACTGATTTCCTGTGTCCGAGTGTCCTTCGTGTCCTGCGTCATGTGTCTGTTGTGTCCGCCCTAGGGTTTGATGTGCTCGTGTCCGCTGTGTCCAGCATTGCCGTGTCCAGGCTAGGGTGTGCCGTGTCCGGGGCTAGGTCAGCTGGTCGGGGAGCTGCTGTGTTGGGTCAGGGCTGCTCGGCGGACACGGCGGAGTCGGAGTCGTGTGGAGGTGGCTGGAGATGGGCTCGGGTGAGGTTGTGTTGGTGGAGGGCCGGCGAGGGGGTTTGCTGGTCGGGGAGTAGGCGGCGGGGGTGAGGGACTGTGGTCGAGGGCTCAGGGAGGGGATGGACCGGCCGGGGGAAGAGGGGAGAGGAGGTCGACTGTGCAGGCGGAGGAGTCGGGCCAGGGTCGTGCTCGGGGGAGGAAGACTGGG
Organism: Iris macrosiphon; assembly: GCA_036927795.1. Taxonomy (NCBI): domain Eukaryota; kingdom Viridiplantae; phylum Streptophyta; class Magnoliopsida; order Asparagales; family Iridaceae; genus Iris; species Iris macrosiphon. The sequence continues at coordinate 144,093,843 of JAYESA010000017.1, read as the reverse complement.
GGACTGCGGGGGGGAGGAAAATGGCGGAGAGGGAAGGTTCCGGGCGGAGGAGAGCATCGGCTCCGGCGAGGCTGGGTCGACAGGAAGAGGGTGACCGGGGACGAAGGCGGTGGGGATGAGAACCGTTAGGGTTTAGGCTAGGCGGCGGCGGCGGATACCTAGGGTTGCGGGACTCGGGCGTGGCGAGGGGCAGCGGGTGGACGAGGGTGATCGGAGCGGGGCTCAGGGAGGTCGAGCAGTGGCGGGGGAGAGGAAGAGGAGGGGAGTCGTCGATGTCGTCGGGCGGCTGGAGACTGGTCGGCGGAGGTCGGGGGTACGACAACGTGGGGATGTGGCGGCGGCTAGGGCACGGAAGTCGAGGGGGAGATTTATACAGCACCGCCGGGTCGGAACAGTGTTTCTGACCCGATTTGGGATTAGGGTTTCTGCGGGTTTGGGTCCGGGTCGGGTTTGTCTCAGATCCGACCCGCTATGCTGGGTTTTGGCCTGGTTCGATTCAGTCTGGTTTGGTTTGGTTTAATTTCTATTAAACCCGGTTTATTTAAGGGGTTTAATTAGGGTTTATTTACATTGGTTTTTAGGGCTTTAAACGGGTTTCCGGAATCCAATAAATTCACAGAAAATTACCCTATGTTCGATTTTCTATTTTACACCATAAAATATTATTTCCATAATATTTTAATACTAATTAACAGAATTAAAAAAATTATTTGATTACCAAAAGCCTAGGTTTTAATTACAGAAAAATCCCAGAATATTACGAAAAATTGTGAATAATCCAAATTAAAAATTTTCTGAAAAATCAGGGGGTTTACAAGACTTCCTGAGCGCAAGCCGATCTAACACACTATCAAATCTATCTTAAGCATAGCAATCGATACCACTAGATCCGTTCGAACTTAATTTCCTACTCTTTCCTTATACCGTGTCGCGTGTATGCTGGGTCAGTCTCATTGAATGACTATCATTCAATCCAAGCTCTGATTCGGTCTCTATTGCGCTTTAGCGCGGAACATATTGCTTAACGCGTGGTCTGTTATAATCCATCTTGAATGACGATCTAAGGCTGAGGCAAACCTATACAAGTCAATATACACGTTCAATGCGAATCTAATATATTCACTTGCATTAGCATTCGAGATCAGCATATCGCGAGTCTGGATCGTGCATATATTCAAAGCGTCCCTCAAACATATGCATGTCAATTGTCACGCTCCAGTCCCAAAAATATGTAGGACTAGGACACGTAAGCATGACAGCCACATGGATATGACATCTTCCTATATATGGAAACCAGAATCCACACGTACGCTGTAATATGAATATCAATCCACAAGTGGTATGAAATGTATCACAAGTCACATGGTACAATCTAAATCTCATCCACGAAAAATTAATATAATAAATAACCAACATCTATATAACTAGATCTCAATAAGAAGTATCTAAAGATGATAGTTGGATAGAAACAAATCCACTACCAACTCGAATGGAAAAGTACAACACAATAATCACAATATAAGAATACCAGCTAACGACCACTGGCTCGAAGAGAAGACATCCTCGAAACATATATAACCAACCGAATCTGTGCTCCTGCGAATACTCAAGAACAGATACACCTGGAAAGGGACCAGGTCCTCAGAGGGACGTAACAAGATACATAGAAGCAAGCCAATTTGAATACAGTAAACATGCATATTGTTTGAAATATATAAGTACGTTGTACAAGACAATCTATATGAATGCAAATGAGGACAACTTTTTGACGTATGGGCAAGGGGAGGCTACTCGATCTAAGCCTCACAACTCACACACCCGCCAGTGGACATCAGAAATTGTCATACCTCGGGGGTAGCGACCAGCGCGACTCTACAGAAATCGATATACCTCGGGGGTAGCGACCAGCGCGACACACGCCCGTAGTGCAAACTATATACTACGGTTTACCAGAGTGGTTAATGTAACACCCCGTTCCGTTCTAGCGGACTGCTGACTCAAACGGCAAAAGTGCAACTGTCCCGACCCGCTTTGCCTCAAACGAGAAGCAAAGGATATCCAGACTTATCCCTACAGGAATCTGGCTTAGGCTTTCAGAGGCTCGCTTGACGTATCCCTCTACCGAGGCGAATCATCGCTAAGGTGGTTGGCTACAGTGAACTTGTTTTTGCTTAGCCAGCACATATAAAATGTGGAATATTCATGCTAGTCGCTAGGTGAATCACCCTCTGCATGCTAGTAAGAATCCAATGCACCTAGCTAAGGGAATAAATCTCAACTTGTATTGCTTATGCTAGAACATGGAAATTGAAATACTGCTTATATTCAGACCCTCGCATGCTAAGTCCCTTATGGTTTCATCTCTCGGCTTACCTTCGGGTCCGAGCAAACGTGTCTGCTTACGTTCCTTAGAAACGCATGCTTGTCTACTTGTATGTTGCCATGTTTTCATCCAAACTCCGGGAGACTACTAAGTAACTCCGTGCTGAGAGGTGAACTTGGTATATTATCGAGTACCGTTGCGTCCAAGGAACGCCAGATAAAGAAGCTCCGTGCCGAGAAGTCACGCCATGAGCTCACTATCACTCTGGCCAGCAACTTCATCGAGAAGCTGGAATCCGACTATGCCGCCCTTGCCGGACCATTTAGGGATTATTTTGTGCCAGCCAACTGAAACTTTGTAGGCTTTGTTTGTAGTTTTCGGCCCTCCAGTTTTGTTAGTATTCCGCTACATTGGGTCGATTCTTGTAAGTATCACCATTTTTTTCCAGCTTTTGAGGCAATTCCTGTCAATTATCAGTCTGGCAGTTGTACTATGTGCCGGCCTCACATGCACCCAGTTGTATTATGTACAGACCTTACGGTGCTCCTTCCTGTGCACACATCCTCGTGCATTCTAACGGTGGTTGGGAAGAGGAAGAGTGCAGTGAAACCGGCACATATAATAATTTCTACAGTTGTAATGCTGAATCCAACGAGAACAAGGGAGTATATATTTCATGCAAGATGATTATGACATTTCTTATTGATCTGCAAACACAGAGTACCTATTATTTGGGCTTTTTGCAAGAATAGGTGTTGGTGCCTCTACAAGAAATTTTCTAATATTTAGCATGTGGTATTGTTATCCTATTAACATCTATTCTCGATCTCAAGTTTGGTACAACTTCTGAAAGCTAACCAGCTGCTCATCTTTATTCCAGAATGGTAGGTTGGAGTGGTGGCGGTGGGGGTTAATAGTTGATTAAGCATGGAGAAAGTCAATTCTAGAAGCTGCTTCAATAGTTTTTTCGCACAGAATAGCAGGTTTTATTAAGTACCATTGTTTTCTTACATAAGCTTTAAGGTGTAGTCACTGTGTTTGGTCAGCTTATAATAACAATTTATAAAACATTTTGTGATAACAGGCATACAGTGAATACAGTTAAGATCGAGATGACTAACCTATGTACAATAGCTATGTGATCAACATTATGTGGGGTTTATTTGAAATTGGTCACTATTGACCCGTCCGTCACTCAATGATTTGACAAATTTTAATGTGTATTTTAATATGAGTCATCATTTATTGATTTGCACACATGAGACGTATTATTCTTTCCATTTATAAAATAGTGGAAGTTGGGATACAGTGGGTCTAAAGGCATACAATACAGTGTGCACAAAATTTCGAACGTTACGTCGGGTTCCGAGCGTTATGTCGGAAATTCAAAAAAAAGAAAAAAACAACTCAAGTGGTTTGTATGGTAATTGTTTTTTAGTGGACAAGGTTTTAAAACTTAAAAGAAATAATTATTTTTTGAAACCATTTTCTAGAAAGAAAAAAAAATTGAGCTTAGGTCCAACGATTCGGACGTTGGCGAAGGATCCAAAATGGAGTTTTGATGACGCACTTTGCACATATGCATTGGGTTCGGGATCAGCATCGTTGGCGTGTTCCATGATTTTGTGTGCTTTGCGTGTTTCGTGGGATCTTCTGTTTTGTTGATGTCGTCATTGTTCTAAGTGGGACGGTTCAACTTCGTAACTGTCCTTGTCCTTTATGGCTGATAGGGGATTGGCTCCCCTATATTAACTCTAATTTTTTGCCTTAGTGTTGACACTAGAGAAATTTTGAGAGAGAGAGAGAGAGAGAGAGCGCATCAGCAACGAGTGTCTTGTCCAGATTATGTTCGACGTCAGACATTCAAGTTGTGACAAAGGAGTGTTCCAGAAGTTCTATTGAGTTTGTTGGTTTCTGAGAACGAATCGAAAAAGGGTCGAATTTTACTTTGATTTTGGGCAACGGTAATCTTCGTAACCAAGACGACGAGTTTCTTTCAACAAGTTCCTATTTTTTGAATATTTGTATTCTTAGCAATTTTGTTGCAATTTGAGAAGTTTGTTCTGTTCAACAATTTTAATTGCTTATTGTTTTCAACGGTAAAACCGTTTGTAGTACTTTCGCACAAAATTACCAAATTTGTTTGGCGTAGTCGTGACATATTGTTTAAGTCATACAGATTTCTTTCAGTTCCAAATACACAATAGGTTGTTAAAAAAAAACTTGTTAGAAGATTGGTAGCAGGTAGTGGAGAGAGTAATTCCAAAGTCTGAGAATATGAATCCGACCCAATCAATTCAATAATGTTCTATACACCGGAGAAATTATTCAGCGGAACGTGTTTATCATGTTACAGTGGTGGTGAGTTTTGAACTCCTTCCAATAGTATAATCTTTCAATAGTATAATGACATACCATTAAAACTAAATTATAGGAAAAGAAAAGTATAAAGTGATGTGTTATTACTATTTCAACAAAGTTTCTAATTTGTAAAGATTTGTATTCTTAGCAACTTTGTTATAATTTGAGAAATTTGTTCTGTTTAACAATTTAAATTGCTTATTTTTTTCAGAGGTAAAACAGTTTATGGTTCTTTCGCAAATAATTACCAAATTTATTTGTTGTAGTCATGACATCCGACCCAAACAATTCAATGAGGTTCTTTCTATACGGTACGAGTCAAACTGCACATGCACCAACCAAGAAGTGGTCTTCTACTAATTTAGATTCGCGTATGCATAGGATAGCTTTTAGTACCATATGTGAGACCAAGTGTCCGAGAGTTTTGAGTGTCTCGTCACTTTTTCAAAGTGAGACCACCATCGATAGGGACGGAGTTTTGGTCCAATAGGGTTCAATTATGGTTCTTAGTACGCTTTAATGTTAGGTTTGTTATAATTTAGGGCTAATTAGCATTTGGATCGTGGATTTATATCAACTTAGAGTTTTAAGTTCCAACTGGTTCAATTGGAATTTTTTGGATCCTGAATTGTTTTTTATATTTTATTATATTCTGAATATGATTACACAGACAACAATTAGCACATGCTGAAAATAAAGATATAACATAAAAAAGAAAAAAAATTAGAGGTATAAACTTTTCAATTGGACATATCATAATTTAAACTCTAAGCTGATATAAAATTTAGAATCTAAACACTAATTAGCCCTATAATATATTTGGTTTTTTTTTGTTTTTTTTTTTTAAAAGTAAGAACAAAACCGTTTCATAACAATAATTTCATTAATATTTACGTTTATAAATTAGTATTTTTTTGGGGTTACATGGGAAACAAAAGCATCATTAATCACATATGAAACTAGCTTATTACCATGTCTCCATCAAATAAGGGCCTTCTTTTAACAGAGGAATTGATATATTCTCTCAAGGGCTTTTCTAGATAAGATCTACCTAGATCTGTCAATTGGACCGGACAGGTCCAGTCCGACACGAAAAAAATATCCCATGTGTCGGCCCGGTCCAAATAATCTTGGACTCGGGCCGGCCCGGCCTACTATATTAGGACGTGCCGGACCACATATCTTGGCCCATAACAGAGTTCGACATGTTCCGAAACCCACCGTGCCATGGACCACATGCTGGGCTAGGCTCGTGACGGCGCCATCAACATCGTGTATTGGAGAGAGGGGGGAAGGGGGTGGGGGCGTGGCTGCGAGGGTGGTACAGCCGAGAGGGGGGGGGGGGGGGTTGTGAGGTTGGTGCAGGCGGGTGGGGTGGGTGGGTGGAAAAGAGTAGTAGTTTCGTCGATTTTTTCCATCATATCAAATTGATACCTATCAAAGTTTTGGGTACTAAGTTGAAAAACTTGAATAGTTGAGGGTATCAAGTTGTAATTTAGCCTAAATTATAAAAATAATTTATATTTCATACAAGTCGAAGGTGTCATTTTTTTTGCTACAGCTACATATGGTTCTTACTTTACTAAGGCCATCTCTAATGTGGATTTCTATCTCCTATATTTCTATGGAATAAACTTTTTTTAGAAAAAAATTTCTCCCAACCATGATTTTTATCTCAATTTATATCCTACGTAACACTAATTTAGAATGAAAATTTCTACGTGGTATCAATTTTTTCTCTCTCTCAACCCAATTAATAATGACCTATCTTCAAACAAAATTATTAAATTAATTTTTTATTTTCTGACAAATAATATGGAAATTGAGAATCATTGAAGATTATTTTATTTTTTATATAATTTTTCTTAAAGTGTAATGACAAATAGTATAGGAACACAATTTTAAAAGGTTGTTGATAAGGGCACTACAAAATTCACTCAGGACTAGTTCAGTATTGGGGATAGCCCAGTTATGAAGAAATTTTACTCAGGCTAGTCCAAATTTTACTCAGGCTAGCCCAAACTCTTCACCTCCCTCCTCCTGCTCCCCCCGTCCTCCACCGCCGTCCTACCATGTGAGCGCTCCGCCTCCGTCTCCTCCCCCGTCCTCCACTGCCGCCCTACTATGTGAACGCTCCGCCTCCGTCTCCTCCCCCGTCCTCCACCGCTGCCCCACCATGTGAGCGCTCCGCCTCCGCCTCTATCTCCTCCCCCGTCCTCCACCGCCGCCTCCCATCGCCGCCTCCGTCTCCTCCCCTGCCTCTCGTCGCCTCCTTTCCCTCCCGCTCCTCCGCTTAGTCCCTCCTTTCGGCCTCCGCGCATGATCCACCACCCGAACCCACCCCCACCTCCCTCTACCCCCATCCCACCCTCGTCCAGCTCAAGCTCGACTACTTCGGCACCCTCGGCGTCCGCCGCCCCTCCCTCCCCTCCTTCCTCCGCCGCTACCTGTAAACTCCCTCACCCAAAATAGATATTTTGTGTATATTTTATATTATTATAGATATTGAATTTCTTTAGAGTATTCTGTTATTTAATTAGCAAATGAATTTCTTGATATATTTACTTATATAAATATTTATTTAGAATTATTTTTAGGTTATTTTCGATTTTTGAAATTAATTATGATTTATTTGGATATATATAGTCTTAATATTAGATAGATGCTAATTTAGTGTTAATAGATATTAATAAGATTTTATAAATTATTTGTATTATCTTTAATTATATTTAAGATTATAAATTATTGAGATAAATTCAAACTCTATTTTAAATTAATTCAAATCCTGAACCTACTAGGAAATCAACTTCATGCATATCCTATCCTTATTTAAATTCATCATAATCCTATCCAAATTAACCAATCCTAGTCGTATTTAATTAAGTAGTTTCCACCATTATAAATACCCCATCCTTCGTATTTTTTTTCCCCAAATTCCTCTCTTTTTCGTCCAAAAATAGTCAAAATTCGTCATAAATTCAGCCTCATTTTTTACTAGTTATGACGAATTAAAAAGACGATATCTCCTAGCTCCGGACTCCAAACGAGCCCTACTTTTTTTTGTTAGAACGATAATGAGGTTAGCTTTCTGATTATATAAATTTTTTTTCTAAATTATTAGTATTAAATTCTGGAAAATTCGTAGAGCACAACATGTTCAAAAATAGACGTGTTTCGATGATTTTGCGATTCCGGGAGAACCAGGAATCAGAATCATGAACCGTTTAAAGTTTCGGAAAGCTAATGTCGAGATCATCGACATATATTTTTTCCAGAATTTATTTCGAAGTATTTACATACTGTTAATTCTGTAGAACTTCTAGGTTAGAATTTAACCATCGGTGCACAATACAAAATTTGTATGTGTCATAATTCCCAAACGAATTTGAATTCGGACGAGCCATAAATTCCAGAATATTTTTGAAGCTGAAATCTACAGAAAATCATGCATGAAAGTTGAGTTTGTGTCGGTTGACTTTTTGGTCAACAGATTGCCTCGATTTGCATGCCATGAGTCTCGAGTTGATAAAATTCAGTTTCTTTGGACAAAATTTAGGAATTAACATAAAAATCAGAATAATAAGATTAAAATAGGATTTTAGAGTAATTATTCTAGAATTAAATAAATTAAAATAAATTATCTTTTGACGTGATAAATTTGTAATACATAGGCTATTTGGACTGTGACTTGGACTCTGATTCATACCAGCAGCAGGACCCCAGGCAAGATACCTTGCCAAATTATTTACAGTACTTTGCATGCTATTTATATTTCTGTTTATTTATTGTATTCTGTATATTTCTTGCATATGTAGTTTTCTTTCAGTCATTACTATATATTAGATATGCTGACACACACATGGCACTTAGTATCATAAAGGACAATTATTAGGCGTATGGGCTTTTAACCACTCTGGTAAACCATAGTCACTAGCACGCACTATGGTGGTCATGTCCGATGGTCGCTACCCCAGAGGTATGTCGATTGATGGAGTCCGAGGGTCGCTACCCCAGAGGTATGTCGGCTGATGATGTCCACTGACGAGCGTGAGGTTGTGAGGATTAGATCGAGTAGCCAACCCTTGCCCATACGTCGAAAAGTTGTCCTCATTTGCATTCATATAGATTGTCTTGTACAGCGTACTTATTTATTTTCAAATTATATGCATGTTTACTGTATTCAAGTTGGCTCATATTTTCTGTATCTTGTTACGTCCCACTGAGGACCTGGTCCGCTGCCAGGTGTATCTGTTCTTGAGTATTTACAGGAGCGCAGATTTGGATGGTTGTATATGCTTAGTGGATGTCTTCTCTTCGAGCCGTGATCGATAGCTGGTATACTTATATTGGGTTTGATTGTGTTGTACTTATATTGTATTTACCTTTCCTATTCGAGTTGGTAGTGGATTTATTTTCATCCAACTATCATCCTAGATACTTCTTATTGAGATCTAGTTTCATCGATACTGTTTATTTATTTCTATATGATTTTGGTGGATGAGATTTATATTTTACCCTGTGACTTGTATTACAGTTATACCACTTGTGGATTTGATATTCATATTACAGCGTACGTGTGGATTTGGTTTCCATATATTAGAGTTGCCATATCCATGCGACTGGCATGCTTACGTTTCCTAGTCCTACGTATTTTTGGGACTGGGGCATGACATGTTTTTGTGGTGGCCCATGCAGGTCGAGAGCATATTGTCTCGGTTACGTTACTGTACCGAATAAGCCTGCACCTAGGACTAGAGTATAGGATCTCATCCACAATTGACTGTGATTCATCTCCTCCTATCTGTTCTATTTTGAACAATTGTATCCTGCTTGATTCATATGCTTCCCTAATAGTTCCTTGAGTATAGTCTTCTGCTAGAATATAGGAACCCCTGTTATTAGGATGATAATTAGAGTAGCACACCTATTAAGAATACAACGAGAATATAGACACACCACTAAGTTTAGAATATCTAGTGAACCTAGAATTCCTTATCTTTAGATTGTTATACCATTACCCCTTGATGTATTAAGAAGACTTGAGAGTAGTATAGACACTACTAGAGTTAGTTAGAAGTTTTACCATAATGTTTGACACATAGTATCACATAGTCTTTTGACCTATTAATTGAAGTGTAACCGAATGATATTTATCGAATGCTAGCAAAAGACGACAGTGTTTATTCAGACCATAGAATTTAGAGGTCCTTGCCCTATTTGGTCGACTAGCGACTTAGATAAGGAGGTTGTATGATAACTGTAGAGATTGTAGAGTCTTTTTTTATTATTGCTTATGTTGTTTTTGCTTTTGCGAACTTGAATTATTTTGTAACTTCTCACATCATAATCCAGCGTTATATTTTCTGTGCTACCTTGAATTATGCTGCTATTATAGCCTAGTTTTTGCAAGCTTAATCTTATATCGAGCTTGTTCATGACATATGTGTTATTGGGGCCTGATCAACCACACTAATACAAATTGTCTAATCAGAATCAGTGTATTATGGTCTAGCTAGCCATAATGCGCTTAATTCGCCCTTCGCAATAGTATTTTACGTGGATTGAGATGTATAGTTGACCAGCAGACAAATATACTTACCCTCTAGATACGACAAAGCATATCATATCAAGTACATAACTGCACCGATGTGAGCATGCGAATAGGAAATTACCAAATTAAGATTTCAATCCACAACTGTCTTGACAATTCCCATTTGAATTCTTTAAACGCTTTGATTCACATACTTCCATTCTATTACCCCTCCTTGAACTCTTTTCCATTGCTTCCGTCTTCCCTTGTTTCGGAAAGATGAAATCTCGTGCTTGGAAATAAGTGATACACGGATAGTACAAGATATACCCCATAGGCCAATCACATTATTTGGTGACTATCTTTCATAATTGATTAAGGGCATATCACATATGATATAATTGGTGTTAAAGTTTTGAGGATTGAATGACATGAGAAAATAAATTGAGGAATATTTTTTCTAAATGTAAGAGCCTTATGTGATAGATGGGTAAATTCTAAGTTGGGTAGAAATTGCATTATTAAACTTGAGGAGAATTCTTTTAGATTGTGATCAAGTAGGATTAGATTGAGAGATTAAGTCCTTTTAAATGTGGAGAATTTTAAAAGAAGGATTAAGATAATGAGGATTTAACAAATTTTAAAATCTTGATATTGCGGACCAAATATTTATACTTTGAGCACATGATTTAAATTTTGAATATTGAAGGATGAATCATCGATTTAAATTTTGAGGATAAATATAGAATTTTAGACTTGAACAATTGGTGAATTACATTTAAATTTTACAATTTGATGATTTGAATTAAAAGTTCAATTTTGATTGTTGGGTCACCTATTTGAAATAGTGAGGATGTAAATTGAGTTTAAATATTTGAAGAGTACAAAAATCTTAGGTTGAGAATAGGAATAAGATTTGATTAGAATTGTTTATTGTTCAAAGTCTAGAGGAGATTATGATAGTTGAAAATTGTGATATAAATTTTGATGTGGGATGTCATATAGACTTGAGTTAGATTTGGATGTTGATTATTTAAAAATCGAGAAGAGATTACGACATGTTGAATTTTAATTTAAACAGTGGTTATCTTAATTTTGAAGTGATCGCGATAGATTTGAATAGATTTTGTTATTTAAATTTTTGGAAGAGATTGCGATTGACGTACCTTATGTACGAATGTGAAGGATTTAACAAATTATGTCTTATTTTAATTTCGAGGACGAAATTGTTTTAAGTTGGGTAGATTGTAAACTCCCTCACCCAAAATAGATATTTTGTGTATATTTTATATTATTATAGATATTGAATTTCTTTAGAGTATTCTGTTATTTAATTAGCAAATGAATTTCTTGATTTTTGAAATTACTTAGGATTTATTTGGATATATATAGTCTTAATATTAGATAGATGCTAATTTAGTGTTAATAGATATTAATAAGATTTTATAAATTATTTGTATTATCTTTAATTATATTTAAGATTATTTATTATTGAGATAAATTCAAACTCTATTTTAAATTAATTCAAATCCTGAACCTACTAGGAAATCAACTTCATGCATATCCTATCCTTATTTAAATTCATCATAATCCTATCCAAATTAACCAATCCTAGTCGTATTTAATTAAGTAGTGTCCACCATTATAAATACCCCATCCTTCTTATTTTTCTTCCCCAAATTCCTCTCTTTTTCGTCCAAAAATAGTCAAAATTCGTCATAAATTCAGCCTCATTTTCTACTAGTTATGACGAATTAAAAAGACGATATCTCCTAGCTCCGGACTCCAAACGAGCCCTACTTTTTTTTGTTAGAACGATAATGAGGTTAGATTTCTGATTATATAAATTGTTTTTCTAAATTATTAGTATTAAATTCTGGAAAATTCGTAGAGCACAACATGTCCGAAAATAGACGTGTTTCGATGATTTCGCGATTCCGGGAGAACCAGGAATCAGAATCATGAACCGTTTAAAGTTTCGGAAAGCTAATGTCGAGATCATCGACATATATTTTTCTCAAAATTTATTTCGAAGTATTTACATACTGTTAATTCTGTAGAACTTCTAGGTTAGAATTTAACCATCGGTGCACAATACAAAATTTGTATGTGCCATAATTCCCAAACGAATTTGAATTCGGACGAGCCTTAAATTCTAGCATATTTTTGAAGCTGAAATCTACATGAAATCATGCATGAAAGTTGAGTTTGTGTCGATTGACTTTTCGGTCAACAGATCGCCTCGATTTGCGTGCCATGAGTCTCGAGTTGATAAAATTCAGTTTCTTTGGACAAAATTTAGGAATTAACATAAAAATCAGAATAATAAGATTAAAATAGAATTTTAGAGTAATTATTCTAGAATTAAATAAATTAAAATAAATTATCTTTTGACGTGATAAATTTGTAATACATAGGCTATTTGGACTGTGACTTGGACTCTGATTCATACCAGCAGCAGGACCCCAGGCAAGATACCTTGCCAAATTATTTACAGTACTTTGCATGCTATTTATATTTCTGTTTATTTATTGCATTCTGTATATTTCTTGCATATGTAGTTTTCTTTCAGTCATTACTATATATTAGATATGCGGACACACACATGGCACTTAGTATCATAGAGAACAATTATTAGGCGTATGGGCTTTTAACCACTATGGTAAACCATAGTCAGTAGCACGCACTATGGTGGTCGTGTCCGATGGTCGCTACCCCAGAGGTATGTCGATTGATGGAGTCCGAGGGTCGCTACCCCAGAGGTATGTCGGCTGATGATGTCCACTGACGAGCGTGAGGTTGTGAGGATTAGACCGAGTAGCCAACCCTTGCCCATACGTCGAAAGGTTGTCCTCATTTGCATTCATATAGATTGTCTTGTACAGCGTACTTATTTATTTTCAAATTATATGCATGTTTACTGTATTCAAGTTGGCTCGTATTTTCTGTATCTTGTTACGTCCCACTGAGGACCTGGTCCGCTGCCAGGTGTATCTGTTCTTGAGTATTTGCAGGAGCGCAGATTTGGATGGTTGTATATGCTTAGTGGATGTCTTCTCTTCGAGCCGTGATCGATAGCTGGTATACTTATATTGGGTTTGATTGTGTTGTACTTATATTGTATTTACCTTTCCTATTCGAGTTGGTAGTGGATTTGTTTTCATCCAACTATCATCCTAGATACTTCTTATTGAGATCTAATTTCATCGATACTGTTTATTTATTTCTATATGATTATGGTGGATGAGATTTATATTTTACCCTGTGACTTGTATTACAGTTATACCACTTGTGGATTTGATATTCATATTACAGCGTACGTGTGAATTTGGTTTCCATATATTAGAGTTGCCATATCCATGCGACTGGCATACTTACGTTTCCTAGTCCTACGTATTTTTGGGACTGGGACGTGACATGTTTTTGTGGTGGCCCATGCAGGTCGAGAGCATATTGTCTCGGTTACGTTACTGTACCGAACAAGCCTGCACCTAGGACTAGAGTATAGGATCTCATCCACAATTGACTGTGATTCATCTCCTCCTATCTGTTCTATTTTGAACAATTGTATCCTGCTTGATTCATATGCTTCCCTAATAGTTCCTTGAGTATAGTCTTCTGCTAGAATATAGGAACCCCTGTTATTATGATGATAATTAGAGTAGCACACCTATTAAGAATACAACGAGAATATAGACACACCACTAAGTTTAGAATATCTAGTGAACCTAGAATTCCTTATCTTTAGATTGTTATACCATTATCCCTTGATGTATTAAGAAGACTTGAGAGTAGTATAGATACTACTAGAGTTAGTTAGAAGTTTTACCATAATGTTTGACACCTAGTATCACATAGTCTTTTGACCTATTAATTGAAGTGTAACCGAATGATATTTATCGAATGCTAGCAAAAGACGACAGTGTTTATTCAGACCATAGAATTTATAGGTCCTTGCCCTATTTGGTCGACTAGCGACTTAGATAAGGAGGTTGTATGATAACTGTAGAGATTGTAGAGTCTTTTTTTATTATTGCTTATGTTGTTTTTGCTTTTGCGAACTTGAATTATTTTGTAACTTCTCACATCATAATCCAGCGTTATATTTTCTGTGCTACCTTGAATTATGCTGCTATTATAGCCTAGTTTTTGCAAGCTTAATCTTATATCGAGCTTGTTCATGACATATGTGTTATTGGGGCCTGATCAACCACACTAATACAAATTGTCTAATCAGAATCAGTGTATTATGGTCTAGCTAGCCATAATGCGCTTAATTCGCCCTTCGCAATAGTATTTTACGTGGATTGAGATGTATAGTTGACCAGCAGACAAATATACTTACCCTCTAGATACGACAAAGCATATCATATCAAGTACATAACTGCACCGATGTGAGCATGCGAATAGGAAATTACCAAATTAAGATTTCAATCCACAACTGTCTTGACAATTCCCATTTGAATTCTTTAAACGCTTTGATTCACATACTTCCATTCTATTATCCCTCCTTGAACTCTTTTCCATTGCTTCCGTCTTCCCTTGTTTCGGAAAGATGAAATCTCGTGCTTGGAAATAAGTGATACACGGATAGTACAATATATACCCCATAGGCCAATCACATTATTTGGTGACTATCTTTCATAATTGATTAAGGGCATATCACATATGATATAATTGGTGTTAAAGTTTTGAGGATTGAATGACATGAGAAAATAAATTGAGGAATATTTTTCCTAAATGTAAGAGCCTTATGTGATAGATGGGTAAATTCTAAGTTGGGTAGAAATTGCATTATTAAACTTGAGGAGAATTCTTTTAGATTGTGATCAAGTAGGATTAGATTGAGAGATTAAGTCCTTTTAAATGTAGAAAATTTTAAAAGAAGGATTAAGATAATGAGGATTTAACGAATTTTAAAATCTGATATTGCGGACCAAATATTTATACTTTGAGCACATGATTTAAATTTTGAATATTGAAGGATGAATCATCGATTTAAATTTTGAGGATAAATATAGAATTTTAGACTTGAACAATTGGTGAATTACATTTAAATTTTATAATTTGATGATTTGAATTAAAAGTTCAATTTTGATTTTTGGGTCACCTATTTGAAATAGTGAGGATGTAAATTGAGTTTAAATATTTGAAGAGTACAAAAATCTTAGGTTGAGAATAGGAATAAGATTTGATTAGAATTGTTTATTATTCAAAGTCTATAGGAGATTATGATAGTTGGAAATTGTGATATAAATTTTGATGTAGGATGTCATATAGACTTGAGTTAGATTTGGATGTTGATTATTTAAAAATCGAGAAGAGATTACGACATGTTGAATTTTGATTTAAACAGTGGTTATCTTAATTTTGAAGTGATCGCGATAGATTTGAATAGATTTTGTTATTTAAATTTTTGGAAGAGATTGCGATTGACGTACCTTATGTACGAATGTGAAGGATTTAACAAATTATGTCTTATTTTAATTTCGAGGACGAAATTGTTTTAAGTTGGGTAGATTGTAAACTCCCTCACCCAAAATAGATATTTTGTGTATATTTTATATTATTATAGATATTGAATTTCTTTAGAGTATTCTGTTATTTAATTAGCAAATGAATTTCTTGATATATTTACTTATATAAATATTTATTTAGAATTATTTTTAGGTTATTTTCAATTTTTGAAATTAATTAGGATTTATTTGGATATATATAGTCTTAATATTAGATAGATGCTAATTTAGTGTTAATAGATATTAATAAGATTTTATAAATTATTTGTATTATCTTTAATTATATTTAAGATTATAAATTATTGAGATAAATTCAAACTCTATTTTAAATTAATTCAAATCCTGAACCTACTAGGAAATCAACTTCATGCATATCCTATCCTTATTTAAATTCATCATAATCCTATCCAAATTAACCAATCCTAGTCGTATTTAATTAAGTAGTGTTCACCATTATAAATACCCCATCATTCATATTTTTCTTCCCCAAATTCCTCTCTTTTTCGTCCAAAAATAGTCAAAATTCGTCATAAATTCAGCCTCATTTTCTACTAGTTATGACGAATTAAAAAGACGATATCTCCTAGCTCCGGACTCCAAACGAGCCCTACTTTTTTTTGTTAGAACGATAATGAGGTTAGATTTCTGATTATATAAATTATTTTTCTAAATTATTAGTATTAAATTCTGGAAAATTCGTAGAGCACAACATGTCCGAAAATAGACGTATTTCGATGATTTCGCGATTCCGGGAGAACCAGGAATCAGAATCATGAACCGTTTAAAGTTTCTGAAAGCTAATGTCGAGATCATCGACATATATTTTTCCTAGAATTTATTTCGAATTATTTACATACTGTTAATTCTGTAGAACTTCTAGGTTAGAATTTAACCATCGGTGCACAATACAAAATTTGTATGTGCCATAATTCTCAAACGAATTTGAATTCGAACGAGCCGTAAATTCCAGCATATTTTTGAAGCTAAAATCTACAGGAAATCATGCATGAAAGTTGAGTTTGTGTCGGTTGACTTTTCGGTCAACAGATCGTCTCGATTTGCGTGCCATGAGTCTCGAGTTGATAAAATTCAGTTTCTTTGGACAAAATTTAGGAATTAACATAAAAATCAGAATAATAAGATTAAAATAGGATTTTAGAGTAATTATTCTAGAATTAAATAAATTAAAATAAATTATCTTTTGACGTGATAAATTTGTAATACATAGGCTATTTGGACTGTGACTTGGACTCTGATTCATACCAGCAGCAGGACCCCAGGCAAGATACCTTGCCAAATTATTTACAGTACTTTGCATGCTATTTATATTTCTGTTTATTTATTGCATTCTGTATATTTCTTGCATATGTAGTTTTCTTTCAGTCATTACTATATATTAGATATGTTGACACACACATGGCACTTAGTATCATAGAGG
The DNA here is from genome assembly GCA_036927795.1 of Iris macrosiphon. Classification (NCBI taxonomy): domain Eukaryota; kingdom Viridiplantae; phylum Streptophyta; class Magnoliopsida; order Asparagales; family Iridaceae; genus Iris; species Iris macrosiphon. The sequence goes on along the minus strand of JAYESA010000017.1, from coordinate 144,076,675 downwards.
ACAATTATTAGGCGTATGGGCTTTTAACCACTCTGGTAAACCATAGTCACTAGCACGCACTATGGTGGTCGTGTCCGATGGTCGCTACCCCAGAGGTATGTCGATTGATGGAGTCCGAGGGTCGCTACCCCAGAGGTATGTCGGCTGATGATGTCCACTGACGAGCGTGAGGTTGTGAGGATTAGATCGAGTAGCCAACCCTTGCCCATACGTCGAAAAGTTGTCCTCATTTGCATTCATATAGATTGTCTTGTACAGCGTACTTATTTATTTTCAAATTATATGCATGTTTACTGTATTCAAGTTGGCTCGTATTTTCTGTATCTTGTTACGTCCCACTGAGGACCTGGTCCGCTGCCAGGTGTATCTGTTCTTGAGTATTTGCAGGAGCACAGATTTGGATGGTTGTATATGCTTAGTGGATGTCTTCTCTTCGAGCCGTGATCGATAGCTGGTATACTTATATTGGGTTTGATTGTGTTGTACTTATATTGTATTTACCTTTCCTATTTGAGTTGGTAGTGGATTTGTTTTCATCCAACTATCATCCTAGATACTTCTTATTGAGATCTAGTTTCATCGATACTGTTTATTTATTTCTATATGATTTTGGTGGATGAGATTTATATTTTACCCTGTGACTTGTATTACAGTTATACCACTTGTGGATTTGATATTCATATTACAGCGTACGTGTGGATTTGGTTTCCATATATTAGAGTTGCCATATCCATGCGACTGGCATGCTTACGTTTCCTAGTCCTACGTATTTTTGGGACTGGGACGTGACACTACCCCCAGGTCCTCTACTCCAGCGTCGTGCAGGACTGTAAAAAAAATCAGGACTGTCAAAATTTTGACAGTCCTTCCAATTGGAAGGACTGTCAAAATTTTGACAGTCTTAAAAATATATGTTAATTTTTTAGAACTGTCAAAATTTTGACAGTCCTTCCAATTGGTAGGACTGTCAAAATTTTGACAGTCTTGATTATAAAATTCTGAACATATCCTAACTACCTACTCCAAAATTATACTAAATTTGAAGACTACTACATATGCCCAAATTATACTAAACACAGAGCTAATTGTATACATCTCCCTTGAACTTTTGCTCCATAATCGAGTATATGCCAAATTCTGAACATATCCAAACTCCAAAATTTTGACAATGGCTACGTGTTATCGAGGGTGTCATGACTCGTATTATTTGTTTTGATGATCTGGATACGTCTACCACACGTTGAACCTATATAAGATTTCTGCTGAATCTTGTCCCTGTCGATTATGCACACAATGTTCCTTCCTATCGTTCTTTTGCTTTGCTTTGTAATGGTGATCTTGCAGCTGCTCAAGCATCTCTGTTGCTTATTGTAACACCCAGTTCCGCTATAGCGGACTGCCGATTCAAACGACAAAAGTGCAATATCCCGATCCGCTTTGCTCAGGCGAGAATACTCATTTGAGGCAAAGGATATCCAGACTTGGTCCCTACAGGAGTTCGGCTTAGGCTTTCAGAGGCTCGCTCGGAGTATCGCTCATCCGAGACGAATCATCGCTAAGGTGGGTGGCTACGGTGAACTTGTCTTTGCTTAGCTAGCACACTTAAAATATGGAACGATACATGCTAGTCGCTTGGTGAATCACCCCCTGCATGCTAATAAGAATACAACGCACCTAGCTAAGGGAATAATCCCAACTTGTACTTCTTGTGTTAGAACATGGAAATAAAACATTGCTTGTATTCAGACCTTCGCATGCTACCTTTGCCTTGAGCAACTTGACCCTGCTATGCCTCGATAGAACGATACGAACATTACATACCTTGTTGTGCACTGCTATGCCTCGATAGATCGTTATGTACATGCTCTTCTTAGTGCACTGTTCACTTGCTTACACTGCACGACTCTAGCTCATGTCGCTCAGAAAGTCTCCTTACGGTTTCACTACTCGGCTTACCTTCGGGCCCGAGATAATGTGAATGCTTATGTTGTACAAATGCATGCTTGCCTGCTTATGTATTGCCTCGATTCAGAGCTTGTCTTATAATTGCATGCCAATATCTAATATGAATGCTAGCTTGCCTTCTTTTTATCCTAACCATCGGAAGACTATCTAATAGTCGTTCCGTGAAAGTATGAACATTGGAAGTATCCGGGACCGTTAGGTCGCCAAGGCAATCCCCGAACCAGGGGAACGCATCCATGTCAAGTTGCATCTGAATAATGAATCATGGATTGTTATATCAACTTGTGTGAAATTCAGAATAAATGAACCACTGAGTCAGGAATGGCCTGGGATGGCTTGTAGCGTGGATCATGACCTGCGCCTACAACCATTGTCGTTCACTCAGAATATGAAAGAACAATCAAAGAACTCATTCATTCAGTCGCGGACGCTTGTGCACAAGTTTGATCTCCTCGGACGGGGCGCCGGGGCACCGGGACCGATCCGGCCTAGGGGGAAGATCCGGTAGTTGCGCTAGTTTGTTCCTAGCACGGATAAGTTCGGTCGGGTTGCCGGGGCATCGAGACCACCGTCTTATTACGACTGTGTCCATAAATGGCTACGCCAGCGACCTGTGCATTCATGGTCATACTCGCTTAGTGGCAATCCGTGTGCGAGTTATTGTATTGCATCTATGAATCTGAATCCAAGTATCCTGATAAAAGAACAATGAATCTGTGAATCATTCCTGAATCTGAGAAATAAGTATACTTGTGTTCCATGAATTAAATAGAAGAACTCGTGCACCCGATATGAAATCTCGCTTGAGACACTTATGTTTGCATATGCTAATGCTTGAATGTTTAAATATGCTCGCTCATGAATTAACTTGGTTTGCCTTGGACAGGGAAGGACAAGTTGGTAAGTTGGTAAGTTTTGCCGTATTTCCTCCTATATCGCACGGCGTACTGCCACACGAGTTAGGCTTTTCATATATACCATGAAACTGATTCTAAGGCACAACTAGAAAGACAACTAAAATGTTGGTGCACTGAACCTATATTACGTGTTTGAATTTGTCGAGCGGGTGAGTAGCTTCCCCACCAGTGCATTCATGTACTGATAACCCACCAGATTGCTTGTAGGGTGCGAAAGAACCTCGTTCGGTGCGGATGCCTCCTTCGTGAGCGCTAAGGCGTGGAGTTCACTCTGGAGCCTTGGAGCGCTGCGTCCGGAACTGATGCACATATACAAGACATAATGTTGGAACATCGCCTATATAATCATTCCACAAATGTAGCCACTTGGCACGCTTTTATGTTTCAGAGAGAGAGTGCTCGAGCGACTTGTAATCACGGCTATACGCCGCCTGTAGCACTTGTTTCAACATGAATAAAAAGAGTTGCCTTACTTCTATACTTGTACGTTATTCAATCTTTGCTTTCGCTACTGTCGACTCAGTGAACTTGTTACCATTCGCTTATGCGTTCATACATTTTGCTGCACTCGGACAACCTGTGCGACTCTGTGGCTTAGATCTCTTACCGCCAGCCAATGAACCATGGCCTTGCACGAGCGCAGTTCACGCTTGTGCGGCATCATGTCCAGATGGGTCGAAGCGATCGTCCCGCGGGAGCATTGGCGCGGTGATTCCCGTCTGGCGGGGACGGCCGATTAGCCTGCAGGAGATCGAGACGTGACATATTGGTATCAGAGCCTGGCTTATACGCCTTTGAACTTCGTTTCGATTGTCTCAGTTTTGAAAGCTCGTTCGTGGGTTATGTGCACACACTCTCTCAATGCCTCAGTGGGATGTTCCAAACAATAAGTCTAAATACTTTCGAAAAGTTGTATTTGAAATGATATAATTGCTTGTACGACATTGTGATTGGAAGGCCTTGTGCCGACCTGTGCTAGACCCTTTGGGGGAAATGACTCGTGCTAAGATTTACGCGATATATGCAACCATATGCCTGTACCTAGTTACCCAACTGGTTAGCACGAAATCAAATATCGCCTGAACGGTTCGCTATGCACACAGCCTTTCGGCTAAGTTGTGTTCAGTATCGCGCACCAAAGACCCTTTGGTGCAAGCCAGTTATAAACGAGATTTGGATATCGCTCAGGAATAAGATAAGTCAGACTTAGAACTTCAACCGATAGAAACTTTACTCAGTTTATAGCTTAGGCGAATGTTAAGAATCATGTTTGGATTTTGGGATATAGCTCGAACAATATTTCGTGTTGGAAGACACAAATCGAATATAGTTGCTTGGATGACTATCAATACAGAATATATACGAGACTAAAATTTTTACTAGACGATACCTAAATACCGTACAAGAATTCTTAAGTATGACTTGGTGAATACCTAAATACCTTCCAATTGGTAGAACTGACAAAATTTTGACAGTCCTGATTATAAAAAAAATCAAAAATGGACAATTCCAGATCAATTTTAGAAATAACAAACTTATAATTATCAATGATAAAAATTTGAACGGTCACGGATGAATTTTGTAGTTTAAAAATTCCCATCGGAGATTGGCTAAACCAATAAAGTCTTTGGATTCATTCCAATTCCTACACATCCGTAGTATATACCAAATCCACTTTATCATTCCTTCTCCACAAGAGCGGTATATACGCGCATCCACCATTTAGGCTCTCTTTTTTGACTATAATGTCTTCTCAACATAGCAAAACCCAACCCACACACACTCTCTCTATATAATTTTTTTTTAGGGTTTCAAAAAAAAAAAAAAAATCAAAATCAAAATCGAATATTTAGTGTAGGCTTTTCCCACATCCACACCGACCGTAGCTTGGGAATCGCCGTCGCCGAAAATGACGGTCGTGCCGCTGGAGGCGCTGCCGCTGGGGTTCCGGTTCCACCCGACGGACGAGGAGCTCATCAACCACTACCTCAAGCGGAAGATCAACGGACGGATCCGCTCCGATGTCGAGGTCATCCCCGAGATCGACGTCTGCAAGTGCGAGCCCTGGGATCTTCCCGGTAACAATAAATAATTTTCTTTCATGATTTTTTTGGGTGAAATTTTAGTTTGGTAGTTTAATTTAGTTTATGATGGAAGTGGGTGGTTGTTTTTGGAAGTATAGTTTTGATCTTGCTTGATTTGGTAAAGAATGGAATAAATTAGATTTGGAAGTACAATCTGGAGTCTAATCGTTGATTGTAGTTTTATTATTGGTGGTTTTTTTTTTCCAAAAAATTGCAAGCACAGAAGTTTCATTTTATTGCATCCACAACAATGACGTTTCGAAATTTCCGAGAAGAGCAATAAAAGTCCTAAAAAGGACATTTTTGAACAATTGTCCAAAAATATTCTTTAAAGGGTATTTCAATACAAATATTATTATTAATTACTTTGCCATTCTAATAGACGTGTTAAATGACAGATTTTATAATACACAATTTGCTCTAAAATGTTAGGACGTGTTGGGGCTTTTGTTAAAAAACATCCCGTTTTTATGTTTTGTACTTAATTTTGAAACTTCTATGCTCTAACTTAATTTTTTTAACTTTCTATGCTCTATACATAATTTTTTATTTTTTTTAGTTTTTATTTGGTGTTTGTGAAATGGGTTTCTTCTGCTTTCAGTAAAACTTTAGTTTGACATTTTAATTAGTTTTCGTGGGAGTGGGTGTGGGTATTTGTTTTTGAACTAAAGTTATGATCTTGCTTGATTTGGTAAAGAATGGGATAGATTCAATTCTAGTAGTATAATCTGGAGCATAATTGTGAGTGTTTTATTTTAACTTCTTCTTTTTTGCATGATTTGAGTCTAATTTCAGTGGATTTGTCTTTCTTTTTTCGATTTTGAAGAAGTATTCAAGAAAAAAGAGGTTTCTCTTGTTTTTTGAGGAATTCTGGTTTGTTGTTGGAATTGACAAATTTTGGTATATTTTTAGTATATCTTTTAATTTAGTTTTGTTAATTGAATTTTTGTTCGAAGTGGGAAAAAAAACTAAATTTTGTCCTTTAAAAACGAGAACTGAGTTTTATGCATGAGCTTGACAATCAGTTGTGCTAGACTTATAATTTGTATTGGCATGCTGTAGATAAATCTTTGATCAGATCGTTTGATCCCGAATGGTTCTTTTTCTCGCCGAAGGACCGCAAGTACCCTAATGGGCACCGGTCGAACCGTGCAACAGAAGCCGGATACTGGAAAGCCACTGGGAACGACCGGACGATCCGGTCAAAGGCTCGTGCAGGTTCGGGCATCATTGGGATGAAGAAGACTCTTGTTTTCCACCAGGGAAGAGCTCCGAAGGGAGTTCGAACTCACTGGATCATGCATGAGTACCGTACTACTGACCCTGAGTTCGAATCGGGGGAACAGGTATACCAGTTTGATCCTTTGATGATGCATAGGTTAGACTGCAATGCATTTTCTCTAGATTGTGTTGTTTCTGCTAAAATTGCAGGTTCTATGTTGTCTAGTTGTTGATGCACTGAATTTGGTAAAGAACATTTGATTATATTATGTGACAGGGATAAGTATTAATTTGGTATTATTATTTTTTAATGGTTCTAGAAAGTGCATGCATGTGACTGGTAAATGTTGTTTGCTTCAGACTTGTTGTAGACATGCAGATTTAGAAGCTAGTGTGGTGTTCGTTGCAAGGATGGAAAGATGGTTCCTTTACCATGATTCTTGCTAATTTGGCTTGTTTGTACAATAACGTGATGTTTTAACATGGAATTATAATATAGAAAGTAAATTTTTATGCCCTTGGACATCAACTGTGGGTATCTGATTCTGAAGATTAACAATATCATTGTTTCCTGACACTGCTTTGTCTTGAGAGTTGAGAGTAGCATTTGGAGTATTTTATGTACTGGAATGTGAGAGCATTTAGTTGTCAGTTTTATGTTTTGTTGGGTGTGTGTGGTGGGTCTTTTGTCAATACTCATATACTTAGTTTACTATGTTGTGTCACCGAGGAGAGAATATAAGGGTTTTTAAATTGTGTACATGGAGTTTGTTTATTTAGGCATCTCTTTTTTATACTCTATATTTCATGTAGTTGTGTCAGATAGTAAGATCTTTGTCCACATGAGAGGTTGTGTTTTGTAGTGCATTTTTGGCTTTCTTGTATCTAGCCCTTGGTTTCTTTGGTTTGGTGATATTATACCTTATGATATCTTAAAATGACATTTATTAGTTGATGATTGATCAATGCTATATTCCAGTGGAACATCAAACTATTTGTAGCTTATTATTGCTTTGTTAAAATGTGGTGCTAAGTGTCTGTGTGTACAAACACATCTCTCACCATAGATGTTTTATTAGTTTGTATGCATGTTAGAATTTTGAATGTAGATTGTAATAGTTTATACTAGAAAGTCTAATGATGCTTCATCACACTAAACAACAAGTGAACATAGGATTTCAGTAGCAGTTAGCTCAAAAGATTTGAAGTATATCAGACTGTCCAGTTTGAACCTTTGAGAGAGTCATTATTGAACTGATGATCATCTTGTTTCACATGTTTTGGTGATAACCGTAAGAATTTGATGACAGCTAAGGATATCCTCTGGTAGGAGGTTGATTGTTGAGAATGAATTATGCAATTTAGCCATCTTACTTATCATTAACTTAAATTTGGTTAATTTGATCAAAATACTTGCACCATAGTATCTATATTGTTTAATTTTTAATTGACATGACACTTGACTATGTAGCATATATGAAAAAAGCTTGGAAATAATCTAAAGGAGGAAAAAGTCCATAGAATCCTATGGAGATTTAACCCTAAGTTAAATCTAAGGGAGACGGTGTGACTCATTATTTACTGAATTTATTGCTTGGCATTGTAGTAATCATGTACGGATTACCAACAGTTCCAGAACTTGCTTTTGTTAAATGCCTGATAATTGACATAGAAAGGATAAGCCTTTCATGTAGAATAGAAAATATTCAGCAAAATAATGGTATGACGTTGAAGTACTCTAGTACGGGTTTCCAAGTAGATGTAGACTGGACTGTGTTAAATTCCTGTGATTAACGATAGGAAATAGATAGGACTAGGCAAGTTAATCATCCTACTATCGCACATAAAATTTTTGAGTCTTAAATATTTCTATTATTATGCCCACATGCATTTGGTTTTCCAAAATTAAACCGGTTTAGTCTTCTAACATGCAATTATTGGCTGCTGTATTCACATCCCCCCCCCCCCCCCCCCTCCCCACCCCCCCCCCCCCCCCCCCCCCCCCCAAACAAGTCTTATACTGCACGCCTTTCTTTTCCTACAGGGTGGTTATGTTCTTTATCGCTTATTCAGGAAGACAGAGGAGAAAAGTCCGAGTTCCAATGGCGATGAGATTGAGAGAAGTGGCTTGTCTCCTACTCCAACCAAGTCTTCTCCTGATGGTACACAAAATGAAGGAGATGGCTTAGAAGAAATTGATATTCCAATAAGATTGACACTAATAAGTCAAATTTCTCCTGTCTCAGATATGCAAGAACAGCCTCTTTCAACCACTATTGAGAAACAGCCATCAGGTATCACAAGATGGCTGGCTGACAAAGCAGATCGCTCTACTCTGAAACCGGAAAATAACAGCGATAAGCATATGGCTTTGGATGTAAAAAGTGACCACAACACTAAAGGAGGAACAGTGGTGAGCAGCTTTCTGTTAAATCCTAAATTCCAGTTTTACTCATAACAACAGTAGCAACTGTGTTCAAATTTGTTCTAATTGATTTAATCATATTTGATTCCTCCTTCTGTCTTTGGCTTAATGTATCATAGAGATGAATGTCATCGCCTGTAGCAAATTGTTTCATTTTACCTCTTCGTCTAGACTCTTTATAGTCAGCGAAACTTTGAGCTTGCAACCTTGGTTGCAAGGTTGTAAAAGTCACTAGGCGGGTAGGCACTGGGCGCCTAGTCCGCCTAGGCGGGCGCCTAGTTCTAGGCGGTTAAAAAAACTGCTGAAAATTGGAGTAATTGGGCGTGTCGGGGGCACTAGGTGGACGCCTAGCCGCATGGGCCAATTTTTAGAATACTACTTGGTTGCATGAGCTTAATCTGCATATCCAAAAGTTAGGTCTACTAGCTGTCAATTGGTCGTCTAGGTTTTATGGCATGGCTTTCTCATGCTGATAGCAACCTTAGCTAGGAATTCGACCCCAATTTAGAGGGTTGACGTCGACAACCGGCTATATATTCTTTTCTTAATTCTTGTATGGAGTTTTCTTATACTCCATAACCAACCCCATTCTGACGGGAGGAGGAGGAGGAGGAGAATTTGAATCATATTGATTTGATTCGAGAACTTCCCACTTCAAGTTTTTCTTTTATGCTTGAATAGGATTCTACACATGTCCATGTTAATTGTACTTTCTTTTTCTTTAGGTTGATCCTCTACTGGAAGCTTTAGAGCGGTTCTGCGACCCACAAAATGACCCAATAGATGCTGCAGAATTTCCCAATGTCTCTTCCCCAATGCTTCCTTACAGTGACCAACCTTTCTTTGGCAACACTGACCAAGAGTCATATATGGGGTTCCGTCAACCTGATTATGTGGAACACGACTCCATGAATGAGTTTTTGAACTCTATTCTGAGTAACCAAGAGTTCTATCCTGAGGCATCAAATGTTCAGCAGACTTCCACAACTGAGGCTATGCGCAGTCGATCAAGCAGCGAGCTAGATACTGAAGAAGGATTGATGCAGGTAGGGTATGCGTGCTGTAGTATATTGAAGTGTGAGTCACTTCTCCCAGAACAACTCAAAACCTGAAATGCAACCTTTTTCTGCTTTCAATTTTTTACTACAGGGGGCTATAGGTTTCGGAAGCCCTGGATGGTGCTATGCGGATACATCTACTTTTGGTTTTCCTGAGTTTAATGATGGTGGTCTATATCAGAGCTCAAGTTTGCTTCCATGTGATAGCACTGGGCCTGATGTGTACTCGGTGGATTCTGGTGAGGATTCCTTGCAGGAATTATTTAATAGTGTTGATGAATCTACTGGCAAAAAGAATATATCTCGGAATGGAGTTGGTCTCGATGGGACCGGAGTTGAAATAAGGACCCGGTCGAACCAGCATCCAAGCGTTGGCCATCTTTCAACAACACAGGGTTCTGCAAAAAGAAGAATCATTTTTATGTCTTCAGTTAGAGCAGCTGCCACTTCTAGCATGGTATGTGGATCAGGAAGTGATAAAGAAAACTATCAAGACACAGAAGCATCTGTAGAGGTATGTTTACTTGGAATCTTCGATTATCTAGAAGTCAAATACTAACAGTCCTTGCTTAAATTAATGGCCATAGGTAGGAGAGAACGAGTATTCTAGCACGGAGAATGGGTTGGGCAGTGACAAAGAAGACCTACAGTCATCTGCAGAGGCAAGAAACTTTATCTTTAGTCTACTGATTATTGCTAATCAAATTCTAAACAGTTAATGGCGCAGGTAGAAGAGAATGAGGAGCTTGATGACATTGCCAAAGAAAGAGATACCTCTGAGTTGTGTCTGGGACCCTGTAAACATGAGGACACAGCTATTTGTGGTACGATTTTGAGACTTGAATGGAGAAACTGGCCATCTTGATTGTTTTGCTGCTGACTGGCGTCTTTTTTACTTATCGTGTAGGTAATGTTATTGCCTTACCGGAGGCAGATGAAGTTTCTAATTCTGCGATCTCCCATGCGTCTGAACTTCTTGCCTTGGGAGATACAGATGAAGCATCTCGTTCTGAGATCCCCGATGAATCTACACCCCTTGCCTTGACAGAGACAGGCAGGGGTTGTCATTCTGAGACCGTCAGTGACTCTCAACCTATTGCTCTGGCAGCAGACACAGAGGAAGCTTCACGTGCTGAGATCTCCGATGAGTCTGAACCTAAGCAGATGTTGAGAACAAAACCGAAAAATGAGATTGTTGAATCTGAAAGAGTCAAAGGCCCAGCTCTGGTGCTGAGAAGGCCGAGTTCCAATAAGGTTGTGGGTTACATTGACATGGTGTTTCTATTGGTAATACTTGTGCTGATTTGTGTCGGGGTATGGAGTTGGGGAAGGTCTCAGAGTGTGTGGCTTGCTGATGAATCTATATGATTTTCATCTGATATAGCTCCTGCCAGTGTTTAGCTTTGTAAATACATATCTTGACGTAACTTGAGAAACTTGTTGGCATGTAAGAACCTTATCAGAGGAGCTGGTATTCTTTGGCGATGCAACACGGCCTTTAAACATGGTGGGTTATGTAGTATTTTATGCCGACGCCTTTTTAGAGCATTCTCCCGAATTTGTACCTTGTATTATATAGCTAACATCACTCTTATGAGACCAGACTCTGCAAGCTTTTTATTGCATCTTTTATATATTCAATGTAAATTTTCCATCTTTGTATGGACTTGTTGAATGAGTTATATTTGCCCTCTGGTACGGCTGGCATGCTTGAATTTTCTTGCTTGTTGCCTTGATCAGTAGCAGCTGGGTGTGATGCAAAAGAATCAGCTTGCTTTAGGAAAACCCTTCCAATATAATAATGCTCAGTGCAAGGGTCATAAGTTGTTGTGTTCCCTTCCCAGAAGCCCAGGCAGGGGTGGTTTGGTGTTAGAAATTGACATGATAATGGAGAATTTGAGAAGAAAAGACAGATATGAAGAAGAAAATCTAGGGTTTATTCAAGAATTGGTAAGTTCATAGCAGGGTCGTCTCTAGCCATTTGGAGGTCCTACGCAAAAGTCCAAATATGGAGCTATATTTTGAAAATTTAAACATGATTAAATTATATTTATATGCAAACCCTTGATCCGGGTTTGGGATTGACGATGTATCGTTATATAGGTGGATTTTAGAACTTTTTTTCATTAATAATTTTTAAAATTAGAATAAGATGTAATTGGAAGATAGTTACATCTACTATCATAACTAAAGAGAATTATCAAAACATATTAACTCTTTCAAGAGTTGAAAATTAATTGTTAAATTTCTCGACAAATCATCCGACTCCGAGTTGCCGCCATGATACCACCGGAAGTGTCGACTTCGAGTATTCGATTACCTCCTTGTATAATTTGATTTTTTTTGAGAGAAAAAGAGACGTTACCTCCTGATCTAATTTTCTTCATAATTTTTTGAGAAATTGAGAAGTAGAGATTGGAGGAGAAGGAGAAGAGTCGGTCACCCTTTCCTGAAAAGTATAAATTGGAGGAGAAGAGGAAGAGTTGTTCGCTTCTTCCCGCAGTCCTAATTAGAAACCAAATTTGTTTATCAAACTTTTTTGTATTAATCATCAATTAGGAAACAAATTTGATCCCAATTCTATGGATCGCTACTTGTTAGTTAGCTAATTTAGAAAATTTTGGACCCTATATGACTATGGGTCATAGGATAACTACTACACAAATTAAAAAAAAATATTTGGGGTCCCTAAAAAAAGGGGACTCTAAGCAGATGTTTGCTTTGTTTAATGGATGAGTCGGCTCTGGTTAAGAGGAGGAAGAAGAAGACATTGGAGACTAAGAGAAATTGAACTGAAAATCACACACGTCCTCTAATCCCCCCTTTTCTCTCCTCTACTTATAGTCCGTATCAGAGAATGGTATCAGTGAGCCAACTGTAACCATTTGTGGAGCTGGATAACTGATTCTTGATGATCTGGCAAGGTGCGGCTGACTGGCAATTAATCTGCTGACTAGACGCTAAACAATTTGCTGACTGGACTCTTATCTTCATATTAACCAACCAAAGAAGTGAATAACTAACTACCTGCAATTGGAATAACAAACTAAACAGTTTCAGGATTATCAACATTTTGATAGTCATTTGTCGACTATTTTAATTTTGAAGCTTCGAAATTTTATTAATAAAATTTAAAATTTCAGAAATAGTCCTAAGTGAAACTATGTACTAAGAAACTATAAAAAAAAAAATATGGATTAACATTTAGAAATTTGAAAATAAAGAAAAAGACAAAAAAAAAAATATATTTTGTACTTCAGTTTGTTACTTTTTGGACTAATTAGCGTTTAGACCCTAGATTTTATACCAACTTAGTGCTTAGGCCCTTACATGTTCAATTGAAAAGTTTAGATCTTGCATTTTTTTTGTTTTTGTTTTTTTTTATCATTATACCCTTCCTAGTCTATATAGAAAAAATTCGGACTAATTAGAGTTTAGACCCTGGATTTTATACAAGTTTAGAGTTTAGGTTCTGGTTTGTCCAATTGAAAAATTTAGACCCTGAATTTTTATTATTTGTTTCATATTTTCCATTATACCCTCCCTTCCATGCTTGACCAATAAAATCTTCCTATATAAACTAGGAAATGTATAATTGAAAAAAAATAAAACAAATAACAAAAATTCAGGATCTAAACTTTCTAATTGTACAAATTAGGGTCTAAATTCTAAGCTGGTATAAAATTCAGGGTCTAAACTGTAATTAGTCCAAAAATTTATTATAACACATGTAAAGGAGGATATAATTGAAAATAAAAATTAGGATCTAAACTTTTCAATTTGACATGTTAGAACTTAAACTCTACATTGATATAAATTCAAAATCTAAACACTAATTAGCCCTTAATTTTTTTTTAACATTTGTGTAGTCTAAACTTTGTAGTGTGCTTAAAATTTGCCATAAAAATATAAGATAGGCACTCCATAGTTTACTTAGGACAGACCATTACTTTAGGACATTCCAGATTTTTTTAACTTTTACTTAGGACAGTCCCAAATTTACTCGGGACAGCCCAACCCTCCCAAACCTTTCCAAAATTCTTCATTCTAAATTTATACTCTCTCTCAACAAATTCCCAAACCCCCAAACTCTAACCCTAACCTTAACTCGCCGGAGGAGGAGGAGGAGGCAGAGGTTGGAGGAGGAGGAGTCTGGAGGAGGAGGCGGCAGCTAGAGGCGGAGGAGGAGGGGGCCCTCCGCGTGCGTGAGCCTCCCCGTGTGCCGCTCTCCAGCGCGCACGTGCGCTTACGCATCACGCTGCCCCCCTCTCGCCACCGTCCCCGCTGCTGCCTTCGTCGCTTCTTCTTCTTCTATGTCTCATTCTTAGGACGGTAAACAAAATTGACACGTGAGGCTGGAGGAGGAGGAGGAGGAGGAGGAGGAGTCTGGGGGAGGTGGCGGCGGCGGGAGGCGGAGGAGGAGGGGGTCTCGGATGCCTCCGTCGCGCGCAGCCCCCGTGCGCGTGCGTCGTCCTCGCGCTCACGTGCGCCTTCGCCTCGGGTCGCCCCCGTGCGCTCGTCGCCGTCCCGCGCGGCCCTCACTCGCCGCCGCCGTCACTGCCGCCGCCGCTTCTTCTTCTTCTATGGCTCCTTCTTAGGACGGTAAAAAAAATTGACAGTTCTTCCAATAGTGAGGACTGTCATTTTTTTTACAGTCCTAATTATTTAGGACTGTCATAATATTGACAGTCCTTCCAATTGGAAGGACTGTACAATCATTCCAATTGGAAGAATTGTCAAAATTGTGACAGTCATGAAGGAAAAAATTGGACTGAAAAATAGAAGTCATTAGCTTTTATATGAGAAGTTGGACTGCCCTAAAGTAAAAAAATTTAGTGGTAAACTTGTAAACAAATTTAAAAAAATTTGGACTGTCCTAAGCAAACTATGGAGTGCCTAAAGAATTTAACATTCAAAAGCATAACATATGCATTTCACTCTTAACAAGCTTTAGCATCAGTGGATCGAGGAGAGGTATAAGATTCCGACTGGGTGGGAGATCATTGGATCGAAACACGAAGGCGTATTATTCCTTCCATTTATAAATGGTGGGAGTTGGAAGACAATGGACTAAAGACATAAAGTTCCGAACATTACGGCCGTCCGTTGCGTCGGGAAGTAAAAAAAAAAAAAAAAAAAAAAAAAAAAAGCTTTCGCGTCTGCCAGTTATCCAAACAGAGAAACCCTTAATTTTCTCCTTCCTCTCCTAAAACCCCACCAGTGGCTTTCTCCGCCGGCGGAGCCGAGGAATCCTAACTCCGCCACCTCCTCCGCCGCCGCCAAGAGTGTCTTCCGCTCTGGCCCCGCTCGCTGCCCCCTTCACCGTCAACTCCGGCCCAGTCTGTGCCGACCCCTCCACGGGAATCATCACCACCGGTTCCTCCAGTTCGAGTGGCGGCTCGGTGAACTGGCCGGGCTTTGTTCAAGAGTTTTCCGTCGCCAGCCCTGGTTTCGATCATAGATTCTCTTTCCCTAGTGGTAATTTCATGCCTAATGAAATCAGTGATTTTTTTTTTTAAATTCATGAAATATGTGATTGCTCGTAATTTCATGGTCATGGTGTGTAAAAGTACGGGCTGGCCCGGAACCCGCCACGGACCCGGTCCGGTCTAACCCGGTCCGGGCCGGCCCGGACCCGGTCAATGATCCGGACTGGCTCGATCCACTCCTTCGCGGATCTGGACTGGGTCGGCATAATCGGCTCATAAGCCCGGTCCGGCCCGGTGTGCAACGTTGTGGGTCCGAACCGGTTCCGGGTTGGGCCGGCCCGGCCCGGCCCATTTTTTTTATTTACTTTAATATATATATATATATATATATATATATATATATATTACAATTATTATTTTTTATGAACGGGTGTACAATAAAAATTATTGCTAAAAAGAATTATTTCTTTATTTTTTAGCAATAATTTTTATTGTACACCTGCTCATAAAAAATAATAATTGTAATATATATATATATATATATATATATATATATATATATATATATATATTGTTTTTTGTTTTTTTGGAAATGGTAATTGAATATAAAGAAATGAGATTACAACTCAACTGCATCCACATCTCACTTCAGAGCAGCATCTCGCCAATGCTCCAATCCACCCAATATATATATATATTGTAATCTCATTTCTTTATATTCAATTACCATTTCCAAAAAAACAAAAAACAATATATATATATATATATATATATATATATATATATATATATATATATATATATATATATATAATTATATATATATATATTAAAGTAAATAAAAAAACTGAACCGGGCCGGTTCGGAAAAAAAAATTTTATATATAAAAAAATCGGGCCAGCCCGACCGTGGACCGGCCCGGACCCAGACTGGTTCGGCCCGCACCTACCCTGACCGGGTCATGGGCCCGAGCTGGGTCGGATAATTTATTGACCGGGCCGGGCCGGTCCGCCGCCCTCTTCGGGTTGAGCTTGGACCGGACCCGGGCCGCGGGCCGGCCCGGACTGGCCCAATACACACCTTGATTTCATGGATACTGGATACAGTACATCTCAAAGTAGTTTTTCTTATGGTACATTAGTTTTATTGTGTTGATTATAAGGCTATTGGGCGATAAAAGTGGGAACTTTTTGTTACGCATTTTTTCTAAGAATAATTATTTCATATAAATTTCACGGGCGCTTAGAGATAGCGAAACATGTGTTGGCGTTTTTGCCTTTGGACGGGTAATGATAGTCTCACATTGGCTACACCACCAAGTGGGTATCTCAATATAATACTTTGTATGTGTTGAGGTGTGCACATGGGGTGTGGTGGGGCACATGGGTGCCATGTTGGGGTATTTTATTAGGAGAAAATGATTAACTCCTTAATGAAACCTTTTAAGTTTTTTGTCATGCTCTTGGATATTGTTCCATAGGAGCTAAGCCCCGACTCGGACTCGGACTCAAGGGTGCAAAGTGGCGCTTTGTTGGCGCACTTTGCACTTAGACGAGTTTTATGCTCGGGTTGCATGCGCGTGTTGCATGAGTGGGCGCTGAGCGGGTGCTGAACAGGCGCTGGACGGACGCTGAACGGACGCTGAGCGGACTATGCATTGGGCTGTGATTGTGGGATATCAATTTTGTATATTGGCTTTTTAGTCCCACATCGGAAAGAAGAGGAGGATGAGCTTCCATCATTCCCTATATAAAGAGCCCTCTAGCCTCCTTTCGATACACACAAAAAATTGAGAAAGAGCATTCCAAAGGAGTTCGTTCGAGTCACACAAAGAGGCGACTACGAGCGTTTCATAAGTTCTCTTGTGAACTTGCTGGCTCCTGGGAGCAGATCGTCGATAGGGGACGAATCTTGCTTTGAGCAACGGTGGTTTTCACCACCCCAACAAGAATAATTTTATTCTATATTTCCCTCATCTTCTTTTAGTTGTAAATGTTCTGTCCTAATTGCAACTGCGTTTGCAAGGAAGAACGTGTTTTTGGTTCTTGAATTCTGTGATGGAGAAGAAATTGTAATCAACAACTATATTCTATATTATATAGTTCTTCGTTGGATCGAGGTATCTCAGAGAGAATTTTTGTGTGAACTCCTGATCTCGATTTCAACTTCTTGTTCTACCATCTTTGATTAAGTCTCGGGACTAACAATCTCAAAGCAAGATCCGAGTAAGATGGAGAACAACCGTGCAAGTCTTCTCACCACAAGTTTTTACAAACTTGAGAAGATTGACGGGCTACACTTCAATCATTTGGATGAGGAATGAGTCCTCTGTCAAATGTTGGACGTGGGTAGAGAGAATCCAGTCTCTACCATTCCTACGGATGGAAGTGAACTTGATTCGGCGTCGCTGGAGATGCACATTCCAAGAGAAAGGAAGTCGACATCTGATGCAAGTTGGCGCATAGAGATGTCTGAAGCTAGTAGCCGCATGGAGAAGTCTACTGCGGTTTTTCGAAGAGAGACTGGCACTATGCATCTACGCATGGCAACAATTAGAACATGGAAGAACTCGGCACATAAGCAGTCTCGGCGCAGGGCACTCACTGCGCATGGCGGGCTCAGTGAAGTGTACTCACTGTGCATGGCGTTCTTTCGGTACATGGCAGAACTTGGCGCATGGAAGCGTCTATGTGGCTAGCTCTAAGCAAGGTCTATGCGTGACCAGGTTATGCGCATAGGACTATGAGTACCTTGGCGCATGTCTCTTCAAGCATAAAGGATCATGAGAATGAGGATTACAGATCCAATTTCAAACCAAAATAGAAAGGTAAAAGCCTAACTTGGTTACTTTGATTACTTAACTTGGTTGCTATGATTGCACAGGTTAAGTCATCTGGCGTGGTTGCTGACTGGTGAATGAACACTAGTGCATCTATCCACGGGAGCTCTAGGAAGAGCTGTTCACCGAGGTCAAGCCTATCACTGAAGAAGGCCGAAGATCTCGATAGCGAACAAGGATCAAGCAGAGGATATGGGGATTGGGACAATGGTTCTGGACTTCGAGAAGTTACAGTCAAAGAAGTACGTGTAGCAAAGTACCAGTGATTACCAAGAAACTAATCTCAGGAAGTCTGTTGCAGACTTGAGGGTGAACATCCATGGTTGCCAGATGGTGATATCTTGGTAGGAGACATACTTTGGAACAAGGCTTCAGTATCAGATGGATGTTTGAGCTTCTGCTTGTGAGTAGAGTCTCATTACAAGAGTTGTGGGGCACCAAGACTAGGACATATACTCTGTACCGCATGATGTCTAGTCTATGACTTATCTCCAAATGTGGGGGGTAAGGAGGTGGAGAAGTGTGAGGTCTGTGCGCAGACAAAGATTACAAGAAAACCTTTCAAACGGGTAAAACGAAGTACAGATTTTTTGGAGTTGGTACACTCAGATATCTGTGACTTCAACCAGTTCTCCACAAAGGCCATGATGAAGTATTTCATTACCTTCATCAACGAATACTCGAAGTACGTGTTCGTCTATCTACCCAAGACAAAAGATGAAGCATTTGAGAAGTTCAAGGAGTTCAGGGCTGAGGCTGAACGTCGAAAATGGCAACAACTCAAGAGACTCAGAAGTGATCGATGCGGAGAGTATAGGTCCATTGAATCCGCATCGTTCTGCAAAGAACATGGAATTGTCAATGAGACGACTGCTCCGAATTTTTTTCAATCAAATGGAGTAGCTGAACGGAAGAACAGAACGTTGACAGAGATGATAAAGTCAATACTGTTAAATGTGGGTCTTTCAAACTGCTTCTGGGTAGAAGCTGCGCTAACGGCTACGTTCATTCTGAACATAGTGCTGTATGCAACTTCCGATGTCACTACTCATGAACTCTTGTTCAAAGTCAGATCCAACTTGAATGTCATTCGAGTGTGGGGGTGTCTGGCTTATGTGAAGCTCCAGACTTGAAGATTCAGAAGCTAGGAACAAGGACTACGAAGACAATCTTCCTGAGATATGCTGAGAAGAGTTATGCTCAGAGGTTCCTTGATATTGAGTCAAATTATTTCATCGAAATTTTGCGACGTAGAATTCTTTGAAATATAAATTTGCAAGGCACAAGAACATTATTTTTGCGGACATTCCGGAGAATAATATGAGTGCACAGGAGGCTAACGCTTCCAATGAAGATGTAGTCCAAGAAGAAGTCATTCTAGAGACAACGTTCGAACCAGAGCTCACAACCGGTGTCTAAGCGGGTGAGGAGATAGAAGGACTTCGGAGATGATTTCATCACCTATCATGCGAAAGCAGATCCGCTTACCTATGATGAGACGATGAAGATCAGAGACGCTGTCTTCTGGAGGGAGGCTATAAATGATGAGTATGACTCAATAACCTCCAACAACATTTGGGTGTTGGTCGATCTGCCTGAAGGAGCTAAAGCAATAAGAAGCAAATGGATATTCAAGAAGAAGATGAAGGCCGATGGAACTGTTGACAAGTTCAAGGCAAGGATGGTAGCCAAGGAGTTTTCTCAGAAGCAGGGGATCGACTACTTCGACACATATGCTCCAGTAGCGAGGATGACGACCATCAGGATGTTGATTGCTATAAGTGCAACCCATAAGCTGGTTATACATCAGATGGATTGAAAACAACATTCCTGAATGGTGAATTGACCGAAGAGATTTACATGCAACAACCAGAAGGATACATCGTCAAGGGCCTTGAAGACAAAGTTTGCAAGTTGGTGAAATCGTTATACGGTCTGAAGCAAGCTCCCAAGATGTGGCATAAGAAGTTTGATAAAGTTATAAGATCAAACGGCTACAGGGTCAGTGAGACGGACAAGTGTGTTTACAAAAAGTTCGCTGACGGGAGATGAGTCATCGGTTGTCTATACGTGGACGACATGCTGATCCTGGACACGGATCGAGCACGTTTCACTGAGACAAAGAAGTTCCTTTCATCCAAGTTCAGTATGAAGGACTTGGGGAGCTGATGTGATCCTGGGGATCAAGGTCATCCGGACGGGCACTGGAGTGGCGCTGTCACAGTCACATTATATTGAGAAGATGTCCACACGCTATGGATATCAGGATATTGCAGGGATCGATACTCCGTACAGGTGTGACAAGAAGCTGAAGCCAAATCGAGAAAAAGTGTCAGACAACTGGAGTATTCATGCGTCATCGGAAGATTGATGTATACAACAATTACCACAAGGCCTGACATTGCTTTTGCCGTGGGGATGCTGAGTCGGTTCACGAGCAATCCAGGTGTTGAGCACTGGAAAGCTGTGAAGAGAGTAATGAGATATCTCAAAAGGACTCAGAATTATGCACTGCACTACAACGGGTATCCTGCAGTAGTGGAAGGCTTCAGTGATGCAAACTGGTGTTCGGAAGTAGAGAGCGAAAGGTCCACATGATGATATGTCTTCTCAAAGGATGGAGCTGCTATATCTCATTCCTCAAGGGAATTTGAGTTCTATGCACTGGTGGCTGCAGCGGATGAAGCAGAGTGGCTTCAGGAGCTCATGTAAGATCTTCCAGTGGTTGGTGCATATATTCGGCTGTACTGATTCACTGCGACAACCAGGTGACTGCAGCGGTGGCATCAATTATCTCTTCAATGGGTAGAAGAGATCTGTACGGCTAAGACACATGGTGCTGTATGAGCACATCAAGGATGACGTCATGGTAACGGTTAATGTTCGGAGCTAGGTGATTCTAGCGGATCCGTTCAAGACACTACATGAGCGCATCAAAGATGGCATCGTTACAGTGGTTGATGATCGGAGTAAGGAGGGTCTGGCGGATCCGTTCATATAAGACCTCAAGCGCCAGCTGATCATAAGATCGAAATAAGGGCGATAATCACCTAGAGAAACTAGAATTAAATAAAAGAAAGATAAGAGAGGGGAAGGGGGAGAAGATATTACCTGAAGATGTCCACGGATCTTTCATGCGATGGCATGGTGAGCCACCTCTAGTTTGCTTCTTGGCGACATGGAGGCAATGACCGGATTTGGAGGTGGTATTAATAAATTTCGTTTCCATTTGCAGCGAAGGATATATCGGATACATCTCTCATTATCCAAGACTTCTTCCATCATTATGGGTTTGCTATGGAATATAAGGTAGATCCATGAAAACATTTATAGTTTTTATGACTGTGTGTTGATCTATCATCAATACTAAGGTGTTCTTCCCGTTTTGACATGGATGTATTATTTTCATTTTTTGACTATATACTCGTTAAATATGACTAAACCAAAAGCAGTCAAAACTTAGCAATAACTCAATACTCTAAATGTACTCCCATGGTTAACTAATTTGATACATACGTCTAGTCACACAATCTAATGATATATAACTGTATCCCATCCAGGTGGGAGCAATGGCCTATTCTTGTCACCACCTTGATCTTCCCTTGCCCGAGCATAAAATGATTAATCAGGCTGCTCTTTGTTAATTGCCCCATTTAATCAGTAAGCTGGTTGTTTTAAAGTTGGGTTGGTAGAACTGCAAAACCCACATGCAATGAAAATCCACAGAAATTCAAAGTAGTCCCTGTTTCTCTTCACCATTTCTTTGCCTTTTGTTTTGTTGAAAAATAATAGTAATATAGTATATTGTTCTCGTGTGTTGTTTCTTTTATTTCTACGATTTTCTTTCAATATTATGGAATCTCTAGACTGTCGTTTCTTCCTTTTTGGTTTTCCTCCTTTGTTGGTTCTTTATTAAATTTGAGCTATTTCTATCAATGTTAGTTCCTTGCTTTTTATTTTATGTTTGGCACTGGTATAGGTATTAGAATCGTGTTAGTGATTATTGTTTCATAATTGTTATTGTTAAGTAGCTAATTGACATATATTTGATCTTCTATGTATAGGTAATTTCCTTTTTTCTTTCTATTTAATATTTATTTGAACTTCTATCATTATCTTTGTTATAATTAACATTGTACAAGTGATCTATCAGTGAGTAAAAGGATTACTTGTTCCAGGGTCCGGACTGAGTGGCAATTTTGTGAAAATTTGTGCCTTACCCATGCCCTACTTTGCGAAAATTTGCCATAGCCCTGCTCCGGCATCCCATATTCTTGTTCATCTTTCTTATGTTGAATTTGCAATCATAGTTTAGTAGATCTTTACTTACATAAATCAGGCCAATTACCCTCTTTTGGTTTCAGACTTTGTTGATGTTGAGTTGTGCTCCATATGGGACCATTAAACTTAGGAGAATGATTGGATGATGATGCTGGCTACCACTGTACATTTTGTTGCCAATCGTGGAAGTTTGTCCTTCAAAAGAGTTCTGGTAATATTACTTATTTTTCTCTTTGTTTAATATGTTTATCAAAGCAAGGTCCTCTTGCTAATGTATTAATATAATGTTCAAGCCTGCCAGTTGATTATATTAATACTTCCAAAAAATAAAAATAAAAATAAATAATAAATAATATAACCAGAAGGTTTTAATTATGAAGAGTTGAACAATTTATTTATGTGCTACGGTGAGATTGCCTACCCCCTAGATAAATCTCTTCTTCATCATCGTGTATTTCTATCTCCACAACATAGTTGCCTTCGCGATCCGTTCGTCAAATTTAGCGACCCGGATTTTGATGGCTTTGGTTATGAACTTATGATATTTAGTTTAGTTACAAAAATATTGCCTATCCTTTCCTTCACTTGGATTTTGATGGCTTTGGTTATGAACTTATGATATTTGGTGTATGCTTCTATATAATTGTATATGGTACAAAAGACGACCCAGATAAAAACGAACGACCCCAAATAGCGTACGAAATAAGCCTACCCCTACCGCACCGCGTACCCGTACCATGTACCAAAGCGACCCACGATCCTGGAAACATTGCTCCACAAACCCTAACCCACTAAACCCCTAGTTCTTCCCCTTCCCTTTCCATCTACCGATCCTTATTGCTTTCCTGGTAAGATGACCACATAATTTTACTTCTAATTGTGCTGCCCAGCCCCTCACTTATTGCTCCTTGTAGCCTTGCACACCTGCCAAGGTAGCTTGCCCTTGTGCTATTGCTATTTGCCACAACCTCTTCACCTGCGTGGCCACTGTCCCTACTGAACCACAAAATTTGGATAAAAAATAATGTTCTAAAAATCGCTAGACGGAATCGGTGCGGTGGAGGGCCGAATAGCGCTTAGGCCGCCTAGGCGGCTACAAAGATTTTTTTTTTAAAATTTTTTGAACTATTGATTTTTCCTTAATTTTTTTGAATTGATTTTGGATTTTTTTGAATATTTTTTTGAAATTTGATTTTTTTTGAATTTTTTTAATATTTCAAATTTCAAATTTGAGAATTTGAAAATTTGAAAATTCAATTTTTTTTTCAATTTTCGCCTAGCCGCCTAGGCCTGAACTGTCGATTTGGGGATTTTGGTGCGACGGACGGCCGCCTAGCCGATTTTTAGAACATTGATAAAAAGCTTTCTTCTTGTTGTTGTAGTAACTTCTTTGCTAGATAGCTCTAGTAGATAGAGCAAAGCTTTAGCTCTCTTCTCTTTACATTTGTTGTCAAGAACATTATTCTTTCAAAATGTGCTATAACTATTTTTTTCCCCTCAACATATCTCATATTTTCGGCATGTCAAGATAAGCCCTCAAATCTTGTTATTTGGGAGGAGACCACTAAAATCTTTACCATTTCAACAAAGCCCTTCAATTAGCTTATGTCCAAATTATAGCAACTTAATCCTAAAACCATACTAGGTGAATGACTTTTATATCCCTAGGATTTGGTAGGATGGATTTGGATTTGTTGTGTTTGAGGTTGAAGGAGAGGAAGATGGGGAATGACAAAGGGGGAAGGGGAGTAGCGTAGAGAGGGATAAGGAGGGGGGATTGAAGGTCGAGTGGTTTGGGGAGGGAAGAGGTAGGCGGTTGTGTTGGAGGATGGGTTTGTTGGATTCGGATTTGCCGAATTTGAGGACGAAGGATTAGAGGGAAGGGTAGCAAAGGGAGGGAGGAGGAAAAAATGGTGCCCAGTTGTAGAGGAAGAGGGTTGGTGGTAAGGTTGTAAAAAGCGCCAAGCGTTAGGCTGACGAGTACCAACCGCCTGGCACTTAGCCCTCCTAGACGGCCGCCTAAATCTAGGTTGTCGGCAGGAATGATTTTTTTTTAATTCTATTTTTTATAAGACAAATTAAAAATTATATATTCTGTTTGTAT
Source organism: Iris macrosiphon (assembly GCA_036927795.1). Taxonomy (NCBI): domain Eukaryota; kingdom Viridiplantae; phylum Streptophyta; class Magnoliopsida; order Asparagales; family Iridaceae; genus Iris; species Iris macrosiphon. The sequence continues at coordinate 144,052,352 of JAYESA010000017.1, read as the reverse complement.
AAAAAGTAAAAACAGAATATATAAAAATTAAAAAGTCAAAACAGAATATATATATACTGTATATATTATATAATGTATTTTACTGTTTTCTATATATATTCTGTTTGCATATTATGTTCTCTATTCTGTATAAACAAACCTTAATCTCTAATCATGCAGATCTTGTAATTGAAAGAGAAGAAAGAGAAAAAGGAAAGAAAAAAAGAAGGAAAAAAATTCTCAATCTCCAAGCTCCCTGCTTTGGTGATGCAATCGATGGCCGACAGCTTTGCTCCCTGCTCCGGTGGCTAACAACGTATGCTCCCCTGCTCCGGTGGCTGGTGGCATCTGCTCCCCTGCTCCGGTGGCCTACTCTTGATCCAGCTTCGAATCTCGCTAAGTTTTTAGAGCCGACTTTTGAAGCCAAGGGTTTTTCTTCACTTAATATGATTACGGGTCGGGTTTTGGGTTGGGTGCGATGTTACATGTTTTTTTTTTTTTTTTCATAAATCGCCTAGTCGTCCGCCTCCCTGTCTAGGGGCCGACTTCTGGACGGTCGCCTCCCCCGCCTAAGGCCGTCTAGGCGGCCGACATCCTCCGATTTTGTGCAGGGCCACCCAGGAACCAGATTCCGGCCTATTCCTAGGCAGCGGATGGCCCCCGGCGCCTAGGTGCTGCCTTTTTTCGTTTTTTAGTACAGTGGTTCACGATTATGTTGGAGTATCAACTATCAAGGAGGATGGATTACCGTTTGATTTTGAGGATAAAGAAGAAAGAAATGGACAAAATTGTCCAAAATATGACTTCTGTTAACTTTAACGTTTGTCCGTTACAGACTTAACCACATGGGCGTATGACCAATAATGTTAATGATTTGTAGGGTCTCCTTCCAAATAACAAATTTGCTAGATTTTAGGGGCTTATATAAAAAAGAAGAAGCCTAAATTGATACCATTGGATTGTCCTTACAAAACGTGAAGTCTCTTTATTCTTCTATGATATTCATTTGCTCTACCAACAATGGATTATCTGATTAGAAAAGGATAGAGGAAAAAGAAAAGTTGTTTCATGCATTCTGAACTTTTTTGATGTCGTCTTGCAGTTGGTGCTTCTGAAGGTTTTAGGGATATGGAAATGATTCAAACATTTGGCAAGGGAAACTTGCACTATGGATCAGGATGCACAGATGGTTATGACCTGACCTGAGATCCCAGAATTTGTTACGAACAGCTACCCCTATAGCACTTCGGAAGTATCAATTCTTCCAACAACTTCAAGGAGTAGAGTTGCCCCTGTTTCTACCTCATTCCAACCAACTTCCCAGCAGCCAATGGAACTAGTTCATATACGGGCTTAAGTATGCGAAAAGATAAATCTTTCGCAGTTGAGGATTAATATGGTACCAATGCTGACAATGTGGATCATGTTTCATCGAAGGAGCATCTCCTGATGAACCAAAACTTTGAAGCTAAAGAAGGTTGCGATGAGGTTAGCAGAACTACTAACGTGCAAACCTATCCTGCTATCTCTATGGATTATTTTTCTTCACTTGAATCAGCTTTAGAAAAATCCAGGCTTCATTCTATGGGGTTGAACTCTGGGATGGAAATAAATCATGCGGACCTTCCTAGTTCTTTTACTTTTGGGTTATGGTTTGGCTGAACTTATTCATAGTCCCAGTCAAAATTCTTCTGGAATGCTTGATCAGATTGTGGATTCCCCATGTTGGAAGGAGCTTCAGTGAGTGTACAACCACCTTTAGTCCTCTTGAACAAAGAATGCTATACTCCACAGAAGGTGGATCACAGTTGTCAAGATTGCTTCACTCTCTAGATGGATCGAAGTGGTTAGAAGGTGGATTAGGACTCCGTTGGAAAATGTCGAAAGCAACTTGATGTCACCACTGAATATTCTGATTGTTTGTCTCCTTTGTTACAATTGAGGAGGGAAGATTCCTCTTCAGTTTTGCCATACTCGTAAAACATTCTTAGACTGTGGAAGCAGATTCAACACAGATATTTGCAGAGAAGAAAATGTTGAAGTGAGGAGCGATAAAGAAAGAGAGCCTGATGACAAAGATAATGAGGTGGCACTATTAGGCCAAGATGGTGTTTATTTCATCCAGTCAACCGAAATTGACAGCGGGTATTGATAATAATAAGACTAGTTATAAGTGTGTAGTGCATGGTAGTTCATCAGAATGTCAACCTCCAGCTACTGATTACGCTACTAGTGCTATTGTTGAATCAATTGGTTCATCTCTTGTCATGTTTAAAGAGGCATCACTGGATGTTTTCCTTGGGACACTTCAATATCTGTCAGCGATCTTCTCGTCTTCTAACAACTTTGACGCAAGCGAGTTGAAGGACCATGATCATGAAGTAATCCGGTCGGTAATTGACAATCTTGAAGCATTTGCCACCATGGACAAAAAGGTTCATACTGCAGGTATTTGTACTTTTTGTTTCTGATTGATCCTTATCATCATTTGCAATGACTGAAATGTGACTTCATATCAAACCCTAATGTTTCTCCTGGTACTTTCTTTTGGAAATGGCTACTATATGATTAGTGGACATGGATAAGGGTGTTACACTTTAACACAGATGTTGGACACAACTCTCCAAGATCTAAACATTAGGGTGAGGTTATATATGCATATACTTAACATGAATAAAGAGCGATTGAGTTTGTGTTTTCATATTAAGAAACATAATAATTAGAAAAACGAGCAAGTATATTGAAACCATATAGTAATTGCTGCAGAGAGATACTCATCATCTGTTGAATATTTTGTTATTTGTAGTAAACATAATTGTTTGACACATGGCATCTCAGACATGGATGGACGCTTGTGTTTTAATAGGTAGAGTTGTCCTAGATTAGGAGTGGTGGTAAAATATATACAAACATGGAGTTTCAATTAGGACTGTTATCAAAGTTGGCAGTCCTACCCTCTTATAGGACGGCCAATTTGTTGACAGTCCTAAAGGATACACTGATACTATGCATTTTTTACTAATACACTAAAACTTTAGAAATTTCATATAGATATTTTGTTTCTATCATTGATATAATTCACTGTATACAAAAGTGGTTCAACATTATACAAAATGATACAAAATTATACTTGAACCAAAGTGATACAAAATGTAAAATAGCCCACTCGTATAAGTCGATTTAAACATCGAAGTGGCCAATGGGCATGTCTCTGGGCTCCTCTATCTTCAACAACTTCTTATAGAGATTTATTTTATCCGTAAAAGATGTCGTCCAGGCGATCGCTGCATCCGATGCATGTTTATACCAAATTGTAGAAGGTGGAGGGATATGCGAATGATCGATCAACCTTGATATTACAAAGTGGTTCCCGATATGTCCTATAGTACATAGGTTAGATAGTCCGTGCTCAGCCAACGGAGCGCACATCGGAAAGAAAGTATTGTTAATATTGTCCGAAATAAGAACAATTGGTATATTATACCTATTAGCAAATAAATATGCAGCAGTCGGGTTGGACATGTAGTGGTCTTCTCCGGTAACGGTATCGTTGCAGAGAATGCTTGTCAATAAGTCTTCAACATATTTTTCGCTTAACACGTTGGTGTAGAATGAAAGACGAGACTCCAACTCCTCGTACAACTCCACCCTAACCTGTCTCCATCCTTCTTTGTCGGAATAACCAAGATGTCTTACAAGCATATGAAATCCACAATGGCCATCCTTGGGAACATCAACAATGGACCAAATGTAATTGCGTATCTCAGGTAGGAAGCCTTCAATATACACACCTAATCTACAATTAGAGTTATGTACACCCACTACTAAAATACAGAGGAATAGTGATGTCCATATCCGTCGTCAAAATGTCACTATTCACTATTAGCGACTACCCGTCGACGGTAATTAGACAAAAAATATCCGTCGATAAACGCCATGTCGCTAAAAATATCCGTCGCCAATCAGTCGATTCCTCGATGATTAACTGGTGCAATGGCGACGTTTTCATTGACGTCTAGGCGACATTTAAGCGACGGATTTATTTGGCGACGTTTTAGCGACGGGTGTTAGCGTCGTTTTAGCGACTACCTGACGACATTAATTAGGTTTCCGATACTGAACAAAAAGTCGGATACACAAGTTGGCGACGAAATAACATTACTTTCTGTCAGAAAGAAGTTACCTTTCCGTCGCCGTATGTCGGTAATCTGTCGCCCAAGTATGAAAATTTTATTGGCAACGATTTTATCCGTCGCTAAATAGTCGCAAATACGTCGCGGGTAGCCGCTAAGACGACGTATATCCGTCGCTAATATGCGTATAATTGCAAAAAAAAACTTTTAAATACAGATATTCCAGCATATATGATTTATATAAAACCTGTTAAGCAATATAAATATGTCAACCATCCAGCGCAACCCGCTGTAGAATTCATGTCCAATCGGACCTTCAACGGTACAAACGCACGCTTGAAACACACACGAGACAGTTCAAAAAAGACATAATTAACATAATAAAATTAATCGCATACATGTCCAAATACAAGTCCACAATACTACAACACAAATAAACAATACACACGAGACATAATTCAAACAAGACAATTCAGAGAAGACGCCGGCGGTGGAGGTCTCGAGTATACGGACACATGCGTTGCCAAGGATCCGGTGCCGTAGACGCGTCCGCCCTTCCCTCTTCTACCAACGGCCTGTACAAAAAGGTCGTTCGTTCGAGCAGCCATGGAAGAGGACGTGGTGGTGGGCGAAGACTCAACGACACTCCCTTCCACCCCATCCTGAGTGGCCTGAGTGGCGCTCTCAGTCTACAGAGACCGGAACACAGCCTATCCAATGATCCGTGTTTAATTTCCTAATGAACTTCTAACTTGTAAGATATATGCTAATACCTCATATATACTAAAAAATATCGGCAAAACTAATACTAGATGGATCTCCCCCCTCCTTCGCCAGTTTTTTCGCATGTGTACGAAACTTTAAGGAAACATATTAGCTTGATAATTAATGTTATTGAACTATATAATGAAAACATTTAAGTACTTCGAGTTATCTTACCAGGTTTTGATGGTGCATAGCGATGGGAATCGATCCACCAGTATGCAGACCCGCATGAGATCGCGCCTTCTTCCCTTGCTCGGATCTCTAATTGAACTCAGGAGTATCGAGCTCCTTCTACATCTTCTTCCAAACATTATCACGGATCCAAGGCCACCAGTAGGTTTTCTGACATACAAATTCAAGTAACAATTAATATAAATAGATAAAAAACAATTAATAAATGGAATAACAGAAAATATCAAATATACATTCATCTGGTCAAGCCATATATACTGCATGTAGGACGACACATCGGAGAATCTAAGGTAGGGGCCGTGGTAGTCCCCCCTAATGATTTCCTCGAGTCTCGAGTAGCACTGTAGGAAAAAAACTACAAAAAAGTAACAACAAATTATTTAGTTGAATAAATAAATAAAATATATGAAATTAACTACATTATATGAAACATATGAAATTACTTAGAGCTCTGTGAAGTGTTGACTCTTTTAACTTTAATAAATAATTTAAATGAGTACATAGATGCAAGGATATATTTGAAAAAAAAATTTCACGATGAAGCTCAACTGTTCTCGTTATATAGTAGTGTAGATTATGGATATAGATTATAGATACAGTAGTATAGATTTTGGGACGTGAGAGAGAGAGTGTACTTTCAATATAATTGGTGAGAGGAGGGAGAGACTATCTTTGTATTTTCTACTAGCTACCCATTGAATTGTTTTGAAGGACTAGTTTATTATGTACTCTTAATTTCATTAATCACTTATTAATGAAACACAGGAGAATAAATCTTGAGTTCCTAGTAGTCCGTCAATACTTCACAGAGACTCTTCATCTTCTCCAACCACGTGCTTTATTGGCACAGAGAATAGAACTATATATACACCTATATACAATTTTCTAACATGATCAGCTGAAACAGAAGAGAGCGAGAGAGATATTGGTGTTTTTGTCTTTGGACTAGAAAGATAGTCCTACATTGGCTACACCACCAAGTGGATATCTCAATATAATACTTTGTATGTGTTGAGGTGTGCACATGGGGCTTGGTGGGGCACATGGGTATCATGTGGGGGTGTTTTTTTAGAAGAAAAAATGATTAACTCCTCAAGTAAGCATTCATGCTTTTTGTCATGTCCATGGGAAAATTTTCGGGGTATGCGACAAATAGCAGAAAGTAGAGAAACAGGTGAAACAGAGCTTCACATCGAATTGGGACATGAATCCGGATATTGATGGCTCAGAACACTATCCAAAATTCATTTTAGCATACATTAGTGTGAATCATCTAAATATCTGTACATTAGTGTAGTATATGTTCTTATCAAATGTAGTATCTGAAGGATATAACGGAATTAAGATGAACCCACATAATGTAATGCTAAGACATCAGCTCACACTATAAAATATAGTGATGGGTTGTGGTATCATCATTGCCGAGGGAAGGGACATATTAAGAGGAGAATCATGTGATGAATGGCGTATGTGAGGGACATGTTTCGGGGATGGACATGTCATCTCTAGGGTTATCTCTGCTTCTTATTGAAGTAAGCACCCAAGGTCATAAAGATCAATTATAATGTGTATGCTTTCAAGCATACCAAAGTATCTGTCGCGTATCATCGCCCAACACAATCCATGTCAAAAGAATTGACCTAGAAGGCTAAATATTGTTGACTGTTACACAAATTTCAACAGCAAATATGATGCCAAACCACTCAGGTCGGGTAGTGCTTTCTCAAGTTTTAATCGTTGAATCGATAGGGTTGAATATCCCAACTAGTACTAGCTGAACTATAATTTTCTTATTCTCCAAGTTCCTAGAATGCATGTATACAAGTATCCTTGGAGTTCTACGACAAATACGACGACAAAGTTTTCGATCATGTAGTTCTTTGCTAATCCAATTCAAATAGACATTAAGCTAAGGTTGGATTTAAGGGCACAAAAATTATCACAAAAATTTGTCATCCCAAATGTCATCCCCAAACAGACAATGAGCTAAAGTCAGATCCAATTCAAACAAACATTTGTCCTACCCAAATGTTGAGCAATAGCAAGAAATCATCACATAAATCCCCAAATGTCAACAACACAAGATATTGAGAGATCAAACGATCCAGAACTTACAGTGGGAACAAGCACGGAGGAGGAGGAGGGACGACGGAGGAGCCGGGAGGGAGAACATGCACAGAGGAGGAACGACGGAGGATGAGGGGGAACGATGGAGGAGCCAAGAGGAGTTGGCACGACCCCGTCAGAGGAGGGGGAACGATGGAGGAACCGAGAGGAGTTGGAACGACCTTGTCGGAGCTGAGAGAGGGGACCACGGGAAGTGGATCGTCGGAGAGAAAAGGACCACGAGAGGGAGAGAGGGACAGTCGAGTGAGAGAGGAGAGAGAGAGAGCGGTCGATCGAAATGTTAAATTTCGATCGGCCGTCTTTTCTTTTAATTAGGGCACAGTCGTCCGCGACGGACCAACGACGTCCTAGTACGTCGCCTAAATCGAGTAGCCGTCGCCGATCTATCGTAAATGTTTACCGCGTAGTTCTCGCGTAATCCGGCGCAACCCGGTGACTATATAGCGACGACCGGACGACGGTATTTATGGAAATTTCTGAACTACTGTAATTGGTTGTTACGATGCCGCTGAGACGTCGCTATTAGGCGACGGATATCAGCTGTCGCCAACATTCCGTCGCTAAACCTCTGTATTTTAGTAGTGACCATCCATGGTATCTTCGCTTGGTATTTTCGTTTTTTGTTTTTTCCTTAGAACAATTAGCTTACTCTTCTGTTTCGTATCGGACAATATATTGACAACCGTAGTAGACTGAGCTTGCTCTAAACTTCATTCAATATGCTCAAAGAACGATGGATCTCTCTTAGTTGACTCCATATTTTTTTTTCTGTGAACTACTCAATTTTGTTTGAGGTCTTCCCTTAGGATTGAAAACAACGGATGGCTCGTGCATTCTAGTAGTTACCGGGTTAGCAATTTCTTGAATTTTAAACTCAATGGACTCCCGCTCCGCTCCCAGTGAGACACCACCTTGCGTGAAAGATTTTCACTTGTGGCAAAGAAAAGAAATCATTGTCACTCTTCACCACGGACATTATCGACAACTGTCTCCAACGTTGATCGACAACATCTATCGGAATAGGTCTAGATTGACGATGATATTCGTTAACCTCATGTGCACAAGGGAGGCCCGCGTATGTCGATGTAAACAGCCGCAGCAAACCTCGGGATCAAATTCCACGAACTTTGACGTATTACATGCATTAAAGTATCCAAGGGGAGTTCTTTTCTATATTCATGCTTTGCAATATTCATGCTCATCTTAAATGATGCCTTAATCTCGTTCACCGTCTGATCTAGCATTAAATTTATAGCTTGCAAAACGGAGACAAAATTACCGACCGATGACCTTAGATGTTTTAATTTTGCGTGTGATCCTTCAATCTGGTTGGTAGTCACTGTGTCATAATACTTCACCATATTCGTCCATGCTAAAGACGAAATGTTCTTTATGCGGTTCTAGCCATATATCTTTGATATAAGAAATACATGGCGGCTTCCTCGTCTCTCACTTTTCTTTGAACAAGTACCATGCTGCGTCGTAACTGTCTTTCGTATTGGCTCACCATACAAGATTTTAATCACTATAGAATTTTTCGAAACGGTCTATGTCAATTTTATCATCCACCTTTTCGAACTTCAACTTACATTGTGATTGGATATTTCGATTGACATGCCAAGTGCATAGTAGTGTGTTCGCGTGAGGAAAGACGATAGCTATAGCATTAATTAGGACATTCTCTGTCAGTAACAAAACATACGACTTTCTGTGTCCGGTGTAAAGTGTTTTTAGTTTTTCTAACGACCATGTGTAGTCCTCAAGTTTCTCACTCTTCATAAAACAAAAAACAACTGAAAATATTTTTTCCGTAAATGTGAAGCCAACAACGTGAAAGAGGCATCTTTAACTTATTTGACTTATATGTACAATCAAGAACTAATACGTCAGCGAAGGACCTAGCCAAATGTGTGCAATTGGGATGAGCCCAAAACATTGAAAGGACTTTATTACTCTGTGGATGTCTTCTATGATACTCCACATAATGATTCTCGGCAAGCAACTTCAACATTTGCTGCATCGCCATTCTTGTTTTCTTACTTTTGGAGTTTGATTTCGATAGTGTGTTGTAGATTGACTTCATTGTTGACTTGTTATTCTGATCTTCGTGTCGTACGACGGAATAAATTTGTCTGGGTACAACTCCTGAACTGGACAAATCTTCGACTATCTTCCGCTCAATATTGTTCAACCGTCCGACATAGGAATAACCTGTAAGTGTTTCGGCAATAACATGATTGTGGATTCCATTCTTCACTTGGACTATCCACTTTACATCTTCTATGTTTACAATAGATATCTTGAATGGACAACTGCATTTCCTCGTACCAACGCTTATGTTTGGAACATTTCTTTGGGGAACTATATCTTTATTTCTATGATATCTGAACAAACCACCTCTTTCACATCCAAGCTCTATAGTTTTGCGTCCCGCCTGGTTTGGGGCCGATCTTGATATCACAATGACTATATTGTTTTTTCGTCCAACTTCTCTGCACCAATGTAACGCTTGTTCGTCTGGTTCAAAGCAAATATCGGTCGAGAATAAATTGCCTACATCAACGACAATTGCAGGAGGTACCACAGTATCAGAAGACGATAACCCCTACAATAGAAATTAAAGTTAATAAAATTGCTTAAAATTGAAAAAAGACATGACTGCTGGAATTTAATTTTGGACTGCAGAAAATTCTGACAGTCCTAAAATTAACTAGGATTGTAGGACATGTCACAGTCCTATGCTTTGTCAGGACTGTAACATTTCCTGACAGTCCTAATTAAAAAAAAGACTGTCAGTTGTTTGACAGTCCTACTTATTTATAGGACTATCATTTAGTTCCACAGTCTTACGACGAAAAAATTCGAAAATAAATTGTCAATTTTTTTACGAATAGTGCTTCAGAAGAACGGAGTTCTTCGGACGTAGCAGAAAGATGATTTAGTGTATTAGATGACCTGATTTCTTCGAGATGCATTTCTCCTACATTAAACACATATAATTTAATATTTATATGTGGACCTAATGTTTGAAAAACCTAATCGTCATAGTTAATCGATGGCATACTAAATAACGGTTGAATATTGTAACTTTTTTTGTGGTGGAACTAAAATTTTGACCCCCAATCTTCACTTTAGCTTACTATAGGGTTTGGAGAATTGTTAGAAATTAGGTTTTGAAAGAAGGAAGAAGAGAGCATAGGGAGAGGAGAGTTTGAAGAAAATAAAAGTCATTGGCTTTTATATGAGAATTTGGGCTGCCCTCAAGCAAAAAAAAGTAGTGACAAACTTGTAAAAAAACTGAAAAAATTTGGGCTGTCCTAAGCAATATATGGAGTGCCTTTAGAATTTGTTTAAAAAAATTGGGTGGGTTGGAGCTCACCTCACCTCAGCCCACCAGTTGTTCCTTCCCGTGGGAGCCAGTGACGTAGCCAAGATTTTCGTCTAAGATGACGCTATTATTAATAATTATAATAAATATATTTATAATACAAAAATACTACAGATTATAATACTAAATGTTATAAACTATTACAATTACTAAATAACCATTTTCTTTGTCAATAAAACCATTCAAGATTTTATTATGAAAGTATTGAATGATATCTTTATTGTCAATGATATCCAATACGCCTCTTTCAATATATGCCGCAAAATAATCATTCATCATCTTCTCTCCCAATCGGTTATATAATGAAGTCTTGATGATTTTAGTTGCAGAAAATATTCTCTACAGTCGCGATTGCAACGTGTAATGAAAATGCCAACGTCAAAAACAAATACAAAACAATGTTCTATGCATAAGCTAGTTCTTCATCACCTAGTAAACAGGGTAATACAACTAATCACGAACATTTATATGATAAGAGAACAATCGGTCTTATTAGTTTATCCAAAAACATGAAATTAGTTAAGCATCTTGATTCATTATAAAATCAAAGACCCTCTACTAGGATTATTTTAATAGAGTTGAAGAATCAACAAATTGCAATGTAAATTCCGAGTTCGTAAAGCTATCAAACTTGATATCTACATTCAACGAGTCAAATGACTTCTTCTAATTTTTCTCTCTTCAAAATCTCAGGAGGCACAGCCGCGTCCCCTCAGGGTCAGGTAGCTACGCCCCTGGTGGGAGCACGTGATATGGAAGAGCGCAATTGAATCATATCCAACTTGAGAACGAAGGTCTTTCTTTACTTTTAGTGCATTTGAAACTTCTGCCTGTAAATAATATGGGCGCTTTAATGAATCCTCCAGCACTATTTGGGAATTGTTGTTGACAAGTTACTGACAATATGGATAGGGTTAAGTAGCTCAGCAGTAAACATGTGAATATTATTTACTGGAGAACTTGTGGAAGGATAAATTATATTTTTGGAAGGATAAGTGTGAATTTTTATAAGAAAATAGGGCGTGATCACTCCCAGCCGTAATAAAACTCCACCCCTAGTGACGGTTAATGTAAGATGACAAATTTTAAAATTTTAATTAATATTAACATTATGTTTAAGCCTGTTCTATTTTTACGAGATGACATCCATCACACAGCATAATATCTTTGCTTTTGACATCCATCACTGAAGCTTGCTGGCTATGGGCTGGAAAATTCCCAGGTTGATGCCACGAGTTTTGGAAATCCATAGAATTAACTGCATATATCCAAGCCATATATCTACAAAAAGTTTGGGTCTCCAAAGCACCCTTGATTTTCGTGGTTTTTACATTATATCTCATTTTTTTGTACCAAACTCCAGTACTGATATTGTTTTCATGAATGGAGCATGTTTCTATGATAGGTGGGCCAAGTGCGACGAAGCAACAAGTATTCCTTCTTTTTTTTCTCATTTTTTCTTGTTATAATAAAGGGTTTTTTTTAGAATTTGGGTTCGAATAAGTTGTGAAATTTATATTTAGATCTCCAAAACCGATCTAGTTAGTATTTGGATTTTAACCAACGTTTTACTCGACTAACTGGATTGTGTTGTTATAAGAATTCTTATATCCACCCCATGTACATGAATGACGAGTTAATCGTTGTTTCAATATTCAAATACTAATTAGATTGATTATAGAGACCAAAAATACAAATTTTACAATTTTTTTGAGACGGCCCCTACATTAGATGGTTTTCAATGTAGTCCAAAATTTTGGTCCCACGAGAGGTCCATGTAACACATGTATGTTCATTTAGGTGGAAGGAGCCACACCACATAATTAATTATGTGTATACTTTAGTGGACATATAGTTAATGAGGGGTGCAGAAAGTGCAGGAATCTAGCATGGCACACACCACTGCACCTGAAACTGCCCAGGCTTTCCAAGAGCGGAGGGAGCCCCTACAGACAAGGAGCAGCTGTTGTTGGAGCTCCCATGCAATCATGAAGCCCCCAGGCCCCCTCCTCCTCCATTTCAAGCATATGCACCAAAGTCAGACAGATCTTGGGATCCGTACGTCTACTTACACATCCATCTCCTTTCCCATCTAAATATCCTTAATTGGATGTTCTCTAACCAAAATGCTGTTGCACCCACTTTGTCATGACCCAAATTTGACCCAACAACTTCATTTCCAATAATGCCAGACGAACCGACGGGGAGGGGGACCGCGCTTCAGCCCGAGAGTGACGCATCGGTCTCCAATTGGACCAAGCAACCCTGCTAGCATCGGGACCCATCCCCTCCAATGTGGGATCGTCACGTCATCCCCGGACTGACGTGCGGTCCCCTCCCCCTTCCCTTCAGTTCGTAAGGCAGCACTCTTCTTTTCCACTAGAGAGAGACTTCTCTCGATCTTCTGGTTATTTTTCACTATGTTTTCTATGATAGACAGACCATAATAAATATTTGAGTTTATTTATGTTCATCCATCAAATTAAGGATGTATGTTCATCATTGCAATCAAGTGTTGTTACGTGTCAAAATTACTTTGAATGTTCACAAAACCACTTGTAAAGTAATTTTTATGTTGCATAAGAATGATACTTGACAATACTTAAAATGGGAGGGTGAACATGTACACTAGTTTTGGTGGGTGAACAAAAATAAACTCGTATATCTTTAGTCCATCATGAACGAATCAAGAAATTCGAATGAGAGTGGACTGAGATGTACTAGGGTGGACTGAGATGTAGACTAACTTATATGGAAAATAAATATGTAATTTTTTTAGGTGGACTGAAGCCCACCCCAAATTCCCGTATTTTGAAGCTCATTGTCACAGACACAAGAAAACAATTAATGAGGATGGGATATAAAGACTTCGTATGACATACATAACGATAATGATAGGATGGGATATATCGACTGAGTAAAGTATCACTCTCGATCTTTGCACAGTTGGTAACACAAAAGACTCATACACATAACGATAGGATGGGATATAAATACTTCAAGTGAGAGACTTTTGTAAACGATTCGTTATACAAGTGGACCAAACAATCCTTAATTACTTGGGAGAAGTTTGTTAGAAATCCAGTCTGGATGAGTTAAGTGAAGAACGGATCGACTTCGGTCTATTTGAGTTTGGTCTGAACTGCTGACAGCTATATTATGGGCCCCTGAATCTGTAACAAATTAATATTTTATTTGATTAGATTTGGACATCCATATTTGATGCTGGACTATTTAGGGGTTTCTATTACCTAAAATATGGTTTCTCATTTTAAGTAATATGGCTTCCTATTTTAGGATTTTTTATGACATAAAATAGGGTTTTTCAACTATATATGTGTTAAGGGTGGAGGCAATGGGAGAAGCACAAGACGAGAGACTCATGGTGCTCGTCCACAGAAAATCTAAAAAAAAGTTTGTACTTTGCTCTTAGAGCTCGTCATCCAAGATAGAAGGAAGAAGAGATCTGATCGGAGAATTGTCTCCTTCGTTCAGGGAGATCTCTACGGGTTGGGTGAGTGGTTTAATTGTAATCTGTCTTTTTTTGAGTTTGGTGAGGAGGTTGAATCTTTGGGCAAATGATTCAACACATTTATCTAGTCTTGTATCTTTTGTTGAGTGATAAAAATTAGGATTTGTCCAGATGACGTCAAACCATATACTGCGTTTGATCTATCTTAGCGTTCTCGTTAGATTGGTTCGTTATCTTCAGGTGAGTTTGACATTGCTTTCACGCCAACATCTCATATTAGAGCGCGGTGTCGGCACTGTTGGCCCCAACAAAGATATGTATTATTTGGAGTGGATCTCGTTACTCAAAACTTAGGGTTATAAAGAACTAATTTCTCCTAATAATGGTTAAGTTGGTAGACTATATTTGTATACAATATGTTGGTATACAGTCTAAATAGGTTGTAAGTAGCCTTTTAGACCGAGTCCGTCGGGAACATAGATCTAGACACTCCTCTGGATTGACCGGACCTCCTCTGACAAAAAAGGCCTAAAAATGTCTCGTAGTCCATTAGACAACGCCAAATGCGTACATGAGGGCAGATAGATGTAATGTCCCGCTCCGCATTGACACTATGTACAAGATATATCGTTTTGCTGGCTCGAGCGGAAGCCTTCTCGAAGAGTTTTTCGGTCGAAACACAAGACGATTGATCTGGATGAGTGGGTAGAACTTCATTATCTGATTCTTGCACGCCTTAATAATGAATCTGAATTTTTGTAATGCTTGTCTATTGATAGAACCTGATTCTGCATGCTCACTTAGAGAATTGTATATGCTTCAAGAATGATTGCCTGCATGCTTAATAAGAAAATTTTATGCTTGTCTAAAGAGATAGAACCATTGCCATGCTAAGTCAAGAATAGAACGTTGCATGTTAGTTACACTAACACTGCTATCAAACGAAATATTGCTATGCTAATAAGAAGAGTAATCGATTGTTTGAACATGTCTTCATATCGAATGCTAAAAGATGAAATAGAATTGAATCCTTAGTTAAAAAAAGAAAGAACTACTTCCATGCTTACTTTAATAAGATAACTGTTTGAACATGTCTCATTGATCGCACTGCAAAAGATAGAACTATTTGAATAACTTGTACTGTGTGCTATTGAACCTATCGATCGATTAAAAAGAAAGAATATTGAACCTATCGAATTGATTGAACCTATCGAATTGATTGAATGGAAAAGAATTGAGAGCTCTAGCTCTATCGCTTGATTGAATGTTTGCTTGTTCATGGACTTGTGCATCATATAGTCTTTATCTGATAGAATTGTATTCATGCATTGGTCTGACAACTTGTGCACAAGGTATCGGGTCTCTCGAGCGGTATCCTGGGACATTGGGAACCGTTCGTCCTGGGAGAGGCTAATCGAACACCTTGAGGCTTGGAATCCTCGCGATTAGGGGGGTGTGGCTATTAGTGTAGTGCTGAACCATGAGTCTCGCCTGCTATTTTGAGCGTATTTTAGTGCATAGCAACCATGTGTCTCAACAGCTATTAGCTGATCCGTCATTAGTGAGAAGGGCTTGTACGTCCTAATTGCTAATCCCGAGAATCCACACTCGGGGGCCATCATATAGTTAGGGAACATGCTAGGTTAGCCTTCTTGCATACCTAACTGTTTGATGCAGGGACGAACAAAAAATATAACCTTGTTTATATATGTAAATTGTTGCTAACTTGTATGTCTGCTGCAGGGATAACCGTTCGGTGAAGGGTAAGAATCATCGAATAAGTGATTTACTCATTATTGAATTGTGCTTGCTATCTCGTACTACCCCTAGACTTGCATGTTTTAACTTGAATATGCTACTGTTCATTGGACTGATTTGAATAAGTCCACTAGATGCACTCTGTCTTGCACTGAGATAAATAGTCCACTAGATCACTACTTCTATTCCAAGAGTTAGTAAATATGATGCATGATACATGCTGCGCACTGCACGATAGAACACTGTCCCTATAACATGCTTGAATGTATTGAATATGCAAACTGTTTTCAAAGATATGTTTTCGAAAAGAAGTAATCTGACCCTAATCCTGTGCTACATGAAATGAACCTAGGTAAAAAGTAGTAAGATTACTAGTAATGTAATATTTTGTCACATGCTTAATTAATGTTGGTTTTAGAGAGTGTTGCTTCTGTTCGTTGATTTTTTACTCACTTGTACTTTCCCCAAAGTGCTGACCCTCCATCAGTTTACTTGTTCGTAGGTTCTGGATCATCCTAAGAAGCGATAGCATATCCTCATCCCCGGAACCCAAAAATTTGGAGTCGATGCCTTGAGCCGTATCGAGATATTTTGAGCTGCTTTTGTATAAAGGGATGTAATGTATGGAACGATGTAATGTATGGAACGATGTCTTTGTATTTGAGAGTGATAGTTTGAGCGAATTGTAATCTCGGCCAAGCGCCGCTTGTAACATTTCTTGAATATTAATAAAGAGATTGTTTCCTTATGCTATTGTGTTCTTTACTTTTCTGCAATAATGTGCTGCTGCTTTCGTCTTGAATAACTTACTTATCCTTGTTCAAAGCTTTGGCGTTGTGCAAGTGTAACTTAGGCTTGCACGGTATTACGTCCATGCGAGGACGATCGATTCCGCAAGGCTCCATGCGAGGACGATCGACCCCTTGCGGGAATCGGGGCGTGACAGTAGATGCATGATGGGTCTTCCCGTTTAGGCCTACTTCCACTACCAGAATAACACATATTAGCGACGTCCAAACACGTCGCTAATATGTAAACTAACGTCGCTAAAATAATTTGGCGACGTAATTAGCGACGTTTTTACGTTGTCGCGTATTACATGGTCGATGACAACAAAATCGTCGCTAGTCGTCGTTATAGCGACGTATATTTGCGACAAGAAGACGTCGCAGAATATACGACGATTAGTGATGTGTCATCGTTAAATTGGCAACGTAAGCTTTGGCTATATTAGCAACATTATGAGTGATACTTTGCTACAACAATGCTGATATGGCAAGTTTTGTCATGTCAGCATGTTAGCGACGTACTAGCGACGTCCATGGTACAAGGTAGCGACGTTCCGATAATTGTTAGCGACGTAACGGTACATCGCTAATTAAAAAAAAGGGATACAATTTGTAAAATATTTTTCAACAAAACTCTACCTGCAGTTATAAAATTACAGTTTATATAAATAGACCCAAAGCAACCCTCCATTGAATTCTCTAGGTTCGTCGACCCCTTTGGTGGAACCCTCAACACCGGTAAATTTATATACAATTAATATAAATAATAAATTAAACTCACATAGAAAAAATGTACAAAGTTGCATTACACTGAATATGTCCTAAGAAGTAGATAAATAAATTTAATATAAGTGTCACATGCGTCTCAGAATATAATGAAAAGTATGAAATAAATACATCAAAGATCCAAGAATAGGTAAATACACACAAACACACTAAGACCTGTCCAAACAAGGATTACTACTGATCAGGAGGAGCACCATCGCGCATCTGGGATAGAAGAAACTCTTACTGCTCCTGTGAAAGCGTCACCGATGGAAGGGGCAGTGATAGAGGCGGTGGCGATGAACCAGAAGGACTTATCTGCTCTAATGCTAGCAGTCGAGTATTGTATGAATCCATGGCAGATACCATCCTCAAAGTGCTCTCCACCACAGACTGACTGATCACATCCTGCGCCGCATGTAATCTCGCAAGTGAGTCGTTTATGGCCGTATGTGACCCTCCAGCTCCGTCTGTCTGCGCATCGTAGACGCGGCCAGAGTCACCAAGCTGCGCTCTGTCGTCTGGCTCAGAGTACTGAGCTCAGTAAGGCTGTGCTCTATTGTTTGACTCATAGTCCTGATCTCCATAAGGATACGTTCGAGTACATCAAAACGTGCGGTGATCGTCGCATCATTGGTCTGCGGTTGAGACTGGGGCTGCTCTTGTCAAGTCTCGATCTTCCGCAGGATTGGTCATCCCCGCTAGACGCGAATCACCACTCCGGCGCTTTCGCAGGACGATCGTTCCCATCAGGATATGATGTCGCGCGAGCACAAGCTGCGCCCGCGAAAGGCCATGATCCGAACATGCTGAGAAACAACTAAGCCACATAGTCGCACAAATAGTCTCCAATGTAGCAAAAATTTGAATGACACGAGTAAACGACCATTCATAACTAGTTCACCAAGTCATTATAGCGAAAGCATCGAATGAACACAAGTATGAAACAAAAGCAAGCTCTTTATTGATAATAAAAAATTATTACAAGCGACGCTAGGCTAAGATTATAAGTCGCTCATGCTCTCTCTCTCTCTCTAAACAATAAAAGTGTGCCAAACGACTTACAAAATAGGATGAGACATAGGCTATGTTCCAACACATTATGTCTTATATATGTGTCTCAGCTCCGGACGCAACACTCCAAGGCTCCAGAGCGAACTCCATGCCTTAGCGCGCACGAGAGGATACTCCGCACCGAACGAGGTTCTCCCGCACCCTGCAAGAAATCTGGTGGGTTATTAGTACATGAATGCACTGGTGGAGAGGCTTCTCGCCCGTTCAACGAATCCAAACACGTTATATTAGTTCTGTGCACAATCTATTAAGTTGTCTTTCTAGTCTTGTCTTAGGATCCGTTTTATGACATTAGATACAAAGCCTAACTCGTATGGCAGTGCGCTGTGCGAGAGAAGGGTAACACGACAAAACTTACCAACTTAACTTTCGTTCTTTCCTGTCCAAACCATAATACCAAGTTAACCAGCATATCATATATGAAACAAAACGAAGTAGCGCACAAACAAATCTTAGTTTCACGAACGAGTCCTTGCCTCAATTATGGTTATGTTTGCACTAAATAACTTATTATGCATTCATATCTCTAAGTTTAAAGTGGCGTACAACAAATTCTCATATCACAGGTACTAAATGTTCTACTTAGATTTACTCGGATGTGTTCGAATGTACAAGTTACTCGTTTCAATGCAAATTAACTCGTACACGGATTGCCGCAATCGAGCCAAACTTAGTTTATATGAACAAAAGGTCACTGGCATAGCTAGCCATAAAGGACGAGTTATAGCCTCTGGACGAATGACTGCAACGTTGGAACCGTGGAACCGTCTGCACCATCATGTCGAAATGAACGACTATCGAAATTGTTCAGTCCGGATCGGATCGGCCCCAGTGCCCCGGCGTACTGTCTGCAGGAACACAAAATACTCTGTGCACAGGTTGTCCGTGACCGCGGGAACACAAATCTTCCGAATCACATATCATAAACTTGATCGAATCACAAATCACATATCACAAACTTGCTCAAATCTTGTCCATGTTCACAAACGAATTGGCTTCTGGAGCCGCCTGGTCTAGTCCTGAACGAAGGTTACTCCCTGAGCTGTCTGATCATAACTCTTACTCAAATTGTTGTGCTACAGTCCCCTAGTTTAGGAACTGCCTTGGTGACCTAATGGTCCCAAAATACTTTCATGTTCAAACTTGCACGAAACGACTATTTGATATTCTTCCGGCCAAACTAAGTGAATCATGTTCTGAGTCGTATTCCAGTGCCGTGGCACGAGTCTACGAGATAAGCATGGCACATATAAGGGTGAAAAACTATACTTGGTTAAATAAAAGTCTACTCGAAACATAAGCAGTACGACTAGAGGGAGATAGGGTTAAATAAAAGTCTACTCGAAACATAAGCAGTACTTGGTTAAATAAAAGTCTACTTCGAGTAGATCATGATATATATATATATATATATATATATATATATATATATATATATATATATATATAGAGAGAGAGAGAGAGAGAGAGAGAGAATAAGGGAGGTGAGATGGCACCTCACTCTAAAAACAAGGGTGGCGGTGACGTGGCACAATCTCAACCACACATTTCATAATTGTCAATTTGCACTTAACCCCCTCCCCTCGTTTGTGTGGTTGAGATTGTGCCACGTCACCGCCACCTTTGTTTTTAGGGTGAGGTGCCATCTCACCTCCCTTATTCTCTCTCTCTCTCTCTCTCTCTATATATATATATATATATATATATATATATATATATATATATATATATATATATATATATATATATTACACAACGTGTGTGTCGTGTCAGTGTCTGCATGTGTCGTGTCACATATATACACATATTACACAAAGTGTTAGTGTGTGTGTGTCGTGTCAGTGTGTCTGTGTTAGTGTGTCTATGTCGTGTCAGCAAGAGGGAGATAGGGTTAGGGTTAGATTTACCCGACCGAGGGGGGTCGGGGTCACCGAGACAGGGGGACAAGGGGGTCAGCAGTGGGGGACTAGAGCAGCAACGACGAGAAGGTCGGAGGTGGAGGACTGGAGCAACGACGAGGAGGAGGAGGGCGATCGCCGTAGGGGAGGGTGGTCGCCAGAGGGACGGCGATCGTCGGAATGGAGGAGCAGCAACGACGGTAGAAGGGAGCCGGAGCGGAGGAGGGAAAGTTTTGGAATTGGGTTTAAAAAATTTGGAAATGGGAGAAAAGTCAATCCCGATCGGTGTATTATTAAAAACTTAGCGATGTTTCTATTAGACGTCACTAAACGTCGCTACCTTTTTAATATACTCCGAAGCATAAGATATGACGTCGCCAAATGTCGCCGTTGTTAAAAATATAGCGACGTTCGACGACTCCTTGACGACATCGTTTTCCATAATACTTATGGTAGTCGGCAGACGTCGCAGAACGTCGCTACCAGTGGCGCATGACGACGTCTATTTAATACGTCACAAATTTAAATAATATTAGCGACGTCTATGTCCAGAGTCGCTAATAACGTCGCTAATATATGACTTATTTTGATAGTGTTTTCCATCTCTCTGAAAAAATAGAATTGCCTTGGAATACATAAGATATCCTCGAGGGCAATTTGACAGTGGTACGTAGCTAAATGTTGCTAAAAAAAATAAAGCTATTTAAGGTAGATTCAATTACCTGGCTTCCATAGCACGTGAGACGAACACCTGAAATGACCCCCCAGTTGTTACCCATAATTGAACTAAGCATCTCTAGTATTTCTAACATGATAACCATTACACTACAACTCTTTTGAGCTAAGGGTGCCCACAATACATCCTGATTACATAAGTTTATGTTGATGTCTCTTTCGTCTTTGGGTAATAGGCTGTCGTCGAGCCTGTCTTGGACTATGGCTATCCCTGGATCTACTAACAAGGATATCATCCAACAAATGAAAAAACTTGAAGGCCTTAGTGAAGATCTACACTTTAATAATTGTCTAACAAGGATATTGATAACAATAGACAATAGCAATAGACGTCACACGGTCACATGTGTGCCATTTAAACTTTTATTAGGTAAAACAAAAACTTTATATTATTGCACCACACTTTTATTACGTCAAACAATAACTTTATAACATAATATGTCAAAAAAGGGAGGAACTTGAGAAACAAAATACCACTTTTGTTTCTATCAAGAATTTCCAGTTTTAGAAGATAGGTGGAGATGAATTTATCATTACTTGTCCAAGCAACTCAGAGCAATAAATTCTTAAAATTATCATTGTTTTACATTTTGGAGAATGACTAGGGTCTTGAAAAATTATTAATAAAATGAAGTAAAAAAAATTGGGTTAACAATAATAATATTTATTATTAAAATTAAAGTAATAAGAATTGAAGATCAAAATGATAGAAATGTGACAAGTGAAATGTGAAAAGCATTTGATCTTATTCTTCATGAGATTAATCATTGGCCTCTCACCTTTCCTTCAAATCACACACATTATTATTCCATCACTTCTTCTGTTATATCCCCATATGACATGTGGGTGGTGGTGAGAGGCTCTGCCATTTAATAATGGGGATAAGGATAGGTCACGGGAATTAGGACAAAAGCCTTCAGCTGCATGCATTCATTATCAGCAACCCCTACGTGGTCCCATGCAAACCCTAATATCAACTTTAGCTAAAGAGAAAAAAGAATACTGTAGCATGGCCATATACTAGCAGAGAAAGACAATTTAACCAAGAAAAGTCTCTCTCTCTCTCTCTCTCTCTCTAGCTAGAAGGAGAAGTACAACAAACAGCCATAGGTGGTAGAGTCTCCCTCTCTTTTACTTACATGTATGTAGCTACTCTAGGCTAGGCTAGGCTAGGATTCTCAGTCAGTAAATCGGTGCCAGGGTTGGTTATGAAATGACTACGTTCCTTCTTCTCTCTTCACTGCTGAGTTCTCTTTGGTATATGTGCTTATATATTACAGGAGGAAACTTTTGTGACTTTGCATTCAAGTTACAACTACATATTGTTGCTTACTGTGGACAGGGGCAAATTAGTGGCATCTTCCATATTATATATTAAATGATTTATCAAAAAAATTCGTATAGGATAATTTAATATAATTAAATTACAAAGAAGATAAAAAAATTTAAAAAATAATGTACCGTCATTATTATTGACGACATGAGTGCATGCACTCATATCGCCAATATCAATAACGATATGGACATTATATCTTTAAAATTTGGTTGAGCTGAATTTATTTTAATTCCCAAGTCGTCATTAATTAGCACTGGCGACATGAGTTCACGCACTCTTGTCGCCAAAGCTTTGGTGATAATATTTTTAAAATTTTTTCTCATGGTAGCAAAGTTAGCTTATGTTAACAAACAAACAATGAACACAACAAAGTAAACTCATGTTAGCAAACAAACAGTGAAACATAACAAAGTTAGCTCATCTTAGCAAAAGTTGCATGTTAGCAAACAAACGTTGGAACCATGTCGCTAAAGCTATTGGCGAGCTAATGACGACATAAAAAAATCCAGCTCGCCATTATTATTGCCAATATAGATTGGTAATGACGATATGACTGTATACACTCATGTCGTCAATAATAATTACGATTAATTACTGCACTCATGTCGCCAATAACAATATATATATATATATATATATATATATATATATATATATATATATATATATATATATATACTAAAACTTATTATTTTATTTATAATTTAATTAAAATATATTATCCTATATAAACATTTCTGATGATTTATCCACCATTTCCCCCTTCTCTTCTGCAATGAAATATTTGGAAGGGAGTGAAGTCATAGGACCTTGTGGCAGAAGTGTCATTGGGTGCTAGCTAACTCCAAAACGAGTGTTGGCATAGGATATCAGCACACAAATTAATATAATGCAACAGGTTGCATTAACTTGGGTCAACACAATTTTTTTGGGAGGTTGCATAAACTACCGCCTTCACCGCCAATTTTGTAACATATAATCAAACTCCAAAATGTCTTATACCTCTAATTCTGATCTAGTATGAAATGATTATTTGATGATTATCTATTAAAAAAAGGATTTTCCTTTCGTATGGCCCAAAACCTTGAAACATTTGGAGATATCAAACCAAGCTATTATATATATATATATATATATATATATATAAATATATATATATATATATATATATATATATATATATATATATATATATATATATATCTCGCATCCACACCGTATCTACATTGCACCTGCATACGTATTCGACATGCACTCACATTAATTTTTTCACAGAAAATTAAATGCACTTTCCCTGTTGCTTGAACCTGCCAACCTCTGGAAGAATATCTCTTACTCTAACCACTTAAGCTAGAGATCCTTTTATATATATATATATATATATATATATAAATTTTACGGAAGGATATTTTGTTTTCAATTTTAATGTGTTATAGCTAGCGGTGAATGAGCAATTCTTTACAGGTTGATGCTAACTATTAATATCTATATTTCTAAGGTTGATGCTATTGATAAATATGTTAATTTGATAGATAGAAGGAATGTTCTTGATCATTTGGGTGAAATTAAATGAATGACGGTAGCTTTAGAGTGGCATGAGTTTATTCGATGTTGTGGGGGTATTGCCAGAATTATCTCAATTTAGGGAAGTTAGGTTTTTCTTATTTGAAGAATTATGGAAACTAACCATATATTTATGAATGTAGGTTAACATAAAATTGTTGTCGAATCTGATTGTCAAAATCCAGGAACATTAAGTGTTTCTCTTCAAGGTTTCGAGCTTGAGGAGTCCGCACGAATGTTAAAAGTTCGTGCCTGAATTTGCCAAAAATATTTGGGTACCATATATACAAAAAAAGAGTTTGTAGAAAAATTATTTGGGTAGCCATATATACAATATTATTTGGAGAAGCATATAGCTGGTCATGAGCCACACTTTATGGCATGACTCTCTGGTGGACACCGAACATAAGGAGTTGCGGTCAGGTCGACAGGGCGATACTAAAGTCCCCATAGAATGAGAGTTTGTTGTCACGAATCACACGAATTGGACTGCTACGTACCAATCGATTGGTGTCACCTTATTCGAATGGGTCGGTCTCCCATTTAATGTGTCTAAATCTCATGTGCTATGGACCAACAAAATTGAGTTACTGCTACCACTTACCACTCTTTGGGAGGAGTCTGTTAGCTTTGTTTGAGCAAAAGTTCAATTTTCTTCTTTTCTTTAGTCCCACATCGGATGAGCCAACCCTTCATTGTGTATATATATTAGTTTCTCTTCTTTACTTTCTTAAAGTTGTTGTGTGGGGAACCCCGTGGGCCACACGTGCGCGCGCCGCCGCCGCCTGGCCCAGCTCGGTTCGGTGCGGGTACGGGTATACATCTGTGGGCGCCGAATGCCGATTCGATTTTCTCTTTCGGGTTCGGGCTGAGACCCTAAAATTCTTTTTGCTCCTCTTCATTTTTTCGTTTAATATTCTGAACGTTGGAAAATTAATTTTGTCCGTTACATATTGGATTTTGAACCGTTAATACATTTTGTGTCCAGGTTCATTCTCCATGTGTCTGTGTAACGGCTGAATTAATAGAAAATTAATTCAGACCGTTACATATTGGATGGAGTATTATATATGAATGATTTTCTTTGTAAACGAAATCAATTATTGTTTCCTCCAAAAACTTGCTGCCAACATATTTTCTAGTCCATTCTTCGTCGTTTCACTCGTCTCCAAGATCTGGGCAGAGCTAAGTCCTGGTCATTCTCTCCGAGTCGTGTGCGGCGATGAGATATCGGTAGTGCGGGAGTTTTACCACTAGGAGCTTCAGGAAACGTCTGCACACAGATCCCGAATCAACTCCAAAGACAGTGCTTCGTGCACGACTTCCCCAGAGGCCGGTAACATCAGTCTATTTCTATTTTTTTTATTCACAAAGTTTTCAATAAGAAAACGACAATTTTTCTAACAATCTAAGAGTTGATTCTATGTTAGAATTGTTCATCTAAATCTTGCTAGAAAAGTTCTGAAATATTGTTAATATACCATTATTTATTCTCTGCTAAAGAAAAAATAAAAAAGTGCAGATGGCCATTAAAATAAAGCCCAAGCGGCTGTACATGTGTACAATGACTCCCCATCCCTATGGTGACAGTGTTCCTGTGTGATATGGTTAGGATGAGGTTAAACTCTTAATAGGTCGAATCTGTAATGCTTGGTTGATTCATATCACCAACCATTAAGGACTTACCTATATGAGAGGTCGTGAAGGCCGCGACTATGGGACAGGGCGATCCCAGACAACTCTCATGAATGTGAAAAAGTGCGCATGGCCATTTAAAAGCGCCACACGATAGACCAAGGACCTCTAGCGTACTATATGTGCTATTTTTCTAAATCTGGTTCAAGAAGTCCGATTCAAGGCATAGTCCATCAAGCACTTTTTCAGATTAAGGCAATAGTCACTACGTGAGATTCAAGGCTGTAGTCCATCTCATCTATGCATAGTATTTTACTGCCCATATGCTCTCTCTCTCTCTCTCCCTCTCTCTCTCTCTCTCTCTCTATTTGCTTCACACTTATCTTTGTTTCGGAACTTGATCTTTTGGAGGGGGGGATTGTTAGCTTTGCTTGAGCAAAAGCTCAATTTCCTTCTTTTCTTTAGTCCCACATCGGATTGGCCAACCCCTCCTTGTGTACATATATTAGTTCATCTTCTTTGCTTTCTTAAAGTTGTTGTGTGGGGAACCCCTTGGGCCACACGCGCGCGCCGCCGCCGCAGCCCGGCCCGGCCCGGCTTGGCTCGGTTCGGTTCGGTTAGGTTCGGCGCGCGTAACGGGTGCGGGTACGCGCCCACATCTGTGGGCGCCGAATGCCGATTCGATTTTCTCTTCGGGTTCGGGCTGAGACCCTAAAATTCTTTTTGCTCCTCTTCATTTTTTCGTTACTATTTAATTTTGAACCGTTAATACATTTTGTGTCCATGTTCATTCTCCATGTGTCTGTGTAACGGCTGAATTAATAAAAAATTAATTCAGACCGTTACATATTGGATGGAGTATTATATATGAATGGTTTTCTTTGTAAACGAAATCAGTTATTGTTTCCTCCAAAAACTTGCTGCCAACATATTTTTCAGTCCATTCTTCGTCGTTTCACTCGTCTCCAAGCTCTGGACAGAGTTAAGTCCTGGTCATTCTCTCCGAGTCGTGTGCGGCGACGAGATTACCGGTAGTGCGGAGGTTTTACCACTAGGAGATTCGGGAAACGTCTGCACACAAATCCCGAATCAACTCCAAAGGCAGTGCTTCGTGCACGACTTTCCCAAAGACCGGTAACATCAGTCTATTTCTATTTTTTTTTATTCACAAAGTTTTCAATAAGAAAACGATAATTTTTCTAACAGAGTCCACATGCAGAGACTTGGAAGTGGACCATGTAGCAATAGCATGCAGAGAAGAGAGTGAGGGAGGGACTAACATGATCAGGCTGGTCCTAGCTAGTTCCTTCCAAAAGCAAAGGTTATAATCTCCTGCTTGATCTGGACGGCCATGGCATGCGATGTGAACACAGGTTAGCCAATAGTGATAATCAAAAACTAAGGACCACCCTGACTACTTACAAGGATAGGGCCTATACCTTTTCTTTCTCCTCATGCTCAAACCCTGACTTGCAAAAAGATTGATTGGATACACAAACAAACATATGTATGAAACATGGGCTACCCAATATTATCTTTTACTATTACAGAAATTAAGAGTCCGTTTGATAAGTCTTTCTACGGACGGAACCAGAAATTCGAGCTGGAGTCGACTGAAGTGGGTTAGGATAAACTACGTATGGACCAACGCACAAATCTCCCAGCCCACCTCAGCCTCTGTTTGGGTCCTCTCTTGCTTGCTATGAAGAAGAATATATTATTTTCGTCGATATTATTAATTTTAGTATAAGCCCAATTAAAAATTGGCTGGCATAAGATATTTCCTTGGCATCCTATTTTTACCATATAGGGGAATTAATATTATTATCATTGTGAGATGTGGGTATCCTTGGGTCACACATAACGTAAATTACTATATTGTTGAGATTATTCAAATTACCCCGAGTAACATCTAATTTCGACATGGACCCAACACGACCAAACATGACCATATCCAGGTCTTTTTTGGCAATCCTCTGACCCAACCGAAATTCAAAATGAATCTGACTCTAACTCAACTCTGAGTGTATGTGTTAAATATCAACATTTTTTGGAGTTACTTATAAAATTTATGTAGCAACCTTGTTTTCTTTTTATTTTGTGTTTAAACTTATTTTGTTGATTATTTTGTTATATGTTAGGTCGCAATAGTACTTGACATTGATCATTGCCAAATAGGATGTACATGAATTTAACTAAACTATTTAGGTGTTTAGGTTTAAAAGACTAGTTTATTGAAATTATATAATTTTGTGAGATATGAGTAATTCAGAAATTTATACTATGGAATTTCATATTTCAAGTAATTTACTTATGTACCAAACACACTAATACTATATTTCCGAGAATATATTTTATTATACCAAAAATGTACTACATAATTTTCAGGAATTTGATGCTTGTAAATAGTATTTGGAAAAAAAATGGTGCTCTCGATAACATGCAATCTGTGTACCAAACGGCCCTAAAGGATAAATGTTTATTTAAAAATATCACAAAAAGAATAATGTGCTCGACAAAAGTTTTTAAAAATATTGATATTGTTGTAGTCAAATATTGACCAAAAAAAAATTCGGAAAGAGAGAAGTAATATGTGGTGGTTGAACCCCTTCAAGAGATTTCCACAATGTCTATTTATAATAATTGGCTTAACAACTTTACATGATATGATTATAAAAGATTATGATATGATAAGGATCACAATGACACATTTCCTATCTATTAGTTGGCACAATAAACTAAGTTAGGTAACTAACTGCAAGATTCGTCATTGGGTGTGCATAACTCAATAAATGATCTAATTAGTCTTCAGGTAATAGATGAAGTCATCATGTTAGGTACTTGATACTAGCACAAGTTACTGGTGATATACAAATGGAAATTAACTTCACCATAGCTTTGATTCGGAAATTCCAGTATAGGAAAAATCGTAATCAAAGGAAAAAAAAAAAAATTCAATATTGGTACATCTTCAAGACGTGAAAATAACTATCAGTATTAGCATCTCATTAACAGTGTCTCATTAAAACTATAATATGATGCCAAAACCCAATGGAAAGAATTGTCCTAAGTTAAAGAAAAAAAGAGTACATTAAAGCAAGTGAGTATACTTCTGGATATTGTCCATTATTTCGACATTTATCCGAAATAAACTATGAGCATTGCAAATCAAACAATTTACACAAACAATTTCCTCGAACAAGTTTCTAAAGAGTGAATTTTGGCAGTAACTTAGTGAACAACTCTACAATATTATCCTGTGATCGGATATGCTTGACTTCAGTCTTTTGATGCTTTTGTTCCTGACGGGAGAAGAAGAACTTAGACTCAATAAGCTTAGTATTCTCTCTTTTGATGGGTAGTCTTTCTTCATCTAGTCAATACATGAGCTTTGTCTTTTTAAAGTGTTTTTGGTACATAATTTATATAATAAAACTCACTTGTAGTCCAAATGTGCTCAATCATAGCTTACAAATATCATACACATTCTCGATTAGCTTCCTGAATGATGATGAGCTCAACATAATTTAATGAAGTGGCAAACGTGGTTTGTTTTGTAGATTTTTAACATATTATTTTATCCATAATGGTAAAAACAAGCACTTTGGGATCTTGCTGTGTGCGGGCCAGATAAATAATGCGCGTCATCATAACCAATAAGAATGCATCATTCTAAGGATCAAGGAAATGTTATCCATTCCGAGATGCATAGGGATAGAGTAAGCCTATGTTCGTGGTACTCTTGAGGTATCTCAAGATGTCTTTAGTGCCATTACAATGGCGGCATGTTGGTGAAGCGCTAAATCTAGCCTACAGACTCATCACAAATGAAATGTACCGTCTAGTGCATTAAGCTAAGTAGAATAATTTACCAATTGCACTTAGATATGGAACTTTAGGCTCTAATACTTCTTTATCATATTCTTTAGGGATTAATGGATCTTGTTTTATATCAAAAGTAGAAAGGAACAATCATGGGTGTACTAGAAGGCTTTGTAATGCTTTGTGATATAGTGGACAAGATTGTTGGCTCAAAGGACTTAGTTGGACTTGGAGTCATGCAAATGATTCATGTAGAGATATTGGTGTCCGAGATGGAAGGCTATTCTGCATGGTGGGTGGTTTTGAACCTTATCTTCTTTACCTTTGTTCGCCATTAAAGTAAGTTTAAGAAACTTTTACTTAACAACCAACAAGAAGTACAAAAAAATCCTGGACAGAAAATCTAAGTACAATATTTTTGATCTGGGAACCGTGACGATGGAGATCGAGTACTACAGCGACCCTTTTACTTTATTGATGTTTCGACTAGGCGATGATGATGCTCTCTTCTCTTCTCTCTCTCTTGAGCTTGTGTGCACGTACGTAGTTCGCCTGGGCCGAGGGAGGGGGTATGGTCTCTGAAGCAGAAAAGCCAGCCCTTTTGAACGTCCAAGTTTCTCCTATTTATAGCCATCATGCTGATGGGCTAAAGGTGCCGCATATGCTTCTGTGTGGTAGCCGCAGGGGGCTCCTTCAACAGAATACGGTTGCAACCGTAGTCGCATACTATGGACAGGCTGCCACACGGCTTTGGTTGAGATCTGCTGCTTGATAAGATCTTGGGGTTATTTTTAACTCTCTCGCATGCGTGACTTGGTCAGCTGGACACATAATCAGCACTAACTGTGTGAAGATCTTTTCGGTTGTTATGGATAGAACTTGTAAGCTGAAAGTCGCATAATATCTTGGCTGCATAGCGTCTTAGCCTCATAACGTCTTGGCCGTATAGCGTCTTGGCCGCATAACGTCTTGGTCGCATATGTGCTCTCCTTTGGCCTTGGTCTTATGGATACTTTGGCCGCATGACGTTGTGGCTGCATGCAAACTCTCGTCTGGTCTTGGTGGAATGGACACTTCGGCCGTATGATGACGAGGCCGTATAGGGCCGTAGCCGCATATGAGGGAACATATGGCATGGCACATCTGACAAAGTTATTAATGCAATGATATGACTTTTCATCTTTTTATGTGCCGCCATCTCTCTCACGATTCTCGAGGTGCTCAGGGTGGTGAGTGGGGTGTCAAAACTTCTGACGGGCATTGAATGTCATGTCAGAGGATCTCATGCAGCCCCTTACTTCATGAATGGTCCGCCTACATAGGATTTTCTTATGCGGCTTCCCATTCCTTGACTGTACAGGCTGCATGGGCTCTATGTGGCACCTCTACAACCTGCTTTCATTTTGGTAAGGCATGAGCTCTATGTGGCTTGCAAAATTTTTATGCTTCTACAAGATCTCCTTCAAAGTTTTTAAAATTTGTAAGTTTTTTAAGTTCAGAATACTTTGAACAGTCACTACCAAAATAAGTCAAATTAGCGATGCTTAAAAACGTCCCTAAATTGGTGAAAAATATCGCAAATAAAAATTAGCGACGTTTAATGTTAGTCGCTTTTCATCAAGTCGCTGACAAAAAAATGTCGCTAAATGTCGCAATGACGACATATTTTAGCGACGTTAATACGTCGCAGTTTTTGTGATGTTTAGCGACGGTGTTGTCGCAATTTTAGCGACGCATAACGCGTCGGCAAGAGTCGGTACTATTTTCTGAATCAACGACGTTTGGCGACGTTTTATGGTATCGCTGTAAGTTGCTAAACGTGCCGGCATTAGTTGGTACTATTTTTTTTTTGAAATTAGAGACGTTTAGCGATTATCAGTGACGTTTAGCAACGTGTACAGTGTCGCTGAACGTCGCTAATCTGGTTGAATTCAGCGACATTTTCTTGCGTCACTAAACGTCGCTAATAGTCGCTAAACTTTGCTAAATTTCCAGTAAAAAAATAGAATATAAAATAGTTTCTAAACCAATCTTTCTACAGTATATAAATAGACCCGGAGCGACCCTCCATTGAATTTTCTTGGTTCGTCGACCCCTTCGATGGAACACTCAACACCGGTAAATTCATGTACATTTAATATGAATAATAAAGTAAAATTTGAAGAAAACAAAATATTGGAATTATAAACCGAGTCTGAAGAAAATCTCATCGTAAAGAATGCAATAAATATCCACACAACTGAGTGCAAGAAATAAAGTTTGAAAGCCTCAAAAATGTATAATATTCATAAATGACTCAATATCATGGGTCAAAACACAAACAACCAGTAAACTGTCCTAACTAGGATTACTACGGATCTGTAGGAGGATGACTACCGGCGCACATCAGGAATAAGAACAAATCATACTGCTCCCGTAAAATTGACACTGATGTCAATAAAGAAGGCAGTGACGTTGGTGGAGTTAGTGTCGATGAAGGCGTACCAGGAGGATGTATCTGCTCCAACGCTGCTAGTCGATGGTTGTATGAATCCATGGTAGATAACAGCCTTGTACTGCTATGAACCATTGAATCCAGCATCACCGTCATCCTCTCGCCCATGGACAGCTGTGATGCCTGCAGCTCCATCACGCTGCGCTCTGTCGATGCTCTAAGATTAGCTGTCATATCTCTGAGCTCCATGATTATGCGCTCGAGCGTATCAAATCGTGCGATAAGCGTCGCATCGTCCGCCTGCGGCTGGGACAGGGATTGCTCCTCCATCCTTCACAACAACTCATCACGGAGAGACACAATATGACGGTCAACGATCTCCTGGACTCGGGACGACGCCTGCGAGGGCTGTGGGGAATGTGCACTTGCAGTGGAGGCCCTAGAGGACTGCGTCGTAACAAGGGAGCCATAGGATCCCGTACCCCTATGGAGGCCCCCCGCGGCAGTCACCCACAGCTCGTCCGTCGACGGAGCTGGAGAGCGCTGCGAGGAAGTACCAGTCTCTCCCGCTGTAGGTGCACTAGCATTCGCCCGCTCACGCAACCTAAGATACTCTGCCTAGAAAAGTATGGATACTCGATAATTGCTAATGTCTAAGGTACTTATTACTAACTACATGGATATTTATTTGCATATTTTCTAAGTTATATTAAAATTAAAACAAAGTAAAGTAATACTTATATAGGTTTGCGATGCCCTCTCATCAATGAGGTTTTCTCCCTTTCGATGAGTGGTCAGGAAGACGGTCACCATGTTGACGTCATCACCCCTCTGTACCTGTTAAAAATATATTATTTAGTACTAAAATTAAATATTTTATCCTACTAGGATTTTATCGTAGTTGCATTAAAATAATATATGTAAAATAAAAAATATACCAAACGACGAAAATATTTTGTCATCGAAATCAAGCCACAACACCACTTTTCTTCCTTCTTGCTAGCCGCCTTGGCCTTCTCAGACCTTTACTTGTACCTTGGATCATCTAATCTAGCCCTCATCGCAGTCCACTGCTCAGGCATGATCCAACCTTGGATCAATTTTACTTTGCGATCATGAGCCTTCTGGTCATCTAGAGCATCAAGGATCAGCTTGGCAGCGACGACATAAAACATCTGCTTGATCAACTCGGTCTAGTGTGGTGGATAGAAATACGTTTGCTACAAGAAGTAATTTTATAAGTTATATAATATCCATAAATTATATGATTGATATTAAAACCAAATATACTTTTACCTTGAAGTGCGCAAACCAGAATGCCTTACTCTCATCTGGAGCATCAGAGTAGTTGATCCAAGGGCCACCATAGTTGTACCTCAGAAAGTGGTCCAGGCGTCTCTTTACCGACGAGGGACGATGTCTATACAGAGATAATTATAATTATAAAAAAGTGAATATATGAAGAATAAAGAAATATACGATATATATGATGATAAACCAACTAATTGACTTACTTTGTACCATCGACCCAAATCTCCATCATCGTCGCGTCTGGAGGTGCGCATGGAGGATCTCGCTCATGCTGGGACGACGTCGGCTCAACCTCCACCATATTCTCATCTGTCTCCATGGTTCCGACAACATAAGGAACGCTGGACGAGGGAGTAGTCTCAGGCCTGGAACTACCCGTCTCAGGAGTGCTGCCACGTAACGTCGTCGTAGTCGAAGATATGACTGGTCGATATACTAGAGTACTTGGTGACGAGGATCCAAAACCAACAGTAAAAAGTACCGGAGGAGCACTCCGTCTACCTCGGGACCTGCCGAACGCTCTACGTTGTTCTGTCATACCTGATAACAACATTTGATGATCGAACAAATAAACAGATATATAGTACATTCTACAGTCAAAATGTTATGCATATCTCACAGTATTAATAGAATTGTACAGTAAATAACTAGTAGTATCACAAGTCTAAATGAATTGTACATTCTACAGTCAAAATATAATACATGTCACAAGTCCAAATAAATTTATTTTATTTTTAATCATATTCAAAAAAATTCAACTTGTTTGCCTTCCTTGTCCTCCTCTTCCTCTTCCTCCTCATCTTCACTTTTATCTACTTCGTTTTCGTCTTCGTCTTCCTCTTCGGATAATTCTACCTCTTCTACATTATTAGTCGTGTAATGAGTAACTTCCGTTGAGTCCATATCTACAATATTTGTTACAAGAAGTAGCTCGTCCTCTTGATAAGCTATTTCGTTAACGTCAAAGGTATTTTTTGCTTTAGTCTTGCATATTGTCCCCCAATCCAACCTCGCTGTCCCTCATCTAGGATAAGTTGTGATGTACACGAGCTGAGCCTGACTTGATAGGACAAATAGTTCGTAGTCTTGATATCTACTTTTAGTTTATATCCACAAGATCGTGCTTGTTAATTTTCCAACCTTGATCTTGAATCGGATCAAACCATTCACACTTTAATATCACGATCTTAGCAGGTTCTGTGCCATAATTATATGTCAACTCCATAATCTCTCGTAAGATGCCGAAGAAATTATTGCCTGGATCGACGTATTTGTATTTCGAAGATTTGATACACAAACAACTATTTTTCGTGGAATCAAGATCCAGGAAGCTGTCTCTGATCGGAGCATTTGTTGACTTGAACCTAAACCCATTCACACAGTAACTTGGATATATTTTGATGACAGTAATTGGTCTATTGGCTAGAGTTCTAATAGATTCAGTCTCGGGTGTTATTAGACGATCGACCTAAATACCAAAGTAGCGATAGTAAGTTATTTATTGTGCAAGTGCATACAGAAAAAGTAATTACCGAGCTCCTTACATATGCGCTCAACCAAGAAGGAAAATGACGTCTTATTTCTTGTTCTACTTCTTCGCCTGTTATGTAGGGTCTAACCGACCTCAGCACATCATTATATGTGCTAAAAAACAACGAAGCAACCGCTGATTAGTAGCATAATATTAGCTTATACTATTATATTGAGATAACGTGAATGTGGACGTATTAATTACTTACCCCTCTAGCTTCTCCACTTCATCCTCGTCGCAATTGAGTAATATATACAACTGAGCAGCCCTTAGCTCGTCGTCATTCAAATATTTCTTCTTCATTTTCCCCGAAGGCATTTTGGATGCATTGAATACTTTCAGTATTGCATCATTAGATTTCTGATATCCGTCGTCATTTTTCAGAGCTCTCGTTCTATTAGTAGCAATATGAGGTTTGAAATATGTCGAGCAAAAGTTTGTAATCTCCTCGAGAATGTAAGCTTCACAAATAGAGCCCTCAACTTGTGCCTTGTTTTTCACTTTCTCTTTAGGTGATTCAAATGCCGCTCGAACGGGTACATCCATGTATAACTGACAGGACCACCAACACGTGCCTCATAGAAAAGATAAATTGGCAAATGTTCCATGGAGTCGAAGAATCCAGGAGGAAATACCTTCTCGAGCTTGCACAGTGTTACCACAATGTCCTTCTCTTGCTTTTCTAGACGATCGATGAGCAACTTAGTAGAATAAAGATCTCTGAAGAATATGCTGAGCTCTGTCACTGGATCCCAAATGACCTGCGGTAAGAATCTTCGAAATACAATCGAAATTAACCTCTCCATGAATACGTGATAATCGTGGCTCTTCATATCCGCCAGTTTGTTCTCCTTAAGGTCGACGCATCTTCTTAAGTTTGACATGTACCCGTCTGAAAATTTTAGACTCTGAATCTACCTACAAAGACATCATGTTTACTCTGTGAACCAAACATTATTATCTACACAACTTATCTATAATAAGGTCACTGGTAAACACACACCATGTTGGACTATTTTGGGTTAAACGACGGCCTTTCAGCGACAGGTAGCTAGTCCTCCTAGAAGTTTTTGAATTACCCTATATTATGTCGCACCCTTCCAGTTTGGGTAGTTAGCCTTATTGAAGGTCCCTTAATATCACGTGCTAATACATCAGAACGGCTCCTAATTAATGTTTCTCCTAGGTCGATACAATCTCAGTACCTTGACAACCATTCGAGGAATCAAATTTTTTTTGCACAAGTTATCCATGACCATACAAATGCACAAATAGGATAACTATAAAATATATACATTGATAGATAAAAATAAAATACTCCAACACATTCCATTACCACATTCCTCGAGGCATTGCTCGCACCATTCCTTTTTGTCCTAGAATTACCTCATTTTTCTTCTTTTCATTTCAGGGATTCAACCCTGGCGAGCCAACGGTTCCAAATCTTTTTTTTTATACAGATTCTATCTCTAAACCATAGTACAAGCTCCACATGTTTATGATAGCACTATAATATTCACATGTTAACATATATAACCAACATTACTAATATTACACAAGTCTATATCAATAGTTCAATATTCCATGTTCTATAGCAATAAGTTAACATAAATAAATTTACTCTTTTTTATCTATCTTGATTCTTTGTTTACTTAGCATTTACTATCTCATGACATAGAAACAAAGATTAGTGACA
Organism: Iris macrosiphon; assembly: GCA_036927795.1. NCBI lineage: Eukaryota > Viridiplantae > Streptophyta > Magnoliopsida > Asparagales > Iridaceae > Iris > Iris macrosiphon. The sequence goes on along the minus strand of JAYESA010000017.1, from coordinate 144,015,950 downwards.
TTATTTTATGAAGTATGGAAGTAAAGGAGAGAATGATCAAAACCACCCACCATGAAGAAAAGTCTTTGTCTCGAACAACAAGATCACTTCATGATTCTTTTACATTAATTCAAGTCCAATCAAGCCCTTCGAGCCATCCAACTAGTCCATCGCATCACACAGAGTGGAACATTACATCATCTCTAATGGAATTGTGTTGAATTTTTAGGTTGAAATCATAATGTTGGGTTCTAAACTTTAGAAAAACACCCATAATAAAATTATTAAACTATAATCTAATAAGTAATGTTTAAAAACACATGATAATCATAGAAACTAAAATTCCCAAAAAAAAAAAAAACCTAGAACTGGGAGGAAAAAATTGTTAAAAAATAGAGAAGAGAAACACTACAAGAAATTTGGATTTTCGTGACAAGTGGGTTGTAACAAGGGATAAAATTTGTAGTAAAAGGAATATTTATAAGACAAGTATTTTTTTTGTCACTCATAATTTGATTATGTGACACAATTAAATCATTCAGTGACTATATCACTACAAAAATACAGAATTTTAGCGACAAAATTTTTCGTCACTAAAATGACTATTTTCGTCGCTATTTTTATATAGCGACGGATTAGCGACGGAAATGTGGAGTCACTAATTTGAGTGTCGCCGTCAAATTTTGGTTGCTAATTCGTCGCCATGTCGATGGATTAGCGACAGAATTAGCGACGAAAATCTAGCGACGGATGACTGACATATTATTTTCGTCGCTATATTTTGTGACGGATTAGCGACGGACTGGCGACGAAAACTGTGTGATGATATAAGGGAGAGGGGGTCGGGGTCGGGGTCGGAGAGGATGAGGTGGATGAGGATGGGGGGCCAGGGTCGGAGAGGAGGAGGAGGAGGAGGAGAGGGGAGAGGCGAGCGCGGAGTAAGGGAGAGGGGATCGCCGGAGTAAGGGAGAGAGAGAGAGAGAGAGAGAGAGAGAGAGAGAGAGAGAGAGTGAAAGATTGAGAATGGAAAAAAATGAAACGCGTTATGAAATTTTCAGTTTTCGCAACGACGGATATTTCCGTCGCTATACCGTCGCCAAAGAAACATCGACGGATTAGCGACGGATTAGCGACGGACTAGTGACGAAAAATAATATAATTTGTTTACATAAATAAATTAGTCGTGATTCCGTCGAATGTTCGTCGCTGACTCTGCAACGGATTATTTTTCGTCGCTGATATCCGTCGCTATTTAACAGTATTTCTGTAGTGTATTTTTATTTATCGTCACTTGTCTTTCATCGATGGAGGTATATGTAATGAAAGTACGTCGTCACTTTACTTGTCACGAAAGCCGTGTTGTGTCGCGTTTTAAGTATTCTGTGACAAATTTAAATGTCTCAGAAATCCAAATTTTTTGTAATTAAATAGAAAGATTATCTTGATGGAGAAGCGGCCTTGGTGTGCCATGCCTTGGAAGAGAAAAATTACCTTGGAAGAGGCAGAAGAGGTAGAGTGAAATTGTGTTTAGAAAGAGAATGTGTTGTCCACAATATTTTTTTTTGCTTGTCCTTAACAAAAAAATTAAAATCCCTATGATACCCCCTATCAGTATTGTCCGCTAACAATTGGTGTTGTGTCTTTATTTAAATAACCATTTGAGAAAGCCGCAACTGATACAACTCTAAATTGATTTCCGTACGCCTGCCAATGCCTTCAATTCATCAACATTAATGTGAGTACACACAAACAATATCATTACAAAATGGATCCGGTATGTTCCTTAGAACAGAGAACTAAAAACGTCCTTGATAAGTACATCGACCAAAGTCAGAGAACTTATGAAGAACATAATACTTTGTCCCTATTACTGTTTAGCGGCGGATTCTTTGAAATTTTGATGGATATTGCCGTCGCTAATTTGCTATATTTGTAAGAGTTGCTGCAAATATAGTTATAACCCATGAAATGCCCAGTAATTAATGCTCCAAACTCCCCATCAGATTACGAATTACAATGTTGTTCTGTCCACTACTCCAACACAACGAGCTTTTACACAACATTTTCCCTCTCTCAACAGATTTAATTAGGAACACTCCATTTCCAGTGGCCCCATAAATACTCATAGCACCGTGTTTGACAAAGGTGTAGGTATAGTTTTGAACCCATCATGAGCAACTCTTCCAATTAATCATTTAACATCCTAATGCCACATACAATATATATATATATATATATATATATATATATATATATATATATATATATATATGGTAGTGACATATGTTAGTTCCGAGGCGGATCAAAGATGGTAGAACGCGGGTCGTAGTAGAGCTACTAGCAAGATTCGAAGGTCCGTTCTCTACTGGAATCCAAGTTATCGTCGAAATCAGAAATTTACACAAGAATCCCTCATATGATATATCTCGATTCCAACGAAACATGAACCAAGAACAGATTACAAACAAACTCCGAAGTTAATGAAGATTATAACAAGCAACAAGAAATCGTTCTTCTTTTTACGTTTGCAGACGCTACAATGAGAAAGAACGAAGCAAAGGAAAGGCTGAAGAAAAGCTCCTTGTTGGGGTGGTCAAAACCACCGTTGCTCAAAGCAACATTCGTTGTACAGACGATCTGCCCGCAGGAACTAGCAAGGTCATAAATAAACTTCTGGAAAGCTCAATGTCACCTACGAAAAATACTCGAAAAATACCATATGAGAGGGAGATACTCTGGACCGCATATGATCTGGAGTTCTCGATTTTCTATCTGTTTTTCTCTCTCCTCAAATGAAAGAGGAGGTCGCCTATATATAGAGAAAAATAGCACCTATGTGGCATGAGAAAACTCCAGGCTGCATATGTGCTGACCGACCAGATCCCCCAAAATCTGGGTGTCAGAGCCGCATACGCCGCCTGCGCCGTCTCCGCCGCCTGACACACTGTACTGCACGAGGCAGACAACGCCGCCAAACGCAGAAAGAAGTCACTCGCATCGCATATTCCAGAAGGCACAGAAAACCATGCACCGCATGCCTCGCCCAAAGCAGACCTTGTCCCCTCCACATGCGACTCGCTCATTCAAACCTGGCCGCATAGCCCCAGGCCGCATAGCGCCTGGCCACAAAGACCATGGCCGCATAGCCCCTAGCCGTATAACGCCAGGCGCATAACCCCTGGCCGTATAACGCCTGGACGCATAGTATCTTGGCCACATAACGACAGGCCGTATGCGCCCGAGCTAGCAACCATGCAAGCGACTCGCGCATAAGCGCCATGCGACGATGCTGACGTGCTAAGTGTAAAGTGCACAAACAAAGCGTCACTTTGCACCCTTGAGCCCGTGCCCGAGTCCGAGTCGCTAAGCCCCTTCAGGGCTTAGCTCCTAACGAAAACTTCCCAAAGGTGGTGACAAATAAAGATTGTCATAATGGAGTCCACACTTAATCCCTCTAGAAAAATCAACCCACATGGGCTTCTACCCCATGTGCATATACCAATACTAAGCATATCTATATATTGAGATATACACATTGGTGGTTTTCCAATGTGGGACTAAAAATTTCCAAAGCTAAGTGGAAAACACCAACAATCTCCCACATATATCATAATATATAGTTGAGTGTTCCTCATAGTGACTGCCATCATGCATTAGGATAGATATCGCCGACGACTTGAATCTTTCCGCATGGGCCAAACAACAGTACGATAAGAGAATGAACTAGGCCTTGAATTGTGTACCATAGCTGCTATTCTTCTCACTCACACAATGACCTCAGCTGTGCCATCCAGTCGTTTGTTAAAGGTCCTGTGCTGAGATAGTCTCAGTGTATGTATCTTGGGCGTCTACAAGCTTTCCCTCAAGGGACGACCTACATCTCTATTTATACACTTAGGTGAGTTATTCCACTATAGAGAGTTTATTATCCGGCATGACACATTGCGCTTCTGTGAGGTGCTACGCTGCATGACATGGCCGCCCAAGGCCGAGGATCCCCCTCTTGTGGTGTCATACCACTGTAGCATGAGGACACATTCCTCTTAGTAGTGCCGTTACTACACACAGCATGGAGTTTTGCGCTTTTGTACGGTGCTACACCGCTGTGACATAGCTTGAAGTCGAGGTTCACTCCCTCATGTGGTGTCACCCACTGTAGCATGAGGTCACCAGCCTCTTAGTAGTGTTATACTACATCTCAACATGAAGCCTTGCACTTCTGTGCTATTCTACGCCGCTGTGACATGGCTCAAAGCCGAGGTTCACTCCCTCATGTGGAGTCACCCACTGTAGCATGAGGTCACATGCCTTTTTGTAGTGTTGTACTACCACTCTCTATCTCTTTTTAGCATTAGGCTACCTGCCTATGTGCGGTGCTACCGCCACTGTGAAGTGGCACGAAGCCGAGGTTCACTCGCTCGTGTGGTGTCACGCTACTGTAGCATGGGATACAAGTCCCTTGTAGTGCTGAAACTATTGGTGCTTCCTGCATCGCACGCCGGGTATTCACTCTTCCCGAGAACTCATTATGGCGTCAAAGCCATCCTCCCACAAGGAATATTCTGATCAAGAACAAATAGTGGACCACATTAGTTCTGGGTACGTATCCCACAATGTCCCTGAGGACTACCCACTGTACCTGATATTCTCTTGGTCAATGGTACTCCCTTGAACCAATAGCTAGATGCCTAATATATTTCTCTTTGAACCAATAGCATAAAACTAAATGGTAGGATTGCAGAGACGTAATACTAGAAGTCCTCTAAGCACATATATGTTGTGTCCTTGACTATTGTCACCCCCAGTCCCAAAATATCAAGGAACTAGACACGTGGCAATGACCAGCAGCACACACTGATGGACAAACCCAATTTAATGGACCCATTAGGATGTACTTAAGCTGTAAAACAATAATATGGGAAAAGGTACCAATCTCATCCACAGAAATAAATACAAACAATATCAAAAATATAAATCAACAATAAGTCTCAATAAAATATATCTCGGGGAACAACCCGAGAATAAGTCTGATACAATGGTTCAACAGACAAGAAATAAGAGTAAAACAACAGCAAATACTGAGTATGGATAAAACATATACTCAGAAAAAATCCTCGGTGATCACCTTATCTTCTGGTTCTGGTACTGCTCCAGTGCCTCCTCTTGTTCCTGCTAATGCTGATGTCCCGTATATCTCGGGATAGATCTCCTCTGCTATTCCTGGGGACATAATCCGGATCCAAGTCCCCAGGGAACATAGCAAGGTACAAGAATAACTCAAGCTATAATAAATGCAGTACAATAATAAATAAATCAATAGGATAAACTATATAACCAGCTAAGTTATATGCAAGATGAGAGCATCACTATAACTCAGGCTAAGACCACTACAAGCTCGGTGTTGGGGAACCGGTAGCAGTGATATCACTAGTAGAGTGCCTAGCTCTGATGTAGAGTCTAAGGCCTCACAATAATAAATATATATATAAATTAGCCTGTAGCCTATGTGTCTCTCCCCACCCAATGCAATCACACGTCTCATGTCCATGACACGCAAGATTATATCTAATGCAGCAAGTCATAATGAGATCTAAGCATGTGAATAAAGTATATGTCATGAAACCTGTAACCTATACAGAATCACCATGAATATCTCAGGAACATTCTGTCTCATGAATAGTATCAGGTGTCCTGAGGTATGACGTACTTGATAAGGCAAGCACGAAAATGTATATGGTCTTGATATTCATGTCTAGGTGACATTACACAACGCCGCGTACGGTGTTGACACCCGAATATTATTCGGACGTTAAGTAAAGTTACACGGTTCTAGGTACAACATATATATCACAGGAATAGAACAAGAGAATAATATGAATCAATTTACTACAAGTATGGCAAGGTACACTTGCCTGGGGTTCTGGCTCCAACTACTGCTCTGGTATCAGTGGGATCTGCAGGTACTCCTCCGGTTGCTGAAATAAATGTTACCATCAGGTTCAGAAGACATCAAATAGCTAGAATTGCATGTCCATAAGTCCAATTTGGACACAGGGGCAAAAGTGTCAGTTTCAGGTCAAAGCGGGGTCCACCTGTGGCCTGCTTCGCACCAAAAAACGTGCCCGAGACAATATTATCCAATTTATCAAACTTAGTGTCTACAAGTCCAGAACATCGATATGAACCCAACGAAATATCCAGAACTGGATTCCGATGAGCCGATCACAAAATCGCCCGTCAAGTGGAGCCGTGGGGCCCACGATATACAATTTTGTCAATGTTCTCAGAATCGAACCAAACTTGGGTCACAGGATCAGCGTATTGCTACGAGTCCGATGACACAAGTTTCGTTTCGATACGACGTACGTACACAAAGTTATAATAAATTCCAGAACATGGTCAATACGGGGTGTTGTCGACGGATACGCGCTGATTTCGGAGTGCACGCACATCCAAATCAACTTCTGCGAAATCCCACACGTCCGTATTAACGGCGCGCACCTTTCGGTGAAGTCCGCACATGACCAAGTCGTCCCGTTTAGCGGGGCGCACCCTGTTCCGGGGAAATCAGGGAATTTATTTTCCTAATTTTGCGTCGCAGTTTGCGACCGCCACAGGACGCTATACCCCGAACAAATTTTACGGGGTTCGAGAGGGTCACGCATTCTACGCGTCATAGGGCGCCGAAGATAACTGAATATATGCGTTTCTGCGAGGTGGCGCGACACGACACGGTTTGCGGTGACTCTGCTAGGGTTTCTGCGGCTGCTGGGGTCATCGGGGAGGCTCGACGGAGGCGGCACTGGAGTCATCATGGCGGCGCTGTGCTCGGCGGAGCTGGATCTAGGTTGAGGTCTAGTGGCTGTGGTGGAGGAATCGTCGCCGGAGGCTCGGGGAAGAAGCAGCGGGCTGCTCATGGTGGTCCAGGTGCAGCGGGGTTGTGGTCGTCCGGTGGTAGCGAAGAGCGGCGAGGTGAAGGCGGGGAGCTCAGCGGAGAGGCGCTGTGGCTAGGGTGAGGGAGATGCGGTGGTGGATGGTGGTGGCAGTGGAGAACGGGAGCGACCGGAGTTTTTATAGGGTTGCGGGGAGGCGGACGGTCGGCTGACGGCGGTTGTAGGCGTCGGAAAGGAGAAGGGGTAGAGCCGGACGGTTACAATAGGCGAGCGGGCGACAATTACGGCCGGCGGAGAGGGGAAGGGAACGGCCGCGGGGCGTCGGGAAATTTTGGGGGTTACTATTGCAGCTACAGTAGCGGGTCGGGTAGGATTGTGGGTCGGGTTCTGGATTCTGGTCCGGATCCGACCCGTTAGGGTTTTAAATTAGGGTTTGGGTCTGAGTCAAGGTTTGGGCCGGTCTGGGTTGGTTCGGTTTAAAAATAAACCGGATTTATTTTGGGTTTAATAAAAATATTAATTTTTAGGTCTTTAAAAATAGTTCTGGGGCCCAATAAATTTCAGAAAAATTACCCTATGTCTAATATTTTATTTTACACCCAAAAATATTATTTTTATAATATTTTAATATTTAATAAAAATATTTAAAATTATTTAATACCAGAATACCTTAACTTTAATTAGTTAAAAAATTCCAGAAAAATTTCGAAAATTTGTTTTTAAAATCCTGAAAAATCTGGGGGTTTACAACTATGTGCGGTGTTACTACCGCTGTGACATGGCCTGCAGCCGAGGCTTTACCCTGTCGAGGTACCTCATAGTGGTTTCACTCCACAGTAACATGGAGTACTACGCTCCTTTATAGTACTTGACTCTGACTATATGCGGTGCTACTGCCGTTGTGGCATGGCCCGAAGCCGAGGCTTTACCCTATCGAGGTACTTCATGGTGGTGTCACTATACGGTAGCTTGGTGTACTATGCTCCTTTATAGTTCTTACGATCAGTTGGCGCTTGAGGCCTTATTATGAACGGATCTGCCAGATTTACCCGAATTCGATCTTTTAGCTACTACAATGATCTATGCTAGCTGTGCTCATTCAGTGTTCTGTACTGGCCCTTGAGGCCTATCATGAACGAATTTGCCAGAATTACCTGGCTCCGAATATTAACCACTGTAATGACCCACGCTAGCTGCGCTCATTCAGTGTTCTATATTTTATCCACACAGTTCTCTTCAAACCCTTGAAGAGATGAATAGATGCCACTGTTACAGCTTCGTATTTTTTTACTGTATATCGGTATCACCCGATTCTGTGTACTAACCATAGGAAGATCCTGAGAGCTTCTAGAGCCATCCTGCTTAATATGCTGTTGCTGATAGTGCATAGAAGTTTGAGAGTAAAGACTGTTTCTTTGACTACCACGATATAGAAGCATTACCCATGGTGAAGTCACGTCATCCTGTGGATGTTTTGCTCTTCTTTCCTGAGCACCAACTGGCATCACTGAAGCCTTCCATCATATTTGGATAACTGCTGTAGTACAGGATATACTACTGAGTCCACTTGAGAATTTTGACGACTCTCTTCACAGCTTTCAATGTTTAACAACACATATACTCCTCGTAAACTGACTTAGCGTCCCTACAGTGAGAGCTTTATCAGGCCTGGTGGAACTCGTAGCTTGAAACATGCACCTGATGATGCTCGAGTACACTAATAGTCTGAAGCTTTCCCTTGGATTAGGCTTCTTCATCTTCATGTTACACCTGGGGAGTATCGACCCTGATACCCAAAGCATGTGACCAATTTTCTTATGCAGAGAGCTTGTGACTGAGCAAGCCCACCTAGCATCCGGATTATCTTATATCCTTAGTATGACATCCACAATCCTATGTCCTAAGTATGGACAAAAGGATATCTTTGTTCTAGTGAAACTTTTATATCCATAGTTGGGGTTTTAGCAAGTCGTCTACATAGATACAAAAAATGACTCATTTCTTATCAACAAACTTTATGTACACACACTTGTCTGTCGCGCTGATCCTGCGACAACTTTGACTAGATGATTTGTCAAACTTCTGCTGCCACATCCTGGAATTTGCTTCAGACCGTATTTGAGATATCACCAACCCACAGGCTGTCTTCAAACATGAATGACAATAATTCTGACTGTTGCCCGTGAATCTCTCATGACTGTCTTCCTCCAAAACTTGTTGTCTTCCTTTCATCTGATAAACAATCATCTTAGTTACAACAATCATCATCCTGATATATGACACTTCAAAGAGGTGCCACAAAACTCAGTCACCAGTATTTGAGAATATCGTTAGGCTAAAGTGTAAACATCCGAATTTTTCAGAAATTAAAAATAAAATTTTAGGATTTTTTCGCTATTTTTAACTAATTAAAATAAACGTTTTTTGGAACTAAATTAATTTTATGATTTTTATTAAATATTATAAAAATAATTTTTTTTTAGTGTAAAATAAATAAATAGACATAGTGTAATTTTTCTGGAATTTATTGGACCAAAAAACTATTTTTAAATACCTAAAAACAAAGTTTTTAGTTAAACCAAAACAAACCAACCTGAACCAGACTAAACCAATTTAAATCCTAAATAAATCGAACCGGACCAACCCTGAACCCAACCTAAACCATAGTGTCGATCACCTGAGGAAGGAGGGGAGAGAAGGAGGTTAGGGCGGAGCTCGGTGCTCAGGCGAAGGCCGGAGGGGAGAGGAGGATGTGGGGTTGTGCTCTGAACGGGGTCGAGGATGGCTGGGCGGTCGAGGCATTGGGTTCCTAGGCGCAGGAGTCGAACCAGGGTCGTCGTTCAGGCGACGGCTATCGTCGAGATGCTGGTCGGGAAAGTGTGCAGGCGGTCGGAGACTGCTGTCCCGTCGGGGAAGACGGTCGGCTGAGGTCAGGGTCGACGTAGGGGCTGCTCAGGGAAGAGGGAAGAGGAGGAGAGGAGTTCATGGTGGGTTGGCGAGGCCGGCGGGGTCGAGGCAGGCGAGCGGCGGGTTCTCGTCAACGAGGACACGGGGACGGTTGCAGTTGGGGACCGGCGGTTGGAGGAGATGGCTTCGGTCGATGAGGGAAAGGCTGGTCGAGGCGGCTGGGGCGGCGGGTCTGGACAGTGATGAGGGGGGTGGACAGGGATGGGGAAAGTCGGCTATGGTTTTAGGTTTAGGAATAAAAAAAAGGAAAAGTAAAAGGAAATAATGTATTTATATGAACATGGGGTTGGGTTGACCTAGGAATAGTTTGACTTGGTCAAACTCTCCTTGGGATGGGTCTTGGGCTCACATGGGGATGTTTGGGAGGGCTACAATTTGCATTAATTAAATACAAGGCTAGAATTTAAATGGGGGACGATGTGCGCATTGCACATTCCAAAAATTATGGGAAAATTCCTATGAAGGGGAAAGTTAGATTTCTTCATGTATTGTCCAATGGTGGGGACACCTCAATACGTTTTTGCATAAAAGTACCAAACAATTGAAAAATTACACAAAGACAGAATTTAGATTAAATTAATTAAAATTAGTGCGCATGATGTTCTGGAATTAATTAGAAGTACATGGAATTAAAATTAGGTGTGAGACAAATGTCAGGGATTTAGAGGGTACAGTGTAGAATATTAATAAAATTTGGGTTGCATAAAACGGTCAAGATTGTGTCTCCAATTTTGATTGGAACGCACAAGGATACAAAGTCATATTTTATTTAGAATTAAATAATAATGTCCGCAACGTTTATTGTGCGACTAAAATGTAGCACCAGAGAGCATAATTATAAGTTACACAAAGGTCAGAATGGTAGGCGGGCATGTCTAGGACAAGGTTATGAAATTTGTAGATAGGCAATGGCTAGTGTAGTGCTCCAATTATCAAAGCAACGGTATGGTGCGCTAGGTGATATAAATATTGTATAAATTAAATAAAAATGCCATGTTCTAATTCTAATTGGGTTTAATCTAGACCTAGTTTCACTATCTAAGTCAAGTAGGCCTAATTTCGGGTGTGGGGGTTTACAATCTACCCAACTTAAAATAATTGCATCCTCGAAATTAAAATAGGGTAGGGTTTCTCTATCTAATCTTACTTGGTCATAGTCTAAAAGAATTTACCTCAAACTTTAACAAGTGCGGTTTCTACCCAACTTAGAATTTATCCATCAATCATCTAAGGCTATATATCTAAGGAAGCTATTCCTCAAAATTATTTAATCATGTTATTTAATCTCCCAAGTTTTAACACTAAACATATCATATGCGATATGCCCTTAACCAATTATAAAAGAGAGTCACAAAGTCATATGATTAGCCTATGGGGTATATCTAGTACTTATCAGTGTATCAACTTATACCCGGCACGAGTGTTCGTCTTTTCGGAATAGGGGAAGACATAAAGCAATAATAAAGAGTTCAAGGAGGAGGTAATAGAATGGAAGTATGGGGATTAAGGCGTTTTAAAAATTCAAATGGGAATTGTCAAGGCGGTTGTGGATTAAAATCCTATTTAGTAGTTTCTCATTTGCATGCTCGTATCAATACAGTTATGTAACCGATACGATATGCTTAGACATATGTAGAGGGCAAGTATATTCGTTCACTAGTCAACTATATATTTCAATCCACGTAAAGTAGTATTATGAAAGGCGAACCAATGTACTAAGGTTAGCTAGACCTTAATATACAAATTCTGATCAGACAATGTATTAGTAGGCGTCCCCAATAATATAATATCATGATCAAGCTTGATAAAAGAAATAGCTTGCAAACTAGGCTATAAAATAGCAGCATAAGTCGAGGTAGTACAAAAAATATAAGTACGCTAGATTATGATGACAGAAGGTACAAAATAATTCAAGGTCATAAAAAGATAAGACTCTACAGTCTCTACAGTTGTCATACTAACTCCTTGTCTAAGTCGTCAGTCGACCAAATAGGGATATGGGCCTCTAATTTCTTCAGTCTGCATAAACACTATCGTCTTATACTAGCATACAAATAATATCATTCAGTTATACTTCGTCAATGGGTCGAGAGGACTACGTGATACTATGTTGTGAGGCATACTACCCGACTTAATATAATAAATTAATACTATAATGCCTTAAGGATAATGTAGAAACTCCTAATAAGGTTTACAAGAAGAGGTCTTGGTACTTATTAGAGTACCCTATTATATAGGTCATGGTCATCTTAAGTCTTAGTCATAGTGCTCATAGAACAGAAGGGTTAATATTAAGAATGGAAGCGTTTAGGTAGAATGACAGAAGAACATAATTAGTCGTTGCACAAATCGCGAGCGCTAAGGTCTCGGAGGAACGAATGTGAAATTAAATAGGAGGACTCTAGATAACATCACGGTCTTCTAAGGGGGAGGCGGTATGCTAATCTCTGTGTTCGAGGTTTGATCGAGGAAAATATTCTAAGCATTGCTCTTTGCTTTCTAAAGTACTGCCTGCTAATCTCAAGACAAGAGTCTAAATGTATAGTTCTATAATACTATCTTACCATGAAAAGCTAGGTTAGCCCTAATATTTAATCTTATGTTTCTTTTGGTTCCTCAATACTAGGGTCAAACCTCATGGTCAACTTTCCAACTACTCTAGTAGTGTCTATACCACCCTCAAGTTATACATAAACACATCATGGGACACTACCAAAAAAAGTCAAATTAGCGACGCCCAAAAACGTCGCTAAATGACAAAAAAATGTCGCTAAACACGTTTAGCGACGTAATTAGCGACGTAATTAGCGACGTTTTAATGCAGTCGTGTAACCTCCGATTTCTAAATTTCCGAAATAATTAGATTTTTAAATTTTTATATCAAGTTTATAACATATTTTCTCCTTGAAAATTTGTAGTATTAGATTTTTGAGTAGTGATTGATTTTAGAAAGTAATTTAAAATCTTTTATAAAAATCATTTTTTCCTAAATGTCGATGTATTACAAAATAAATAAATAAATAATAATATATATATATTTCTCTAGTTCCAAATGTTTATTGACTTGAAATCATGAAATTATTTATTTGATAAAATTATTTAAAGGACTAGTTTTCTTCATAATAATTGAAATCCATTTGGGATAGTAAATAAATGAATTACATATTTTCTAGGGTTTTGAAATGAGTTTAATTAGTAGCTAATCGGAAGCCTCTTAAAAAAAAACAATTTCTTAAATTATCTTTTTCTATTTAATTTATCCATTTACCGTCTCCCATTCACGCCCTCATTTTTTCCCCACATGAAAGCCCGTTTATTTATTATCTGGGCCATTCATTATTGGGCCAACCTGCACCCTTTATCCCGCACCCTCTCTCCCTATTTAAGTCCCTCATCACAACTCCCTAGAAACCCTAGCTAGCCCTCACAAATCCCCACAAAGCCAAAGCCACCACTATTTTTGTGTGCTCGTGTCTGTGTGTCCAGCATCACCGTGTCAGCCGTGATGGCCTCGGGTCCGACCCCGGGTGTCCCACCGTATCCATTCATTTCCTGTGTCCAGATTTACAATATTACAACCAGATTTCCGTGTCCGACACACCCGAACACCACCCCCACACCACAGTACATTCAAACCCTGTGTCCAACACCCGGACACGTCCACAGTACAGCGAACCCGCCGTGTCCAGCCCCGGACACGACCCCGACACCTCCACAGACATCCAAACCCTAAACCTAACCTAGATCTACCGCCGGTGGCCACGCCTCACCGCGTCGAGCACCCCTCGTCGAGTCGACGACCGCCACGTCGACCTTGCGTCGCCCATCAGCCGCTGTCCTCACCGGAGCCGACGTCGTCGCCACGTCCTGTGCTGCTCTGGCTTGGATCCACCGCCGCCGAGGAGAACGACGACCGCCGCCGAGCTTCGACTGCAGCAGATCTCGACCGCCGCCGCAGCCGCCTCGAAGCCGCCGCCTCCTCGAACCAAGCGCCGCTTCCCCGAGCCGAACACCTGCCGCCACCGCAGACCCGCCTCGGATCCGTTGACCGCCGCCTCGAACAGATCCGCCGCCCCGAGTCGAACGTCGACCGCCGACGCCCTGCCCGGCCCGACCTCGACGGAACCCCTCCAGTCGACGGAACCCCTCCCCGTCGTGAGTTTCTCTTCCCCCTTTTCTTCTGTGAAGTTCAGTAGTTAATATATTAGTTATTAGTATATAATTAGTTTATATATTAGTTTAATTAGTTAATTAATTATATATATTAGTTTAGTTAATTCTGATTAGATTAGTTAATTAAATACTTAATCTTTTAATCAGTAAATTATTAATAATCAGTAATAAATTATTAATCAGTAGTTATTTATTAATGTAATTAGTTTAGTAAATTTATATATTTAGTTTGGTAAAATATAATTAGTTTAATAAGATTTAATTAGTTTAGTTTTATTTAGTTTAGTAATAAATATCAGGATTTTTGATTATGTGAACAAATATAATAATTGTTGGGTTACATTATTATTTAAAATATAATTTCAATAATAAAAAGAGTTCAAAATTGTTTATTGGGCTGGTGACCAATCTTACTATAGATATAAAAAAAAATATATATATATTGGATTCTACGTAAATTCTAATTTTTTATAAATAAACCTTTAAATTATAATTTTGTTCAAAAGGGAAGTTTTAACAATTATTGTTCAAATAATTTCGAAATGATTATATATGTAAATACGTATTCTAGTATATGTAATTAATTTGGTATCTATGTATATATATATTTAGTATATGTATATAATTATTTTGGTATATATATATATACTTATATATATATATATATGTATATATGTGTGTATATTTTAGTATAATTATATATATGTTTAATTGGTATATATATATTGTATGTGTATTCAATTTGGTGTATATATATATGTATTGTAAGTATATGCTAGTATAAATTTAATTTGGTAAATTAATATTAGTATGTTTAAGAATGATGGTGACATATATATATATATATATATATATATATATATATATATATATATATATATATATATATATATATATATATATATATATTCTAAAAATGTACTTTGCACACATATGATATGTACGTATTTTGATATATGTTAATATATAAATGTACGTATTTTAGTAAATATACAACTATAGCTAGTAATTTATATTGGTATATATTTAGATATATACATATATTAGGTTAAATTCTTTTTAGTATGTATACAAGTATTATTTATTTTAAAGTATATATTTACATATATCTACTATTGTAGTTGATGGAAATTATAATATGGTTAATTGGTAAACCTACTAGGTGATCCTAGGTGACCAGTAGCATACCTAGAGAAGTCCCGAACTCAGTGTTTTTAGACTGTGTTAGTGTAGCATCTGATGCAAATGTGGTTTTGCTTGTGATATGTTTATAGGACTGTTGATTTACCCAGGGGATACTCTGGAACAGGACATCAATAATTACCAGCTAAGGACCCAAGGCGAGTACATTCTCTGATTAGTTTCTAATTTATGATATCTCCTATGTTCACTGTATCTAGTGTAAATATCCATGTTCTGACACATTGGTTACACGGATTGGTATACACGGATCTCGTCATGAGATGTTATTCCTTATTCATGGTGTAGCTTGTACAAGACTTGTTTCATTGATATCTTGTGCATGTACAGACACTGATTTCCGGGAAGATTTGCTACCTCCCTAGGGAATCCCGTGCCATAGCGTACCATGATTGATCTACTATACCAGTCGGGGGTTTGGGGAGTATTTTAGTGTAGATATGTGATCATACCCAACTTTTCATGCATCATAGCTCACCCCACGTCTCACGTCGGGTGCGGCCTGACCATCTCCGTGCCTCATAGCTGTTACGTGTGATTAGCCTGACCTCTACATGCATCATAGCTAACCAACGGTTAGCCTGACCTTCGTGAATCATAGCTAATCACATGTAACCAGCCTGATCAAGTTCCCAAGCCGATCACATGTTAAAGCTAGTACTCACACACTTAGTCACAGGTTTCTTGCTCTTGGACATATTGTTTTCTTTTCCTGCAGTTACTTACAGTATTTCCAGTATTTCTTTTATTGTACATCTTCGTACCTATACATGCATCTAGTATATTTCCATCTAGAACTGCTACATAGTTTATGTCATTTATATAGAACTGCTATTTAGAGATGTACTTTGCTCCTTCCTGACTGGAAATTATTTTTCCAGACTGTGACCTTAGTAGACTGGTTCTGACGCACTTGGGGATTGGATGTTACTGATTGCAGGTATGATTATTTTGTCATTAGACTTGTGTTGTATTCTTTATTCTTCAAATTCCTATCGTGCTGTAGTCGTGATTGAGTATGTTGTTAATATTTTTTATAGTGTTATCCGAGTCTCCTTATGGAGTTGGATACTAGCGTGAGATTGTTCAGATAGTACTTGACCTAGACAGCGTTCTACCGCCGATGCTGCGGCGTAGGCTGGACGTACCCACGCACTCGTGCCCCTAAATCGGGTGCGGGTCGTGACACATTTTAGTGGTGGCCCATACAGGTCAGACTTCGCTAGTTGTGCGATGTCGTGGTAGTACGACGTATTAGTTGTACTATTGCGTGCCTGCTATTAAATATAGGACATAGGATACTAGGATGAGAGAGGATACTCAATCACAAATTCTTGAAAGATTTCCTGGGATGACCCCATGAGAATCTTATTTTCAATTTAAATCCTTCCCCTTGTTCCCGTCTGCTCTCGCTTGTTGTTATTGAACTTGATCCTTATTGATCAGTTATTAAATTAAAATCTTGGTATCATTGTTGAGTTTGATTCTTGTTGACCAGTTGTTAACTTTAATTCCTGGTATCGTTGTTAAGTTGATTTCATATTGAGATGAATTTTACGGACTAGAATTTATGGTATCATCTGATGACATATATTGATGAGGACAGTGAGAAAGGTAAAACGTCTACTTTGGTTATGGAACCTATAGTTTATCGCAGCCATATTAGCTGTCGTGACGAGAACGTAGGAACCTAACTTGGATGTACATACTTTAGTTATGAGATTTAGAGTTTTTCGCAGCCATACCGGTTGGCGTGGCGAGTATTCTAGATGACATGATTATAGGATTGCATACCTTAGTTACGGAACCTGTCGTTTATCGCATCTATGCTTACTGGCGTGGCGAGGATTCTGTGTGTCATGATTTCTGACAGACGTGTATGATTATCAGGTTGTATCTTTAATTGGTTCTTAAAATATCATCTCAAGACTTATCTATTTCTGTTATTCCAGGACTTTGTTCCATCGCTTCTTTTCTTTACTAGCAGTAAAGATACCTTCTGTCCTCAATCCAATTCCTTTTGAGCTTATTTTCTTTGAGGATTCCTTGTTAGTATGATAATTAGTGACTTGCAATTTTGGTTGTGTCTTGTATTGGTATTGACTGAGTGTTGCTTGTGAGTTGTAAGTGTTTCCTAGTTGGACATGTGAGCAGTAGGTTTTAATCTAGAGTTAGCCATTAGCATAGTACCTTGTACCAATGGTCCTGAGACAAGTGTCATTAAAGTGGAAGGAGAGCATAAAGTATCAGTAATAGTTCAAGAGTTAGTATCAGAGCCAACATACCCGTCCTGGATAATCATGATTATGCAATTGGATGATCTACGTGAAGAATTAAGTATCCAGGAATTGTGTTAAGGATTTATGGAGCATGATGTTCAATTGATGATTGATATCAGATATGTTAAAAGTAAAGAAGGATATATGCATAAAGAGTTGTAATGAGGTGTCATGATTGGAGAAGTATCGGAATTGGTAATGAAAATGGTGAGGCGTATCATGGATTAGTTTAACAGGCTATAAAAGGTAAAAGGGAAATACATATACATCAATTGAGATGAGAACCATATACTTGCCCATGAGAGTAAAGAAACATGAGTGTTATAGAAGATACCTGTAATCATGAGTTATAATGAGCTTGATGAGATGATCCATTAATGAAGCTAGTGATATAATACCAAGAGTGCTAATGATTCTATATCGAGGATTAGTCGAGGATGACGTTAATAACAGTAAGCACCCTGTATGATGATAATTAGATGATATACCAGTTGACATAAATTGAAAATCATGAAAGAAATTTCAGGTGATGATAACTTTGATCAATGGAGATAATGGTACAAGTGATTCAGGCAGTACAATTTTAGTACACAGCTATAGACACTAGATGCATTGAGTGCACCTTGAGTATCAGAGACCGTGAGCACTGATATGTACATTTGTGGAGTTATAAATTAAAAGGTGGAAATAAGATTGTATTTTAGAATAATTGAGGAGTTGAGATTTTGTAATTAAATTTTGAGGATTTCAAATATGAATTCAATAAACATGGTTAAGGCTACAAAGATATTAGAAGTGATTAAATATTATTTCGATGTTGAGTATCTGATTTGAGGAGGTATATGCATTTTATTTTAAAGTTGTTCGAGAAGTTAAACCTTGACGATTAGTTGAGGATTAATTTTATGGTAGAGGAGAGATATGAATATTAATATATGAGTGGATGATATACATGTGTAAGGATCTGGTGATTGAGCATGATCGAGATGGCACCGCAGACTGACTTGGTTGTCCATCTAAAGTTGTATTGGAAAGAGCAGTACTTAGTATGGTGTTGCGCTTGACGTGTATTGAGTGATAAGAACGACTAGTATGAACAATTGTAGTAGGAACGTGAACTGACAGAGGGTATGATACTAAAGAGATAGAGGTATCAACTAGGATGCCTTATTGAACCATGGCAATATTAGAGGTCCTTGGTATCAGATTTGGTATTAATAAACAGATGTGTGCCATAGGGATATATTCATGGATCTTGTGGATTAAGATTAAGTTGATATGGGTACCAGTGTACAGGAATATGAATTTGTTAGTGAATATGCTAGAGTTAAGTGTATGTTAGAGATAGGAAATACTGCAGGTAATGTGTTAGGAGGTTCTTTCTTTTCTCATGTTGTTTTTGTCTTCTGATTGATTGATTCCCTAGTATCGTGGGTTGTATTCGTGATTTTTCTTGTTAGGATATAGTTAGTAGTACACCCTGACCAGAGAATGCAATACCATGATAAGAAAGACCATAACCATGCATGTTCCCTCTAAGTTGTTTGTTGTAAGACTGTGGGCAAAATTTTTTTTTTTCTTAAACCATGATCATTTGGGTTTTGACCATAGCAAAGATCTATGACGAGATTATGACTGACAAAAAGAGACAAGAGGATTAAATTTGTGGATGAGCATTAATTTAAGTAAAGAATTAAGGGGTTGTTATAACGGAGTTGATTAATCATTGATTTTATGAAAATCGAGGTATGATTGAAATTCGAGGACAAACATTAACTTAAATGGAGAATTAAGAAATTCACAGAGCCAAAAAAAAATAAAAAAAATTAGAGGATTTATTAATTTTAAGGAGGTCTTGATATGATTAAATTGATTATAAAAAAAAAAAAAATTTGAGAAATTTGAGAGATTATCATTTTATCTATTTGATTGCAAGATAGAAATTTTATATTTTATATTATGAATGTTGCGTTGAAGATTCTGAAAGTATCGCATCGTTGAGTATTTGGGGAAAAAGAAAATTGGGAAATAAAATCGTTAACGGAATGGTGTCGAATTCAATACTCGAAAAAGGATTTATATTGAATAAGCATCAATTGAATTTGGGTTAGAGGAGTAAGATGAATGATGGATTAGTGTTTAAAATTTAAATTTGGGATACAGATTTTTAAATGTTATAAATAGACATTGATTGGAATTCAATTGGAGGATTGGATATTAAAATCCTTGAGTAATTAGATACGAACTTAAATTTTGGAGGAGATTATGAAAAAAAAAAAATTGAATCTGATTTTAAAACTTGAAGATTTTCCGGAATATGATGATATAGAATTTTGAAAGGTTGTGAAATAGCAATATGGAATTACTTCATGATTAATTGGTTTGGAATTTAAATTTTGATAGAAATAATATGATGAGTAAAGGCAATTATTGAGAATCCTAAATTTCGAGGACAAAATTTTTCTAAGGTGGGTAGACTTGTAACCTCCGATTTCCAAATTTCCGAAATAATTAGATTTTTAAATTTTTATATCAAGTTTATAACATATTTTCTCCTTAAAAATTTGTAGTATTAGATTTTTGAGTAGTGATTGATTTTAGAAAGTAATTTAAAATCTTTTATAAAAATTATTTTTTCCTAAATGTCGATGTATTACAAAATAACTAAATAAATAATAATATATATATATTTCTCTAGTTCCAAATGTTTATTGACTTGAAATCATGAAATTATTTATTTGATAAAATTATTTAAAGGACTAGTTTTCTTCATAATAATTGAAATCCATTTGGGATAGTAAATAAATGAATTACATATTTTCTAGGGTTTTGAAATGAGTTTAATTAGTAGCTAATCGGAAGCCTCTTAAAAAAAAACATTTTCTTAAATTATCTTTTTCTATTTAATTTACCCGTTTACCGTCTCCCATTCACGCCCTCATTTTTTCCCCACATGAAAGTCCGTTTATTTATTATCTGGGCCATTCATTATTGGGCCAACCTGCACCCTTTATCCCGCACCCTCTATCCCTATTTAAGTCCCTCATCACAACTCCCTAGAAACCCTAGCTAGCCCTCACAAATCCCCACAAAGCCAAAGCCACCACCATTTTTGTGTGCTCGTGTCTGTGTGTCCAGCATCACCGTGTCAGCCGTGATGGCCTCGGGTCCGACCCCGGGTGTCCCACCGTATCCATTCATTTCCTGTGTCCAGATTTACAATATTACAACCAGATTTCCGTGTCCGACACACCCGGACACCACCCCCACACCACAGTACATTCAAACCCTGTGTCCAA
This sequence comes from Iris macrosiphon, assembly GCA_036927795.1. Classification (NCBI taxonomy): domain Eukaryota; kingdom Viridiplantae; phylum Streptophyta; class Magnoliopsida; order Asparagales; family Iridaceae; genus Iris; species Iris macrosiphon. The sequence goes on along the minus strand of JAYESA010000017.1, from coordinate 143,995,160 downwards.
CACCCGGACACGTCCACAGTACAACGAACCCGCCGTGTCCAGCCCCGGACACGACCTCGACACCTCCACAGACATCCAAACCCTAAACCTAACCTAGATCTACCGCCGGTGGCCACGCCTCACCGTGTCGAGCACCCCTCGTCGAGTCGACGACCGCCACGTCGACCTTGCGTCGCCCATCAGCCGCTGTCCTCACCGGAGCCGACGTCGTCGCCACGTCCTGTGCTGCTCTGGCTTGGATCCACCGTCGCCGAGGAGAACGACGATCGCCGTCGAGCTTCGACTGCAGCAGATCTCGACCGCCGCCGCAGCCGCCTCGAAGCCGCCGCCTCCTCGAACCAAGCGCCGCTTCCCCGAGCCGAACACCCGCCGCCACCGCAGACCCGCCTTGGATCCGTTGACCGTCGCCTCGAACAGATCCGCCGCCCCGAGTCGAACGTCGACCGCCGACGCCCTGCCCGGCCCGACCTCGACGGAATCCCTCCAGTCGACGGAACCCCTCCCCGTCGTGAGTTTCTCTTCCCCCTTTTCTTCTGTGAAGTTCAGTAGTTAATATATTAGTTATTAGTATATAATTAGTTTATATATTAGTTTAATTAGTTAATTAATTATATATATTAGTTTAGTTAATTCTGATTAGATTAGTTAATTAAATACTTAATCTTTTAATCAGTAAATTATTAATAATCAGTAATAAATTATTAATCAGTAGTTATTTATTAATGTAATTAGTTTAGTAAATTTATATATTTAGTTTGGTAAAATATAATTAGTTTAATAAGATTTAATTAGTTTAGTTTTATTTAGTTTAGTAATAAATATCAGGATTTTTGATTATGTGAACAAATATAATAATTGTTGGGTTACATTATTATTTAAAATATAATTTCAATAATAAAAAGAGTTCAAAATTGTTTATTGGGCTGGTGACCAATCTTACTATAGATAAAAAAAAAATATATATATATATTGGATTCTACGTAAATTCTAATTTTTTATAAATAAACCTTTAAATTATAATTTTGTTCAAAAGGGAAGTTTTAACAATTATTGTTCAAATAATTTCGAAATGATTATATATGTAAATACGTATTCTAGTATATGTAATTAATTTGGTATCTATGTATATATATATTTAATATATGTATATAATTATTTTGGTATATATATATATACTTATATATATATATATGTATATATGTGTGTATATTTTAGTATAATTATATATATGTTTAATTGGTATATATATATTGTATGTGTATTCAATTTGGTGTATATATATATGTATTGTAAGTATATGCTAGTATAAATTTAATTTGGTAAATTAATATTAGTATGTTTAAGAATGATGGTGACATATATATATATATATATATATATATGTATATTCTAAAAATGTACTTTGCACACATATGATATGTACGTATTTTGATATATGTTAATATATAAATGTACGTATTTTAGTAAATATACAACTATAGCTAGTAATTTATATTGGTATATATTTAGATATATACATATATTAGGTTAAATTCTTTTTAGTATGTATACAAGTATTATTTATTTTAAAGTATATATTTACATATATCTACTATTGTAGTTGATGGAAATTATAATATGGTTAATTGGTAAACCTACTAGGTGATCCTAGGTGACCAGTAGCATACCTAGAGAAGTCCCGAACTCAGTATTTTTAGACTGTGTTAGTGTAGCATCTGATGCAAATGTGGTTTTGCTTGTGATATGTTTATAGGACTGTTGATTTACCCAGGGGATACTCTGGAACAGGACATCAATAATTACCAGCTAAGGACCCAAGGCGAGTACATTCTCTGATTAGTTTCTAATTTATGATATCTCCTATGTTCACTGTATCTAGTGTAAATATCCATGTTCTGACACATTGGTTACACGGATTGGTATACACGGATCTCGTCATGAGATGTTATTCCTTATTCATGGTGTAGCTTGTACAAGACTTGTTTCATTGATATCTTGTGCATGTACAGACACTGATTTCCGGGGAAATTTGCTACCTCCCTAGGGAATCCCGTGCCATAGCGTACCATGATTAATCTACTATACCAGTCGGGGGTTTGGGGAGTATTTTAGTGTAGATATGTGATCATACCCAACTTTTCATGCATCATAGCTCACCCCACGTCTCACGTCGGGTGCGGCCTGACCATCTCCGTGCCTCATAGCTGTTACGTGTGATTAGCCTGACCTCTACATGCATCATAGCTAACCAACGGTTAGCCTGACCTTCGTGAATCATAGCTAATCACATGTAACCAGCCTGATCAAGTTCCCAAGCCGATCACATGTTAAAGCTAGTACTCACACACTTAGTCACAGGTTTCTTGCTCTTGGACATATTGTTTTCTTTTCCTACAGTTACTTACAGTATTTCCAGTATTTCTTTCATTGTACATCTCTCGTACCTATACATGCATCTGGTATATTTCCATCTAGAACTGCTACATAGTTTATGTCATTTATATAGAACTGCTATTTAGAGATGTACTTTGCTCCTTCGTGACTGAAAATTATTTTTCCAGACTGTGACCTTAGTAGACTGGTTCTGACACACTTGGGGATTGGATGTTACTGATTGCAGGTATGATTATTTTGTCATTAGACTTGTGTTGTATTCTTTATTCTTCAAATTCCTATCGTGCTGTAGTCGTGATTGAGTATGTTGTTAATATTTTTTATAGTGTTATCCGAGTCTCCTTATGAAGTTGGATACTAGCGTGAGATTGTTCAGATAGTACTTGACCTAGACAGCGTTCTACCGCCGATGCTGCGGCGTAGGCTGGACGTACCCACGCACTCGTGCCCCTAAATCGGGTGCGGGTCGTGACAAGTCGGAAGAAACCAAGTCGCTGAACGGAAAAACGTCGCTAAACGTTGCTATGCCGATGTTTTTTAGCGACTTTATTGAGTCGCTAAATGTAGCGACGTTTAGCGACGCCGCGTCCCAAAATAACGACGTTTATTAAAGTCGCTAAACGTCGCTAATTAGCGACTTATATAGCGACGTAACAGCGACGTCTTTAATGACCTGGCAGTACTGCCATGTCAGCAATTTGCGACGTACAGCGACATATTTAGCGACGTTTAGCGACGTCGTTAGCGACGTCTAATGACACGTCGCTAAGTAGCGACTTGTTTAGCGACTTATAAAAATATCGCTAGACGTCGCTAAACGTCGCTAAATACGTCGCTAAATTTACAAAAAAAGTAAAAAAAAACCTGAATTGTTCCAAACTATTATTCCTACAATTTATAAATTTCTAATTAAAAATAGACCCGGAGCAACCCTCCGTTGAATTCTATGGGTTCGCCGACCCCTTCGGTGGAACACTCAACACCGGATTAATAATATTTAATATGAATAAAAGTATCACAGTCATACAATTAATACACACAAATATTATAGACAGACAATAAAAGTATCACAGTCATAAAAGTATCACAGTATCACAGTCACACAAAATGGGCATAAACAGCATCACAAAATACATAATATATAAGTATTAGAGTATCATAGTAACACAAAATTCATAATATATAAGTATATGAAACATCATAGTATCAATCTCGAGGATTTCCAAAACGGGGCAGATACCAGTCCCTCAAGTACTGCGCATAAACAGCGTTTATGTTATCAAGCTCCGCTATGGGTGCTGGGTGACTGGAACTCCCCGTCTGAGATATAGCCGCGATAGGTGCTGGGTGACTGGAACTCCCCGCAGGTGGTATCTCTTCCTCCTTAACAGTAGGAGGCATCACTTCCTCCTTAACAGTATTAGGTGTCGCTCTCTTGGGTGCCATCTGGTAAGATAGATGAAAACAAAGAATTAGCTATTGGACCGGAACGGAAGAATTATATGACTCACAAAGAATTATCTATTGGACCGATTTAATGAACTAGTTTGAAAATATGATCCAATATTAAATTATATGATTGTAATTGAAATTGAAATTGAATGGAATCAAGTTATTCTCATTCCAAGTGCACTATGCTATGCCTCCCAATACTGTCGGACAAAACGAAATAAAGAATGGAATTAAGTTACTTGATGTTTGAGGTCAAATTACTTAGCTGGACTCGAGTCATTGTTCCTGAATGCTGCATGACTCCCAAAGTATCGATTAGGTTCCAATTTTTATTCCTAAATTGGTACTTAGCTGCATTCAGGAAAATTAGTCATCTTAATGAACTCTTATATTAGAGAAACCTAAGAGGATGGGGAAGAAGATCCTTTTTAAAAAATTGTCTATCTACGATTTTGCAGATGTGTGAATAAGGTTGCTACTACTATTTCTTCACCCGATTTGAATAGCCAATTTCTTGATTCGAAGTACAATACTAAAGGAACTCTTTTTATTGTTACTGACATTTAGATAGATAGCTGGACTTGGCAATTCCGGAGAACTTGAGCAAATGCAAAGTGCATCGAGACATTGGCTCCTTATTTGTAGTTCATAAGCGACCACTCGAGGAATAACAATAAATAAAGATGATGCATAATTAGAAACCATACTGGAACATCACAATAAAAAGAAAATCTCAATCTTAGAGTTTTTCAGCAAACTGGCAATGAGCTTGTATCTAGCAAAAGACCAAAAGTAAGAAAATAATTGCACGACAGAGATAAAAAGGAAAAGGATTTGTCAAAATGGATAAAATTTGATCTAGTGAATTAAAGAAATGCATATGTACCTTGGATGCCAAGTTCTCCATCTGGTAATTCCTAGGAAATACGCGTGGTTTAGACATGTATACTTTGGGATGTTAGCCAATATTAGATTCTTCATTTTGGAATTTGGACCAATCGTAGATGACTTCCAGGCAACATTTTCTCAAGATAGTTTACACATTATGCTCAACTTACTCAAAGGCCCAATTGGCACTAACCAAAACTTACACTATATATTTAGCTCTTGTTCCAACTGCCAAAGATTTGAAAAACTTGGGTTTTGAAATAAAACCATGTTGGACTATTGCCCTACATGCAAAAGAATGATGATGATGATTAGATTAAAAATGCTTGGTATGAGTTCTTAGTTAAGAACAATATTCTTTAGTTTCACCTGAGTTATTTGTCGGCTGTAATGGTTTCCTCGTATAAGAGTTATACGATCTGGATACCCCTCAACATCTACAATGTATTACTATCAAAACTAGTTTGTATTGCGTATAACCCCTCAACATCTACAGACAAAAATTGGAACCTTTGAAGTTGTTGTTGATTTATACCAATATTTTGGTAGTTGTAGCGACGCTATTTAGGAACAATGACTCGAGTCCAGCTAAGTAATTTGAAATCCTATTAATAATGTCATTGAAAACTTTAATGTGACACCCTAAACCTAAAAACCCTAAACCTAACCCTAACCCTAACCCCAGGTCAAAAAACCTAACCCTAACCCTAACCCTAACCCTAACACTAACCTTAATCTGCGTCTGTGTGTGTGTCGTGTGTGTGTGTCGTGTGTGTGTCTGCGTCTGTGTGTGTGTCGTGTGTGTGTCTGCGTTTGTTGTCACGTCCCGGACCCGCCCGGGCCGCCGCTCCGCCCTGACCCGCCCCGTGCGGCCGGGATTAACGAACCGGGCATGAATCACCGTGCCTCAGTGCGCCGGAGGCGAATCATCGCGCCCGTCCCGCTGGTGCGAGGGAGGAAGGGAGCTAAACGAATGGCCCGTTCGAGCTTTCGGGGGACGTGATGCCGCACGGGCCTGGGGTTGCGCCTGTGCAAGGCCAATCGTTTAAGTTGATAGTTGGCTATTATCGCATCAATCGAGTAAGCAGCGGAAAGGGACTTGTTGTAATGCAATGCATTAGCCAACTGAGTGTTCAGGACAATCGAGGCATCTTGGGTTTCCTTTAGCAAAGGCACACGTTCGTTCCATACATTATGCCCCCTTATACGATAGCATTCTCGGGGCAACAATCGAAACCAGGATTCCGGGTCTTGGGGACTGTGGCACGCCTATCGCTTCCTCGGACGATCCAGTACCTGCAAGCAAGTAAACTGTTGGTGGGTCAGCACTTTATACAAGTACTGGTGAGATAAATCAACTGAACAGAAACAAGCATTCACTCAAACAGGCACTAAGTAATCATGTTATAAAATATTACATTGCTAGTGATCTTTCTAGTTTTACCTAGGTTCGTTTCATGCAGTTCTAGCAGAGTCGATTTACTTGTTTGTAAACATGTTTGAAAACAGAGTTTCATATTGAATATGCAAGCAAGCAAACCGTTCATGATCCAGGGTATGCGCAGCGTGTCTCGTGCGACTCGAGGGTCTGATGCAAAGCTAGACACACAATGCACAATCTTAGGGGCAGTCACTATCCAAGCCAACACAATGACTTAGCTATATGCAGGGCGGTCCCCGAGTATCTCAGGATCGGTAGCTGTGGAACAGCGTACCAATGACTCATTCTCTGATGCTAATGGCAGCTGTGACCCATGGTAGCTATGACGCATGCAGTTCAGCTCTCCACCAAAAGCCATTGTCCGACCGTGTGCGAATGCATGGAACACAATCAAATAAACTCTAGTATGCAGACGAGATGAACCATCAGAATACACTCGTTGTTGTGGGGCAATCCGACTTATCACTTAAACACGTTCAGGCACAGTATGGTTCTCTCGAAGCATAGACGATAGTGAACATGTTCATGCATTCTAAGCAAGCGATTCAGGATTCACGTTAAGCAGACATTGATTCAAAGACAAGCTAGGTGAGTTCGTTCATTAACACGCAAGTCAGGTTCTATCATTCTCTTAAGAAACATTGCAAGAAAAACTTAGGTTATTATTAAGGCGTGCAAGAATCAGAGAACGAAGTTCTGCCCACTCACCTTGATACATAACGTCGGCACGGAGCGGGGCGTTACATACTTACCAACCAACAAAAAGTTTTGTCCTCGAAACTTCAAGGATAAACTTCTCGATATTCCGAGTAGCGATAGTGCCGTCCCTCGCCGTACTCAATCGAAACAATCAAGCAATTCAAGTTCAGGAAACATTTTGTACTTTGAGAATATCTATGGACTTATTGTATGGAACGCTCTTTGCAATACCATATCGACTCAGAGTCATAGCAACAGTTTTGGGCCAGAGAATCGATTCCGCTCTGATACCATTCGATTTACTTGTTTGGAAACATGTTTGGAAATCGAGTTTTATATTGAATATGCAAGCAAGCAAACCGTTCATGTTTCAGGGTGCGGCTTACTCGATTGATGCGATGATAGCCAACTATCAACTTAAACGATTGGCCTTGCACGGGCGCAACCCCAGGCCCGTGCGGCATCACGTCCCCCGAAAGCTCGAACAGGCCATTCGTTTAGCTTCCTTCCTCCCTCGCACCCGCGGGACGGGCGCGGTGATTCGCGTCGGCGCACCGAGGCACGGTGATTCATGCCCGGTTCGTTAATCCCGGCAGCACGGGGCGGGGCAGGGCGGAGCGGCGGCCCGAGCCGGTCCGGGGCATGACAGAATGGTATCAGAGCGGAATCGATTCTCTGGCCCAAAACTGTTGCTATGACTCTGAGTCGATATGGTATTGCAAAGAGCGTTCCATACAATAAGTCCATAGATATTCTCAAAGTACAAAATGTTTCCTGAACTTGAATTGCTTGATTGTTTCGATTGAGTACGGCGAGGGACGGCACTATCGCTACTCGGAATATCGAGAAGTTTATCCTTGAAGTTTTAAGGACGAAACTTTTTGTTGGTTGGTAAGTATGTAACGCCCCACTCCGCGCCGGCGTTATGTATCAAGGTGAGTGGGCAGAACTTCGTTCTCTGATTCTTGCATGCCTTAATAATAACCTGAGTTTTTGCTTGCAATATTTCTTAAGAGAATGATAGAACCTACCTTGCATGTTAATGAACGAACTCACCTAGCTTGTCTTTGAATCAATGACTGCTTAACATGAATCCTGAATCGCTTGCTTAGAATGCATGAACATGTTCACTATCGTCTATGCTTCGAGAGAACCATACTGTGCCTAAACGTGTTTAAGTAATAAGTCGGATTGCCCCGCAACAACGAGTGTATTCTGATGGTTTGTCTCATCTGCATACTAGAGTTTATTTGATAGTGTTCCATGCATTCGCACGCGGTCGGACAATGGCTTTTGGTGGAGAGCTGAACTGCATGTGTCATAGCCACCATGGGTCACAGCTGCCATTAGTATCAGAGAATGAGTCATTGGTACGCTGTTCCACCAGCTGCCGATCCTGAGATACTCGGGGACCGCCCTGCATATAACTAAGTCATTGTGTTGGCTTGGATAGTGACTGCCCCTAAGATTGTGTATTGTGTGTCTAGCTTTGCATCAGACCCTCGAGTCGTACGAGACGCTGCGCACACCCTAGATCATGAACGGTTTGCTTGCTTGCATATTCAATATGAAACTCTGTTTCCAAACATGTTTCCAAACAAGTAAATCGACTCTGCTAGAACTGCATGAAACGAACCTAGGTAAAACTAGAAAGATCACTAGCAATGTAATGTTTTAGCCAACTGAGTATTCAGGACAATCGAGGCAACTTAGGTTTCCTTTAGCAAAGGCACACGTTCGTTCCATACATTATGCCCCCTTATACGATAGCATTCTTGGGGCAACAATCGAAACCAGGATTCCGGATCTTGGGGACTGTGGCACGCCTATCGCTTCCTCGGACGATCCAGTACCTGCAAGCAAGTAAACTGTTGGTGGGTCAGCACTTTATACAAGTACTGGTAAGATAAATCAACTGAACAGAAATAAGCATTCACTCAAACAGGCACTAAGTAATCATGTTATAAAACATTATATTGCTAGTGATCTTTCTAGTTTTACCTAGGTTCGTTTCATGCAGTTCTAGCAGAGTCAATTTACTTGTTTGGAAACATGTTTGGAAACAGAGTTTCATATTGAATATGCAAGCAAGCAAACCGTTCATGATCTAGGGTGTGCGCAGCGTGTCTCGTGCGACTCGAGGGTCTGATGCAAAGCTAGACACACAATGCACAATCTTAGGGGCAGTCACTATCCAAGCCAACACAATGACTTAGCTATATGCAGGGCGGTCCCCGAGTATCTCAGGATCGGTAGCTGGTGGAACAGCGTACCAATGACTCATTCTCTGATGCTAATGGCAGCTGTGACCCATGGTGGCTATGACACATGCAATTCAGCTCTCCACCAAAAGCCATTGTCCGACCGCGTGCGAATGTATGGAACACTATCAAATAAACTCTAGTATGCAGACGAGACGAACCATCAGAATACACTCGTTGTTGTGGGGCAATCTGACTTATCACTTAAACACGTTCAGGCACAGTATGGTTCTCTCGAAGCATAGACGATAGTGAACATGTTCATGCATTCTAAGCAAGCAATTCAGGATTCACGTTAAGCAGACATTGATTCAAAGACAAGCTAGGTGAGTTCGTTCATTAACATGCAAGACAGGTTCTATCATTCTTTTAAGAAACATTGCAAGCAAAAGCTCAGGTTATTATTAAGGCGTGCAAGAATCAGAGAACGGAGTTCTGCCCACTCACTTTGATACATAACGTCGGCGCGGAGCGGGGCGTTACATCTGTGTGTGTGTGTCGTGTGTGTCTGTCAGTATCTGTGTACGTGTGTCATGTCTGTGTGCGTGTGTCATGTCTGTCAAGTGTGTCTTGTATCAGTGTCACATGAGAGAGAAAGAGAGAGATTACCTAGAGCTCGAGGAGGAGGAGGGGGATGCCGGAGTAGCCACAGCGGTCGGAGACCCGGTCGCCGGAGAGGGGGGCGGGGCGGGGGAAATCGAAACGTTTTGAAATTTTCGACAGATGGAGAAAAGAAAACTGAGCCCTAATTAACCAAAATTTAGCGGCGTTTAGCGACATCAAATAAAAACGTCGCTATAATAAATATCAGCGACGCCAAAGACGTCGCTAAATACGTTGCTAAATATTTTTGATAGATACGTCGCTAATTACGATGCTAAACGTCGCTAAATCAGATATATTAGCGACGTTTAGCGACATTAATTAAACTTATAGCGACTATTCTTTTAAAATCTTAATAAAAGTAGCTAAACGTCGCTAAATGTCGCCATTTAGCGACGTCTAGCGACAATTTTTACAGAGTCGCTAATTTAGCGACGTTTTTACTAGGAGTCGCTAAATTACGTCGCTAATACCGCTTATTCTAGTAGTGGGATAATGGTAAATTAATCTATAGGTAAGGGTGCTAGGGTTTCATTAGGTGTTCTAACTCAGGGATGTGTCATTATCCTAGTTGTACTCTTAATAGGAAGGTTGCCCTACTTATTATCTAACAATAGGTACTTCTATATGCTAGGAGAAGGCTATATTCAAGGAAGTAATAGGGAAGCACATGAATCAAGCAGGATACAGCTATTCAAATAGAACAGATTGGAAGAAAGGTGAATCATAGTCAATTATGGATGAGATCCTATATTTTAATCTTAGGTGCAGGCTTGCTCGGTACAGTAACGTAACCGAGATAATATGCTCTCGACCTGCATGGGCCACCACAAAAACATGTCACGCTCCAGTCCCAAAATACGTAGGACTAGGACACGTAAGCATGCCAGCCGCATGTATATAGAAACTCTAATATATGGAAACCATAACACATGCGTACGCTGTATCATGAACAATAATTCATAAGTGGTATAAAATATCTCAAGTCACAGGCATAATCTAGATCTCATCCACATGAATCATAAATAGATAAATAACCAATAGCTACATATCTAGATCTCAATATAAAGTATCTAACGATGGTAGTCAAATGGAAACAAATCCACTACCGAACCAGAATATAGATAAACAAGATAAAGGCAATATAAGAATATCAACTAACAATCACGGCTCGAAGAGAAGGCCTAATCGTAATACACGTAGCAAGTCCGGATCTGCGCTCCTACGAATACTCATGAACAATACACCTGGAAAGGGCCAGGTCCTCAGAGGGACGTAACAAGATACATAAAAGCATGCCATAAAGTAAATACTGTAAAAACTCAAGGGTGACCTAACCAGCTAAGTGAAATGCACTTTGAAGACAACCTTGGTACGTATGGATAGGTGAAAAGTATAAAGCGTAGCGTCAAGCCAGAGGCTAAGTATCTAGCATTAGCTGTAAACTGGATGCCAGATATATATGCTAACTACATCACCGATCATGATAGCACGCAGCTAGTAACCTCTGCCAGATGTATCGACAAGCATATACTCCCATAACCGGGCAACACTGATCCCATAACCGGGTAGCACTGGCCCATAACCGGGTAACACTGATCCCATAACCGGGTAACACTGGCCCATAACCGGGTAACACCAAGGCTCACGACCCCGCAGTTTACTCTGAAACTACGGTAACCAAATGTCTGTCCCATACGCCTACTAATTGTATTTCCCGTCCAATGATCTATGCCCGTTGTATCCACAACACGCAGTTGCTACTACACCGAGATGGAATGCAAGTATCGGTGTCGTAACTCTGGCTCATAGTCTATCGTTAGAACGATAGTCCAACCTCACAACCAAACAAGGACAAGGATTGGACCTTCGTACTACAATAGTCTATGCTCCGACTACTAATAACTGCTAAGTCTCTAACATACAACACTATTAGCAGTTATACCCTAATTGTCGCACGACCTACACGTACAGGTGGCCAACCGTATACGCAAGTCTGTGCCCTACATGAGACTCACAACACATGTAAGAAATGTGTCAAGGCCTGGAGAGTCATACCAATAACTCCACGACTTTAGGTTGGTCTACTAGACACTAGGTCAGACACAAGTTCTAACGTCAACGCCTTCGTTGACTGCACCCGAGTCTCTCTCGGACGCGCACAATTAAGCAAATAAATATGCAACTAATAATACAGAATTTAAACAGTACAATAAGACAAGATATACTTGCCTGGCAAGGAAGCTGCGCAGCCCTAATAACCTGCTCCAGAAGTCGCACAGAAAGATCCAACAGCTCTTCGGGGTCAGCGTGCACAGGCACGGAAATCGGGGGTGACTGTTGCGGGTTGTCTGGCAAGGGTGACGGTCCACGATGAACACGATGACGAGGGTTATAACGATGATTGAGGTTGCTAAAGATAATAGTTAAGGGTGATTATGACTATGGTGATTAGGTGATGAGGTGAGGAGGATGCTGTAGAGGGTGGTTGGGATGATGGTGATGTTGGGGATGAGACGATGATGATGTGGATGATGGTGATGACGAGGATGATATGGATGATAGTGATGATGCTAATGATGATGATGACGACAATGATGAGATGATGATGATGACAATAATGGGACGATGGTGACGATAATAATGAGATGATGATGATGACAATGATGAGATGATGATGATGACGATAATAAGATGATGATGATTACATGGATGAGGATGATAGGGATGATGACAATGTTGATGGTCATGATGATGGGGATGATGACGATGCGATGATGTGGACAATGGCGATGACGAGGACGATGATTAAGGGTAAAGATGTGATAATTTAAGGGATGATTAGGGTTTATGTGTTGAGAATGAATGATGATGATGATGATCGTGGGCTACCGGAGTTCGGCCAGTCGAGAGGAGGTCCGGGCAGGGGAGTATTGATGACAGGGAGGAGAGGAGCAGGGACAAGGGGCGTTCAGTCGATCACCTGAGGAAGGAGGGGAGAGGAGGAGGTCAGGGCGGAGCTCGATGCTCAGGCGAAGGCCGGAGGGGAGAAGAGGATGAGGGGATGTGCTCTGAACGGGGTCGATGATGGCTGGGCGGTCGAGGCGTTGGGTTCCTAGGCGGAGGAGTTGAACCAGGGTCGTTATTCAGGTGACGGCTATCGTCGAGATGCTGGTCGGGAAAGTGTGCAGGCGGTCGGAGACTGCTATCCCGTCGGGGAAGACGGTCGGCTGAGGTCGGGGTCAATGTAGGGGCTGCTCAGGGAAGAAGGAAGAGGAGGAGAGGAGTTCACAGTGGGTTGGCGAGGCCGGCGGGGTCGAGGCAGGCGAGCGGCGGGTTCTCGTCAATGAGGAGACGGGGACGGTTGCAGTTGGGGACCGGCGGTTGGTGGAGATGGCTCCGGTCAAGGAGGGGAAGGCTGGTCGAGGAGGCTGGGGAGGCTTCTCCTGCGAGGAGGCCGGCGGGTCTGGATAGGGTTGAGGGGGATGCACAGGGATGGGGAAAGTCGGGTATGGTTTTAGGTTTAGGAATAAAAAAAAGGAAAAGTAAAAGGAAATAATGTATTTATATGCACATGGGGTTGGTTGACCTAGGAATAGTTTGACTTGGTCAAACTCTCCTTGGGATGGGCCTTGGGCTCACATGGGGATGTTTGGGAGGGCTATAATTTGCATTAATTATATACAATGCTAGAATTTAAATGGGGGACGATGTGCGCGTTGCACATTCCGAAAATTATGGGAAAAATCTACGAAGTAGAAAGTTGGATTTCTTCATGTATTGTCCAATGGTAGGGATACCTCAATACGTTTTTGCATAAAAGCGCCCAACAATTGGAATATTGCACAAAGACAGAATTTGGATTAAATTAATTAAAATTAATGTGCATGATATTCTGGAATTAATTAGAAGTACATAGAATTAAAATTAGGTGGGACACAAGTGTCAGGGACGTAGAGGGTACAGTATAGAATATTAATAAAATTCGGGTTGCATAAAACGGTCAAGATTGTATCTCCAATTTCGATTGGAACGTACAAGTGTACAAAGTCATATTTTATTTAGAATTAAATAATAATGTCCGCGACGTTTATTGTGCGACTAAAATGTAGCACCATAGAGCATAATTATAAGTTACATAAATGTCAGAATGGTAGGCGGGCATGTCTAGGACAAGGTTATAAAATTTGTAGATAGGCAATGGCTAGTGTAGTGCTCCAATTATCGAAGCAACGGTAGGATGCGCTAGGTGGTATAAATATTGTATGAATTAAATAAAAATAACGTGTTCTAATTCTAATTGGGTTCAATCTAGACCTAGTTTCACTATCTAAGCCAAGTAGTCCTAATTTCGGGTGTGGGGGTCTACACTTATCGCTAAACAAAGCAGGTCAGGTCGGGTCGTTGTACTTGCGCCATTTTAATCGGCTCTCCTCTTGAGCGGAACGGGTCGTTATATTATACACCTCTCAGAAAAAGTCTCATCATCGAGACTTTCTGAGCGCAAACCTTTCTATCACAAATTATCGAATCTATCTCAAGCATAGCAATCATATCGGGTGTGTGTTTGGTCTGTCGTATTGAATGACTCTATCATTCAATCCAAGCTCTGACTCGATCTCTAATGTGCCTAAGCGTAGAATATATCACCTAATATGGGGTACATTATAATCAATCTCAAATGATAATCTAGGGCTGAGTAAAATTTATCCAAATTATTATACTCGTCCAAGCATATCTTGCACATTCACTTATACCAACATTCAATTTTAGTACATCACTGAGTTTGGATCGTACACATATTCCAGGAGTCCCCGAAACACATGTATTTCAACCAAGCTTAGAGATAGCGGAGTCAAACGAGTTACTCGGGAGAGTCTTAAGGGTTCTCGTATTACGAATCACAATAATACCTCCAACAGGGTTAATCAAAATCTAAGTAATTTTTATTCCAAATCAAACTAAGCATTGCACTACCGTCAAGCACGATCTATCTGATCTATCGACTAGCTTCCATCCGTTCGTGTCAAATACAATACACATTTACCATTTAAAGTCTAACTCTAAGTCTTGCTGTCCCAGTTCTATGGCTTGCTCAAGCAATACTCTAAATTTGGTTACATGAGTTCTTTCACTCGGCATAGGTCATCTGTCTAATTTTTAGGTCAGCTCACAAGGTCATAGGTACAGTTTATGCTCATGATTCATCATGCAAATTTATCGTACGATGCTCGCCCCAATTCCTAATGTCAAACCATCGTTCAATTGCACAGTATATTCTACCCAAGCTCGTTTCACTCAGATTTGTAAACATCGAGCACAGATTATCCAACTCACATTAACATATTCGTTTGTATAAGGTCTGAGTCCATTCAGTCAAATCCATGATATATCCATGCTGTATGTCAAGCCTAGCAATTCGCATAGTCTATCTCCTTAAACATGTTTGATAGAATCTACCTTTCTATTATAAGCCCAGACCACCATTCCATAATTCATTTCTAAATCTTCGATCATAACTCCAAGTCGTCCAACATGATTTACGTATCCGTTCATGAAACCATCAAGCGTGTCTTACTCCATGTTCTAGACTAACTCATCCTTAAAATACTTCAGATTGACTTGTATTCTCAAACTCATCTTATCGTGTCGAACCACAAGTTAAGATGATCATTCAATTGTCACGCTCTGGTATCCCGCAAGTTCAATCATCCTCTCTGCATGTGAGATTACCATGCCAATGCTTCCGCTGGATAATCATCTTAATCCGAACGTAACGCATGTACAAGCATGGAGTTACGCTCACACAAGACAAGAATGTCAAACATTATGGTTATCATCGAAACGATCGAGACACCTTATCATTTATACTTTGCCCCATCCAAGATATATATAATCTACAAAGTTAAGTTCATCCAATAACCGTTCATGCCGTGATCATAATTCATCTAGCCAAAATCGTCCAACTTCAGTGTTAGCGTTCGATCAATCCGTAGTCTTACTTCTAACATTTCTTAAATAACTAAGTTTAATACTAAAGCCAATGTCTATCCACCTTCGATACGTTCATTTATCGAGTTTGTTTGAATAATTATCGAACATGTTCTCGCGAGTTCGATCATCCCCGCCGGACATAAAATTACCACGCCAGCGCTCCCGCGGGATAATCGTTCTCGGCCAGGCCTGATTATCGAGGGTTATCTTTTAAACTAGATTCAAGATCGTTCTTTCAAACTCTAGATCGAATCTGTTATCGCTTACCTCTTTCATCGAACCACAATATTGCTTTACTTGTATCAATCCGTGCTATCTTTCAATTATCGATACCATATCAAGTCTATTAATTCGAAACCACAATATCCATTCTCAGGCTAACTTTTATCCAGCGATATCCTACTCAAGTTTAATCCGTTTGATTCAATTCAAAATTGCTCGTACAATCCACCAAGTTTTTGTTGATCAAGATATTGATTCCGTTACCTTGAATCCCTATTCGATATAAGCCTTATCACTTATTCAACACATTCTCAATCGTTTAAACCAACTATCGCATGAGACCTCTGAATTTGCTTGAATATTTCCAAAAAGATTCATACACCACTCAGGAATCGAGTCATCCAATTTAAATCTTCAATCGTGTTTGCATCACTCTCTAGCATATTCACCAAGTCATTCCTTAAAACTCCTACACGATATCTAAGTGTCGCATGATAGTCTTAGTCTCGTATATATTCTTGTTGATAGTCATCCAAGTAAACCATATTTGATTTGTATCTGCCAACACAAAATACCGTCGCTATTTCTTCAAAATTCAAGCACGATACTCTATATTCGCCTTAGCAATAATCTGATAATATTTTTATCGGTTGTCATTCTAATTCTGACTTATCCTTATCTGAATGATATCACTATCTCGCTCAAAAACTTCCTCGCACCAAAGGATCTTGGCTCGTGATACTCAATACAACTTAGTCAAAAGATTGTGTACATAGAAACTGTCCAAACGATATTCTATCTCGCAAACTAACCCTCTGGGTAAACACGTATAGGTATTCGGGTTACACATAACTTACAAATTCTAGCACGAGCCTATTTTCACAAAGTCTAACACAGTTCAGAACAAGGGTCTTCACATAACTATCCAGTTCAAGCAATATACCATTCATATGCAATATTTGAAATTATTTATACTTATTATATGGAACATCCAAACAGGTCAACGAGAGAGAGCATTTTGTACATAACCTATGAACGAGCTTTCAAAACTGAGAAAATAGATACGAAGTCCAAAGACGCAAAGTCGATGCTCTGATACCAATATGTTACGCCACGATCTCCAGGGGGTATCGGTGGTCCCTGCTAGGCACGAATCACCATGCCAGCACTCCCACAAGACGATTATTTCTATTTAGACGTGATGTCACGCAAGCATAAGCTGCGCCCGTGCAAGGCCATGAATCGAACAGGAGAAGAAATATCTAAGCCACAGAGTCGCAAAGATAGTCCGAATGCAGTGGAAAAGAAACGAACAGGCGATTGATAACAAGTTCACAGAGTCATCAATAGTGGAAGCATTGAATAACACAAGTATAGATATAAGACAAGCACTTTATTGATATTGAATCAGTATTACAAGCGGCGCTAGGCCGAGATTACAAGTCGCTCAAGTCCTCTCTCAAAACAATAAAAGCATGCCAAGTAGCTACAATTGTGCAATGATATATATGCGATGTTCCAATATTATGTCTTATATATGTGCTTCAGCTCTGGACGCAATGCTCCAAGGCTCCAGAGCGGACTCCGCGCCTTAGCTCGCACGAAGGATTTTTTATACCGAACGAGGTTCTCCCGCACCCTGCAAGCAATATGGTGGATTATCAGTACATGAATGCACTTGTGGGGAGGCTTTTCGCCCACTCGACAAATCCAAACACGTTATATAGGTTCCTTGCACCACCTATTAAGTTTTATTTCTATTCTTGCCTTAGGATCAGTTTTATGGCATAAGGTACAAGCCTAACTCGTGTGGCAGTGCATCGTGAGATATAAAAGTAACACGGCGAGACTTACCAACTTACCATCCTTCCTTCCTTGTCCAATGATAAAACCAAGTTAAACCAAGAACGAATATATATATATATATATATATATATATATATATATATATATATATATAAAATCTAAGTCAAATTGCATAAGCAAATACGAGTGTCACGAGCAGGGTTCTGACTCAGGTGCACGAGTTACACAGATTACTCAAGTGTGTTGCAATGGATGTTCAAGTGTGCACAGATGTCTAATACTCATATCCGTTCAGCATTCCAGATTCTAGGTGTGATGCAATAACTCACACGTGGATTGCCACTAAGCGAGGATGACTTATCTATATGAACAGGAGGGTCGCTGGCGCTATAAGCCATTTGGATGAGTCCCTTGACGGAGATGGATATGCTAAAAACTCGAGGTACGCACCATCCTGCCGGAACAGGAGAGACCCGGACTCTTTTGATGGTGATGGTGTAGCGGTAAAAACTCGAGGCACAAATACTATTTTTTCAAAGCTTAAGGAGTCCCCATATGATTCCTCCAAGGCCGACACGATCCCGGTGCCCTGGCGATCGTCCGCGGAATCCACGATACCTCGTGCACGAGTTATCCCAACCATGCAAATCTTAGATTTTTCAGATTTACGACATGACATGATTTAATCTTGATTCACTTAGCCATTGGATAATGCGTAGTCTCTTGGACGGAGATGGGTGTAGCAATAAGTAGTCGTGGCACATACACCATCTTGTCCGCTCGAGTAAGACTACCAAGGATCCGAATAACTGAATGAGTCATGCTCCATGAGCTATGATTCTTAATTTACTTGACATGATGCAATCCCCTGGTTTGGTAACTGCCATGGTGACCTAACGGTCCCGAATACTTTCAGGTTCATACTTGCACGAAATGACAATTAGATAGTCTTCCCGTGAACTAGATGAATGTAAGATACGAATTGTATTACTTGATTATGGCATAAAATTATGTGACAATCATATTGAAACCAACGAGCGCGTAATAGTTAGCATGTAAGGCAAGAAAGCATTGAAGCAGTGTTGAAACGTAAGCATAAGAAAACTTGTGGACTAGTCTACTTTAGAACATAGCCTTTACTTTAACACGGGTCTGAGGGGTAGCAATTGGAGACATTTACTGCAAGAGTATATATGAGCTACTCAAAGCATTAGCGGAGTCTACTCGCACGAAGCTAAGGTAGCATGAGAGGGTCCAACTATAAGCCAAGTTTTATTTCCATATTCTAACACAAGCAATACAAGATATGATTATTCCCTTATCTAGGTGCGTTGTATTTTTTATTAGCATTCAAGGGGTGATTCACCTAGCAACTAGCATGTATTATCCTTATTTTAAGTGTGCAGGCTAAGCAAAGACAAGTTCGTCGTAGCCACTCACCCTAGCGATAATTTGCCTCGGTCTAGCGATACTCCAAGCGAGCCTTTGAAAGTCTAAGTTTGAACTTCTAAAGAACCAAATCAGAAATCCTTTGCCTCAAACAAGTCTTCTCGCTGAGAAAAGCGGGTCAGGTTATTACTTGCGCCATTTGAATCGGCTCTCCATTTGAGCGGAATGGGTCGTTACAGTACCCGCCCAAGTACAAGCCCTTTAACTTGACTTTGTTTGATGGGAAGAAATCTTCTAGTCAATTCATGAGTTATTTTGAGACAGCAATGGGGCATCTTTCTCGCAATGATGCCCTCCTAACCAAGCTCTTTGTCGGGGCATTGTCTGGAATACCTTTCGATTGTTTCTGCAGGCTCCAGGATAACTGTATTTTTTTTGTTTGACGATCTCAAAGATCTTTTTCTTGCTCGGTTCTACGACGGGGGAAAAACATGATAATGTCCTCTTTAATGGACATCACGCAAAGAGAGAAAGAGTCTGTATGGGAATACATCAAGCAGTACAGACAAGCGGCGCTCAAGTTATCCCCCGGTAACCCTGAGTCCACGCTAATGGAAACCTGTTGGAGAAATCTTCTTCCCACGGTCAGACTCTGGATGGGTGACTCTCAGTTTCTAGACTGAACGCCATTCATCATAAATATTGTCGGTGCTGAGAAGAAAGTAAAGGACGCAAGCCTATTGGGAATACAGATCCCCATTGCTGATTATAGGGGAAAACTCCCTTACAACAACAACAACAACAAAAACAGCGACAATAGCGGCTAGGATAGCAAGGGTAAGCAGGCTCTTATCGCCAATATAACCAAGAAGTCCGAGCAAAAACCTGCAGAGGTCCCAAAACTGAAAAAATTATACTTTTGAAGATGATGACGTTATGGCAATCTTTGACATGCTAATGAAGGAAAATAAGCTTCGGCTCCCCGAGGTCAAGCGCCCTTTTGAGGTAGTCGTTGTGAATAATCCAAAGTACTGACACTACCATCGATAGGTCCACCATGCGACGTGGGATTGTTACACACTAAAGTGGTACATCAACATCCTGATGGTCGACATCCGCGCTACTGGAGGATATGTGTCGAAGTAGTCGATCCTATGCTTTTGAGAAAACCCCTTGGCTACCAGCTTTGCCTTGAACTTGTCAACAGTTCCATCGGCCTTCATCTTCTTCTTAAAGATCCACTTACAGCCGATTAGTTTAGCTCCTTCAGGTAGATCGACCAACACCCAAGTGTTGTTGGAGGTTATTAAGGCATACTCATCATTAATATTCTCCCTCTAGAAGATACTGTCTCTGGTCTTCATTGCCTCATTATAGGTAAACGGATCTATTTCTATATGATAGGTGACAAAATCCTCTCTGAAGTCCTTCTGTCTCCTCACTCGCTTAATTCTTGGTTCTGCGAATTCAGATTCGAACGTTGTCTCAGAAATAACTTCTTCTTGGATCACATCTTTTATGGAAGCGTTAACCTCCGTTGCACTCACATTATTCTCCGAAATATCCACAATAACAACGTTATTGTGCCTTGCAAATTTATTTTCAAATAATTCTGTATTGCGAGATTCAATGATATAGTTAAACTCGATATTAAGGAACCTCCGAGAATCACTCTTTTCAGCATATTATAAGAATATAGCTTTTGTAGTCCTAGTGCCTAGCTTCTGAATCTTCAAGTCTGGGAGCTTCATATATGTCAGACACCCCCACACTCGAATGACATTCAAGTTGGGTCTGACCTTGAACCAGAGTTCATGAGGAGTTATATCGAAAGTCGCGCATGGCACTATATTCAAAATAAAAGTAGTTGTAAGCGCTGCTACTCCCCAGAAGCAGTTTAGAAGATCCGTAGTTAACAGCATAGAGTTTATCATTTCTGTCAACGTCCTATTCTTTCTTTTTGCTACTCCATTTTATTGAGGAGAATATGGAGTAGGTGTCTCATTGACAATTAAATATTCTTTGCAGAATGATGCGAATTCAATATACCCGTACTCTTCTCCCCGATCACTTCTGAGTCTCTTGAGTTGCCGTCCAGTTTGATGTTCAGCTTCAGCCCTGAACTTCTTGAATGCTTCATCTTTAGACTTGATCAGGTAGACGGACGCATACTTTGAGTAGTCATCGATGAAAGTAATGAAATACTTCATCCCAGCCTTTATGGAGAACTGTTTAAAGTCACAATATCTGAGTACACCAACTCCAGGAGATATGTACTTCGGTTTAACCGTTTGAATAATTTTTTTGTGATCTTTGTCTGCGTACAGACCTCACACTTCTCTACCTCCTTACCCCCACACTTGGAGATAAGTCCTAGACTGTAAACTCCCTCACCCAAAATAGGTATTTTGTGTATATTTTATATTATTATATTTATTATAGATGTTGAATTTATTTAGAGTATTCTCTTAGTTAATTAGAAAATAAATTTTTTTAGTATATTTATTTATATAAATATTTATTTAGAATTATTTTTAGGCTATTTTAGAATATTAGAATTTTTCCATAATTTTTAGTTAATTAAAAACTAGTAACACTAAATTTTTAGGACTTTGAAGAATTTATTTTATGTTCAAATTTAATTTAAAATATCCCAAACTTTTATTTTAGGTTCTAAATAATAAAATATATTTTCTAGAATTTTGTGGGAATTTTCTGATTATTTTTAGCATTTATTTTGAGTTAATTATGAAAAAACTGAATTAAAAACTAATTTCTGAAAAAGAAAACGCAAAAATAATTAATTCTTCCCAGTCAGCAAACAGGGGGCCCACCTTTCAGCCTTCCGCAGCGAACAGTGCCGGGCCCGCCTGTCAGTGACCGCGAGGTGAAGCCGAGCCGACCTCGAGCCGAGCCGAGTCAGAGTTCGACTCGGACTCAGCTGAGCCGAGCCGCGTCAGTTTTGGATCGTCCGATTTGGGCGGGGCAGCGTGGATGACTGGCACGTGGCGCTTTCCGAGCCGCGGCTGCACTCTCTCTCCTCTCTATATATATAATAGTTTAAGTTATTTTCTAGGGTTTTTTTTGAGCCAATTTTTGGAGAATTGCCATCTAGGGTTCCTTCATCTTCCAGAAGTCATTGCGCATAGCTCCGGACTCCAAACGAGGCATAGTTTCTTGTGTTAGAAATATATTGAGGTTAGCTTTCTGATTATATAAATTGTTTTTCGAAATTATTAGTATTAAATTCTAGAAAATTCGTAGAGTACAGCATGTCCGAAAATAGACATGTTTCGATGTTTTCGCAATTCTGGGAGAACCCAAAATCAGAATCAAGAACCGTTTAAAGTTTCGGAAAGCTAATGTCGAGATCATCGACATATATTTTTCTCAGAATTTAATTCGAAGTATATACATACTGTTAATTCTGTAGGTATAAATATATAGCAATTAAAATAGTAGCAGGGTATATCCACTGCTATAGATATATAATACTATAATTTATCAGGGTGTATCCACTGATATATAATAATATAATAGTCAGGGTATATCCACTGAGATATATGTAGTAAATAATAATCAGGGTATATCCACTGATATATAATAATAAATAAATTGAAATGACAGTACAAAATTTAAATATGCATATATAAATTGGCTGTAATATCCAGCATAGTATAATATATAATATCATATATATATAGATATATGTAATAAATTGAAATGACATTGCAAGAATTAAAAAAATAATAATAATATATATAAGCTGTATTATCCAGCTGGATAATAATATATATATACATATAGATAATATATATATATATATATATATATATATATATATATATATATATATATATATATATATATATATATATATGTAGATATATATATACATATATTATAAGTGCAGGAAAATAAATAAACTAAAAATGCATAGTATTATATAATATATAACATGTTATATATACATATCATATAAATATATATAAATAAAACAGAATTAAATACATATATACATATTAGTAATTATAATATTTATATAGTATATATATAAATATACATATACATATACATATATACATATACATATATACATATATAATTATATATGTATAGTATAATAGATATATATATACATATTTTTTTAGTAAGTATATAGTAATAGTATACAGTATAATATACTGTGTAATAACAGTATATAATACCTATATATTATAATATAATATATATATATATATATAGATATACATATAAATACATATTTATATACATATATATACATATACATATAGGAATATCTAGATAAATACATATACAATAGGTATTAGGAGTATACCTACTGACAGGTGGGCCCTAGGGGTCGTCGACGGCGGGTGGACGACGGTGGAGTCGGCCGGAGGAGCGGGAACAGCAGCAGTAGCTACTGGCAGCAGCAGCAGCAGCAGTTAAGTGCGGGGGCTGCCGGCGGCGGAGGAGCGGCGGAGGTGGCCGGACAGGCGGCGGGTTCGACAGAGGGGAGGGTGGCTGTCAGGTTGGTGGTGGTGGCGGAGGTCCACGGCGGCGGTGGTGGTGGCTGGAGGCCGTCGGAGGTGGAGGGGTTAGTTAGGGTTAGGGGTGGCCGAGGGTTGCTGCGGGGGCTCTGGCCGGCGGAGGAAGGGTCGTGGGGCGGTGAGGGGGTGGTCGTCGGAGAGAGGAGGTCGGGGCGGTTCGATTGGTGAGGGTGGTGGCGTAGCACGGTGGCGGAGGGAGGCGCAGGGGGTGGCTCGGGTGGTGGTGGCTGCTGTGGCAGTGTTGGGGGAGTTGGCTTGCAGAGGTTCCCGGCGGCAGGGCGGCCGGCTAGGGCGGGGCTCCGGTGGTCGGGGAGGAGGTCAGGGAGGGGGCGAGGGAGTGGGCAGCGGTCCGGTGGGCGGAGGGTGGCCGGAGAGGGTGTGAGGGAGTGAGGAATGAGAGGGGGGGGTCGGGTTTTATAGGATTTGTAGGTAATGGCAAACCTGTAAATATTTGGAAGTTTTTGGTATTTTGGTAATTTTTGTAATTTGGATATTTTTAATGGATATTTCTGGATATTTAGGTGGGTCCCATGCCACCTATTATCTAGCCAATAGGATTATGCCACCTTGCATGCAATTTTGCATAAAACTCCTAACTTTTTATAAATTGCATAAAAGCCTAAAATTTGTATTTTGCGTAATTTCGCAATTTACCTGTTTTTAAATAATGTTTCCCCGAAATACTGAATTGTAAATAGTTGGGGAAAAAGTTTTGGACAGTGTGGGGTGAGTCTGGGCAGAGGCAGGGTCTGATTTCTGTAGATGATACAGGTCACTGTATTTATTATTTAATAAATACTGCGCACGGTGTTCACTATTTATTTAGAGGCTACTAGGGTCCTAATTTTTCTACGGTGTCAATACGATAATTGTAATAAAATTAGAGTAGAATATTATCGTATTTTTAGTTGGGCAAACAGGTGCCTACTGTTCCTCAAATATCTAGGGGTACAGAGATGGGTAAAGAGCAAAAATTTAAATAGGAAATAAATACGTACGTTTGTAACGATATTTGTGCGACTAAAACGAAGCACCAAACGAGGTTTCTGGGAGTTGCTAAAAATACAGAAAAAGTAGTCTAACAAGTCTAGGGCAGGTATGTGAAATTTGTTTAGGGTTAACAGCTAGTGCGATGCCCTAATTAATTGTGTAATGAACAGGTGTACAATCAATAGAATATATAATAAATAAAATTTTAAAAAGTGCACTAATTCTAATTAGTCTAAACTAATCCTAAATTACTGAAATCTGGTCGAGGAAGTTTACAATCTACCCTCCTTAGAATATTTCGTCCTCGAAATAAAAACAATCATATACTGAGAATGAAAGATTGATTAAGGACATATGATGATTAAGAGAGATTGAGTTTGAAATATTGGACATACCATGGTTTGGAAATAGATGGGGATAACGCTGACGAATATCCTCTTCTCGTTTCCAGGTGGATTCACCTGGTGCATGATGTCTCCATGCAATACGAACGAGAGGAATAGTCTGGCCTCGCAATACTTTCTCGCTACGGTCCAGGATCTCTACAGGCTCCTCCTAGTACGATTAGCTCGGCCCGATGGTGATCTCTGAATAGTCCAGCACATGACTCGGGTCTGGAATGTATCTCCTCAGCTGAGATACGTGGAAGACGTCATGCACTCCCTCTAAGGTCTGAGGTAGAGCTAGCCTGTAAGCAACTTCTCCGACGCGATCTAACACATCGAAGGGTCCAATGTACCTTGGACTTAGCTTCCCTCTTCCTCCAAATCTGATAGTACCTCGAGTAGGTGAGATCTTCAAGAATACATGCTCTCCCACTTAGAACTCTAGAGGTCGGCGATGAATGTTGGCCCAGTGCTTCTGTCTGTCTTGTGCAGCTCGTAGGTGTCACTGGATCTTCTTTACCTTCTCCACTGTACGAATGATTAGTTCTGGACCCAAGATCTGTCTCTCACCTATATCGCTCCAGCATACTGGGGAACGACATTTTCTTTCATACAAAGCTTCAAAGGGAGCCATTTGAATGCTCGCTTGATAGCTGTTATTGTAGGAAAATTCCACCAGGTGTAGATGATCTTCCCAGGATCCGCTGAAATCAAGCATGCAGGCTCTCAGCATATCTTCTAGGGTCTGGATGGTGCGCTCTGACTGGCCATCTGTCTGTGGATGATACGAGGTGCTAAACTTGAGGCGGGTACCAAGACTTTCTTGCATACTTCGCCAAAAGTAGAATGTAAACCTCGTATCCCTGTCAGATATTATGCTGACTGGTACTCCGTGCAAACGCACTATCTCCTTCATGTACATATTTGCTAAGACTTCTGTGGATTGTCCGACTCTGAAAGGTAAAAAATGAGCAGCCTTGGTGAGTCTGTCTACAATCACCCATACAGCATTACGACCACTAGGACTTCTTGGGAAGCCCGTAACAAAGTCCATCGTAATGTGTTCCCATTTCCACTCAGGTATAGGGAGGGGTTGAAATAGACCGGCAGATCTCTGATGCTCAGCCTTGACTTGCTGACACACCAGGCATTTAGCCACAAAGCGTGCTATCTCCCGCTTCATTCCATGCCACCAGTAATATTGTCGCAGATCTCTGTACATCTTTGTGCCTCCCGGATGTATAGAGTATTTTGAGCTATGGGCTTCTGTCATCAGCTCATTACGAAGTTCTCCATTTGGAACATAAAGACGATCACCACATCTTAGAGTCCCATCTTCGTGTATGCGACATCCGGTTTGGATTCCAGCCTCTGTTCTTTGGCGAAGCCTCTGAAATCTTGCATCTGCTGGTAGATCAGCTTTGATTCTTTCGACCAATGTTGATTGCAGCTGGTAGTTTGATAATTGGCCGTCAATTCCTGTCATAATGACCTTTATTCCCAACCTTTCTAGATCTCTCAATAGACCTGGTTGGGTGATCATAAAGAATGCCGAGGGTCTTCTGCTTAGAGCATCGGCTACTACATTAGCCTTTCCAGGATGGTACTGCAGATCAATTTCGAAGTCTGCCATCACTTTAAGCCATCGTCTTTGCCTCAGATTTAAGTCTTTCTGAGTGTAGACATATTTCAACCTCTTGTGATCGGTAAAAATCTCCACTCGTTCGCCATAAAGATAGTGTCTCCATAGCTTCAAGGTGAAGATGACTGCGACAAGCTCCAGGTCGTGAGTGGGATAATTCTTCTCATGAGTCCTCAGCTGTCTTGAGGCATAAGCTACAACCTTCCCATGTTGCATTAAGACACAACCAAATCCTTTTCCGGATGCATCGCTATAGATGACGAAACCTCCGGATCCAGATGGTATAGTCAAGATGGGAGCTGTAGTCAGACGCTTTTTCAACTCATCAAAAGCGGTCTGGCATTCTTCAGTCCATAAGAACTCCTGCTCCTTGCGGGTAAGACGGGTAATCGGCTCCGTGATTCTTGCAAAGTTTTCTACGAACCTTCGGTAATATCCGGCAAGTCCTAGAAAGCTTCTCACCTCTGAGACATTGGTCGGAGTTGGCCATGTCTCCACAGATGAAATTTTTGCTGGGTCTATCGAGATGCCTTCTCCTGTGATAACGTGTCCAAGAAATGCGACACGGTCAAGGAAGAATTCACACTTGCTCATCTTAGCATAAAGGCTCTTCCGTCTCAGCGTCTCTAGCACCAGTCTCAAGTGCTCTTCATGCTCCTCGTGGCTTTTTGAATACACCAGAATGTCGTCGATGAAGACTACCACAAACTGGTCCAGATATTGGTGGAAGACTCGGTTCATCAGATTCATGAATACAACAGGTGCATTAGTCAGTCCAAATGGCATCACCAGGAACTCGTAGTGACCATAACGAGTCCTGAATGCTGTCTTTGGAACGTCTTCTCTCCGTACCTTGACCTGATGATAGCCTGATCTCAAGTCTATCTTCGAGAATACTACGGCTCCTGTTAGTTGATCGAACAGGTCGTCAATTCTCGGCAAGGGATACTTGTTTTTGATTGTCAGAGCGTTGAGAGCTCTATAATCAATACACATGCGATATGTTCCGTCCTTCTTAGGTACAAACAGCACTGGTGCTCCCCAGGGTGATGCACTAGGACGAACAAATCCCTTGATCTGTAGTTCCTCCAGTTGAAGCTTCAGCTCGTCAAGCTCCTTCTTCGCCAGTCGGTATACATTGGAGGATACTGGTGCTGCTCCAGGAATTAGCTCAATAATGAACTCCACTTCTCTGTCAGGTGGTAGGCCTGGCAATTCTTCTGGAAATACGTCTGCGAACTCTGCTACAACTGATGGAAGTGCTATCTCCATCGCCATGTAAGCTCTAGGAGTCTGGCCTACTCCTTGCTCGATGGTTCCTCGGACATATTCGAACTCCGGGTGATCTGGGGGTTTAAAGATAACACTACCCTTTTGGCAGTCTAGGACAGCATTATTCTGGCTTAGCCAGTCCATGCCTAAGACATCATCGAAATTTGGCATTGGAAGTACCAAAAATCGTGCCCTTAGTCCTTTACTACAAACAACTACAGGGCAGGTTTCAATAATGTTGGTAACTGGAACAATACCTCCTCCAGTAAGTATTTTCCAGTACTTGGGTAGCAGGGAAGTGGATAGCTTGTGCATGGCTACGAAACTACTGGATATGAAAGACAAAGTAGCCCCAGAATCGAATAATACAGTTGCAGGTAATGATGCAACTAAAATGGTACCTGTTATAGTTTCCCCTTCAGGCTCTTCTGCAACTGCAGCTAACGCAAAAGCTTGTCCCTGCTTTTGCCCTCCAGGTTGTTGTCTGGCCTTGAACTGGGCCTCCTGAGTAAGCAAGGGTGCTCCTTTCTGATATCCTCCTGATGTGGAGGGTAGCATCTTCTGGGCTTGTGCTCCTGGCTTCTGCCCTTGTTGAGGTGCTGCATCTCTGCGTTGTGGGCAGTCTTTGGCCATGTGTTGGCTAGCTCCACATAACAGGCATAATCCGTTCTTCTTCCTGCAGTCTCTCATATAATGCCCCTTTTTGCCACAAAAGTGACAAATCGGGAGCTCCTTCTTCTGGTAAGGCCCCGTCGTCTGCTGAGTCTGATATTGGGGACGACGTATAGGTCCTCCTGCTCCTTGCTGATTCTTGGCCGGGAAGGTTGAATTTGAGCGCCTTGCTCCTCGGCCAATTGCTTCTTGTTCCCTGGCTTCGGTAAGAACCTCGTTGTGGGAGATTCTTGACTGCATTGTTGTGTACCTCTGGATCTCGTAGTTAAGGCCATGGTGGAATCTTTTAGCCTTCTTCAGCTCATTCGGGATCAGATCAGCACCGAAATAACTTAGTCTGCTAAACTCTGCGTCGTAGGCATCTACCGTCATGTTTTCCTGCTCCAGGTGCAGGAACTGGGAGTATAGGGCATTCTGGACTGTCGCTGGGAAGTACTTGGCGTTGAAATGCTCCAAGAATTGTTGCCAAGTTTGGTCTTTGCCGACGCTGCACTCTATGGATTCCCACCAGTGATGGGCGTTGCCAAGAAGTTGGCCCCTCACAGCGGTCATCCATAGGTCGGGGGTGAGTTGTGATCCTTCTAGCAGCATTTCGGTATTGGAGATCCAGTCGGAGATCTCCTCGGGAGTCTCGCTGCCTTTGAAGTCTCTCGAGCTCATTTGACGGAAGCCTCGAACTGTGCCCGCTGGTTGGACAGGTGCTGGTGCCGGAGTAGTAGCTCTCTCCAAGGCCGTCATCAGAGTCTGTCGCAGGGCTTCAGTCTGCTGCCACTGAGACTGTCTCAGGGCCTCAGTCTGTTGCCACTGGTTCTGCAACATAGTCTGGAGAAACTACAACATTTGAGGTTGACCCTCAAGTTGTGGCATCAGGATAGGCAAGGCTGGAGGTGGAGGCAAAGGTGTTTCCGCCTGCGGTGTTGGTGTCGTCTCCTGGCCAGAATTCTGGTCATTGGACGGAGTTCCTTGGGCACTTGGCGAAGGGTCTGTTGCTTGGTCAGCCCCATTATTCGCAGGTTTCCCGGGTATGTCCATATTTCTGAGGAAAATAGGATAATTAGAAAACACAAAGGAGATAATTAATGATAATCAAGCAAGATGCAATAATAGAAATTGTAAAGATGGTGTCAGTGTGGATGAGACCTAATATTCCTATCCTATTGCAGGCTTGCTGGGCATGTCATCATACCACTAGCAATAAAAACTGGACCTGCATGGGCCACCACTAAAACCGTGTCACGCCCCAGTCCCAAAATGTCAGGAACTAGGCCACGTGTCATTGGCCAGCTGACACGTTACTAAGGGCTTAATCCACTTTGATGGACCCAATAGGAACGTGCTACGCTGTCCTAAAATACTACAAGTACAAAACAGGTATATCTATCTCATCCACCACAAAATGTCAGAAAAGCAAATACTGAATATATATATAAAACTGAGTCTGATACAGTACACAACTGGTGAGAATACAAGCCTACTACAAAAACTGATAATAGCACAGAAAAATCAGATAGACTAAGCAGCGTCTATCTGAGAAAAATATCTCCATCTCCAGGTGGCAGGCCTCTAGGGTCAAGCATACTCTGAGGGTGTCTCCTCGAGCTCCTCCTCGGTAGCACATCTAGCCTCCTGATCAGGGCCGTACACAGTGGGGTAGAAAGCCTCGTCTAGATCTGGCAGGGAACCAGGTCCTCAGTGGGACATAACAAGATACAGAAAATGATATGCCATGTATGTAAATACTGAATAAAGGAAATAAATACAGGGTGCTAACCATTCTAAGTAAAAATGCAAGTAAAGATATTATAGTACGCATGGGAATGTGTGGCTAGACATACGCTGACGTAGTTTACCAATCGTGGTGACTGGCTAGTATATGTGTCGTATGCCCCCGGACTCACGGGTAGCTCTGCAATCGACCATCTCCGAGGAGCATGGTACGAAGGTATAAATCATATATGGAGGGGGTGTCCCATACGTCTACTAGTTATCTTTCCCATCCCAATGAAACTAAATGTCAAGTCGTACATTTCCTGAGTTATTCTAATCCGTGATGCGGGTCACACATACTGGTAGCTAATCAAATACGCAGCTCACATCCATATATGTATTGCAACCATGTTGCGTGTTCCCGTGATAGGGTCTAGGAGAATATCAGGATACTCTCACAGTGTTGGTGAGTCTGTAAGACTAAGTTATTTACACTAATTGTCAACGTATTAGTTGACTGTACCAGAGGCAGTCTCAGGTACTCATGGTATATGAATTTCAGAAACAAGAAGCATATAACAATATTTGAGAATTTAAACATTAAACTTGGCAAGGTATACTTGCCTACTCCCTGATAGTGTTGATAACCTGATCTCACAGTCAGGTTTGAGGTTGCTGGTGACAGGGGGTCACTGGCTGTGCTGAAGTTGGTTTCTGTTAAAAATAGGCAGGGTTCGTGATTATCATGGTTGTAATATAAAGCATATATATATATATACACATATATAATATAGATATATATATATAGTATGTATATCTATAGATATAATATATATGTAGCAATATATATAAAGAACAAACAAATACAGGTATAAATATATAGCAATTAAAATAGTAGCAGGGTATATCCACTGCTATAGATATATAATACTATAATTTATCAGGGTGTATCCACTGATATATAATAATATAATAGTCAGGGTATATCCACTGAGATATATGTAGTAAATAATAATCAGGGTATATCCACTGATATATAATAATAAATAAATTAAAATGACAGTACAGAATTTAAATATGCATATATAAATAGGCTGTAATATCCAGCATAGTATAATATATAATATCATATATATATAGATATATGTAATAAATTGAAATGACATTGCAAGAATTTAAAATATATATATAATATATATAAGCTGTATTATCCAGCTGGATAATAATATATA
The DNA here is from genome assembly GCA_036927795.1 of Iris macrosiphon. Lineage (NCBI taxonomy): Eukaryota > Viridiplantae > Streptophyta > Magnoliopsida > Asparagales > Iridaceae > Iris > Iris macrosiphon. Next base: position 143,963,557 of record JAYESA010000017.1, on the reverse strand, counting down.
TATACATATAGATAATATATATATATATATGTAGATATATATACATATATAATAAGTGCAGGAAAATAAATAAACTAAAAATGCATAGTATTATATAATATATAACATGTTATATATACATATCATATAAATATATATAAATAAAACAGAATTAAATACATATATACATATTAGTAATTATAATATTTATATAGTATATATATATAAATATACATATACATATACATATACATATACATATACATATATACATATACATATATACATATATAATTATATATGTATAGTATAATAGATATATATATAAATACTTTTTTAGTAAGTATATAGTAATAGTATACAGTATAATATACTGTGTAATAACAGTATATAATACCTATATATTATAATATAATATATATATATAGATATACATATAAATACATATTTATATACATATATATATACATATACATATACATATAGGAATATCTAGATAAATACATATACAATAGGTATTAGGAGTATACCTAATGACAGGTGGGCCCTAGGGGTTGTCGACGGCGGGTGGACGGCGGCGGAGTCGGCCGGAGGCGACCGGAGGAGCGGGAACAGCAGCAGTAGCTACTGGCAGCATCAGCAGCAGCAGTTAAGTGCGGGGGCTGCCGGCGGCGGAGGTGGCCGGACAGGCGGCGGGTTCGACAGAGGGGAGGGTGGCGGTCAGGTTGGTGGTGGTGGCGGAGGTCCACGGCGGCGGTGGTGGTGGCTAGAGGCCGTCGGAGGTGGAGGGGTTAGTTAGGGTTAGGGGTGGCCGAGGGTTGCTGCGGGGGCTCTGGCCGGCGGAGGAAGGGTCGTGGGGCGGTGAGGGGGTGGCCGTCAGAGAGAGGAGGTCGGGGCGGTTCGATTGGTGAGGGTGGTGACGGAGCACGGTGGCGGAGGGAGGCGCAGGGGGTGGCTCGGGTGGTGGTGGCTGCTGTGGCAGTGTTGGGGGAGTTGGCTTGCAGAGGTTCCCGGCGGCAGGGCGGCCGGCTAGGGCGGGGCTCCGGTGGTCGGGGAGGAGGTCAGGGAGGGGGCGAGGGAGTGGGCAGTGGTCCGGTGGGCAGAGGGTGGCCGGAGAGGGTGTGAGGGAGTGAGGAATGAGAGGGGGGGTCGGGTTTTATAGGATTTGTAGGTAATGGCAAACCTGTAAATATTTGGAAGTTTTTGATATTTTGGTAATTTTTGTAATTTGGATATTTTTAATGGATATTTCTGGATATTTAGGTGGGTCCCATGCCACCTATTGTCTAGCCAATAGGATTATGCCACCTTGCATGCAATTTTGCATAAAACTCCTAACTTTTTATAAATTGCATAAAAGCCTAAAATTTGTATTTTGCGTAATTTTGTAATTTACCTGTTTTTAAATACTTTTTCCCCGAAATACTGAATTGTAAATAGCTGGGAAAAAAGTTTTGGACAGTGTGGGGTGAGTTTGGGCAGAGGCAGGGTCTGATTTCTGTAGATGATACAGGTCACCGTATTTATTATTTGATAAATACTGCGCACGGTGTTCACTATTTATTTAGAGGCTACTAGGGTCCTAATTTTCTACGGTGTCAATACGATAATTGTAATAAAATTAGAGTAGAATATTATCGTATTTTTAGTTGGGCAAACAGGTGCCTACTGGTCCTCAAATCTCTAGGGGTACAGAGATGGGTAAAGAGCAGAAATTTAAATAGGAAATAAATACGTACGTTTGTAACGATATTTGTGCGACTAAAACGAAGCACCAAACGAGGTTTCTGGGAGTTGCTAAAAATACAGGAAAAGTAGTCTAACAAGTCTAGGGCAGGTATGTAAAATTTGTTTAGGGTTAACAGCTAGTGCGATGTCCTAATTAATTGTGTAATGAACAGGTGTACAATCAATAGAATATATAATAAATAAAATTTTAAAAAGTGCACTAATTCTAATTAGTCTAAACTAATCCTAAATTACTGAAATCTGGTCGAGGGAGTTTACATATTCGAGTTGGTAGTAGATTTGTTTCCATCCAACTATCATCCTTAGATACTTCTTATTGAGAGTTAGTTTCATAGATGTTGGTTATTTAATTATATTTGATTTTCGTGGATGAGATTTAGATTATACCCTATGACTTGTGATACATTTATACCACTTGTGGATTTGATATTCATATTACAGCGTACGTGTGGATTTGGTTTCCATATATTGGAGTTGCCATATCCATGCGGCTGACATGCTTACATGTCCTAGTCCTACGTATTTTGGGACTGGGGCGTGACAAATCCACTACCAACTCCAGGAGATATGTACTTCGGTTTAACCGTTTGAATAATTTTTTTGTGATCTTTGTCTGCGTACAGACCTCAAACTTCTCTACCTCCTTACCCCCACACTTGGAGATAAGTCCTAGACTAGACATCTTTTTTATTCTTTTATAATGAACATGGCCTAGTCTATTATGCCATAACTCAAGAGAATAACCAGAAGATGAGACTACATTGACATTATTAGCAGGAGTTACAAGTTGAAGTTTGAACATCCCTTCGGAACAAAAGGCTTTTCCGAAGTATTTTCCTTTATAGGACATCACCATCTTCCCAGCATTGATGTCCATCCTCAAGTCAGCGTTGTAGAGCAGACTTTCTGAGATCATATTTTTGGCTATCACCGGTACGTGCTTAACATCCTGAAGAGTCAGTGACTTCCCGGAAGTCAGCTTCAGTACCACTATCCCGATCCCATATACTTCATCTTGTGACTTGTCCACCACCATAACCTTCTCAGATGTAGGCTTATAGGTGGTGAATAACTCCTTTGAGCAAATATGGCAGGATGCGCCAGTGTCCACCCACCAGTCAGTGTCAACACCAGTCGTAATAACCTACACAATCATGACAACCTTTTTAGGCTTACCTTATTATTTCTGTTTGGACTTGTATCTGCAGTATATGCTAAAATGGCATTTCTTGCCGTAGTTGAAATAACATCGTTCTTAGGCTTTGGTTTGAACAATGTCGACTTCACCTTCAAATGGTTGAAGTTCTTTTTCTTGTTGTGAGAAGCCTTTTGCTTCTCCTTGGAGTCACCAGCATGCACCAAGTTGGCCTTTGCCAACTGTTTGGATAGTGTATCTACTTTGTTTTGAGCCCTCAATACATCTTCCGCATGGATATTGTGCAGTAGTTGATCAAGACTAACTTCCATCTTCTTTTGGTGCACGTTTGAGATAAACTTGCTCCAACCAGGCGGAAGCTTGGCAACAATATCTCCCATGACGAAAGAGTCGACCAATGGCTTACAATCATCCTTAATTTTTTCACGTAACTTTAAAAATTCTTTGACTTGAGGCAACATTATCTTATCGTCCTCAAATTGCATCTTTCGGACTTTTTTGTCACATAAAACTTGTTATGGTTCTCATCCTCCCGGTAATGCTTTTTCAGAGCCTCTCAGACGATATAAACCCCCTAATTTTTTAGGATTTTTTTAAATAGATTTTTATAATTTTTTGGAAATTTCTGGAATTTTTTTGTAATTAAAACTAAGGTATTTTATCATTAAATAATTTTAAATGATGTTAAATAATATTAAAATATTATGAAAATAATATTTTTGGGCATAAAATAGAAAATTAGACTTAGGGTAATTTTTCGGAAATTTATTGGACCTTGGAAACATTTTTAAAGACCTAAAAACTAAGTTAAAATTAAACCAAATAAACCCTAGAATTAAACCCGGTTTATTTTAAAATAAACCAAACCAACCAGAACCGAACCATGGTGAATAGAGCAGAACTGAACCCAACTCTTAACGGGTCGGGTCGGATCCGAATTGAACCCGACCCGGACCCGTTAACCCATCGGAACCCTAATCCGAAACCCTTTCCTTCCCCGGCGGCTACCCTATTTAATCCCCTCTTCCGCCGCCTGAACCCTAACCCCCAACCACCGAGTAACTACTGCCCTAGCCACCGTCAACACCCTCGGCCGCCCTAGCCTCCTACCACCGCCTTCCCTCTCTCCACCGTCTTCTCCCGACAAGCCCTCTCCTCCTCCTGCTTTCCTCCTCCACCGTCGTCTCCGGCGAAGCCCTCTCCCCTCGCCGTCCTCCGCCCTCTCCCCGGCTCGCAGCCGCTCGACCCGAACCCCGGCCGCCCAGCTCTCCCGCCTTCCCCTCCGCCTCGACCACGACAAGCAGCAACAGCAGCCCCGGCCGCCGAGCGCCTCCGCCTGAGCAGCCTCCGGTTGAGCCGCCTCCGTCGGAGCACCCCGCCCCGAGCAGCCCCCTCCGGCAAAGTCTCCAGCTTGTCGACGAAACCCTAACCCGGACACAGCCCAGTCCTGTGCAGTATTGTGTCGTGTCGCCTCGCGGACACGAGAAAACCCAGTTCTGCGTAGCCCTATTCAGGTACCCTTTTCTCTCTCCTCGCTGCCCCATTTTCTGTTTCGTCTGTTGTGACGCGTAAACTGCGTAACCCTCTCGATGTCCGTGTAACCCGCTCGGTGTGTCGCGTCTTGTGGCGATCGCGAACTGCGATCCAAAAACAGGAAAAATAATACCATATTTCCCCCGGAACTGAGTAAGCCCCGCCAAACGGGACGACTTGGTCGCGTGCGATCTTCACCGAAAGGTGCGCACTGTCGATACGGACATGCAGGATTTCGCAGAAGTTGATTTGGATGTACGTACACACCGGAATCAACGCGTATCCGCCGACAACACCCTGTATCCCCCTATTCTGGAACACGTTGTAACTTCGTATACACACGTCGGATCGAAACGAAACTTGCACCATCAGACTCATAGCAAAACGCTGGTCCTGTGACCCAAGTTTGGTTTAATTCTGAGAACGTTGACAAAATTGCGTATCGTGGGCCCCACGGCTCCACTAGACGGGCAATTTTGTGACCGGTTCATCGGAATCCAATTCTGGAAGTTCAGTTGGGTTTGTATCATCGTTCTGGACCTGTTGACACTAAGTTTGATGAATTTGGAGACCTTTGGTTCTGACACATTTTTTGGTGCGAAGTGGCCAACATGTGGACCCCGCTTTGACCAGAAACTGTAATTTTTGTCCTTGTGTCCAAATTAGACTCAAGGATAGGCGTTTCTAGCTATTTGATATTTTTTAAATATGATGGTGATGTTTATTTCAGCAACCGGAGGACTATATGCAAATTCCGCTGCTACCAGAGCTACAGTTGGAGTAGAACCCCAGGCAAGTGTACCTTGCCAAAACTTGCCGTACCTGCTTTATATTGCTGTCTTGATTTATATTGTTGTACATGCTTAACCTAGGACTGTGTGACTTACTTAGCGTCCGATTAATAGTCGGGTGCCAACACCGTACGCGGAGTTGTGTAGCATCACCTAGAGATGGATATCGTGACCCTTTACATTCTCGTACTTGTCTTATCAAGTACATCATAACCCAGGACACTTGATACTATTCATGAGACAGAATCTTCCTGAGATATTTATGGTAATTCTGTATAGGATACATGTTTCATGACATATTCTTTATATGCTTAGATCTTATTATGATTTGCTGCATTAGATTTGATCTTACGTGTCATGGACATGAGACGTGTGATTACATTGGGTGGAGAGAGACACACAGGCTACAGGTTGATTATATATATATAAAACCTTTATTAATGAGGTGCTCAAGACTCTAAACCCGAGCTTGGCCCATTACGTGATATCACTGCTACCGGCTCCCCGACACAGAGCTTGTAGTGGTTTCAGCCTGAGTTCTAGTGATGCTCTCAACTTGCATATCACTTAGCTGGTTACATAGTTTACCCTCTTGTTTCATCTATTATTTTACTGCATTTATTTTGGCTTGAGTTATTCTTGTACCTTGCTATGTCCCCTGAGGACCTGGATCCGGATTATGTTCCCAGGATTAGCAGACGAGATCTACCCCGAGGTATACGGGACATGAGCATTAGCAGGAACAGGAGCAGGCACTGGAGCAGTACCAGATCCAGTAGACGAGTGATCACCGATGATATCTTCTGAGTATATGTTTTATCCATACCCAGTATTTGTTGTGGTTATCTTTATTCCTGTATCTTGACTATTGTATCAGACATATTATCGGGTTATTTTCCCGAGTTTATGTTTTATTGGGATTGATCTTACTTTATGATTCTGATATTGTTGTATTCATTTCTGTGGATGAGATTAGTATATTTAGACCCTTATTGTTGTATTACAGCTTAAGAATATCCTGATGGATCCATTAAATTTGGTTTGTCCATCAGTGTGTGCTGCTGGCCATTGCCACGTATCTAGTCCCTCGATAATTTAGGACTGGGGCATGACAGACGATATTTGCATAGTCCGTCTTGCTATATGACTCCGCCAGAGTATCCTCCATGGAGTTGAGAATCAGCAATTTGCAGAGATTGTTGTCTCTCCTCCACTTGTTCTGCTTAGCTCTTTTAGTTGCAATCGTCCTAACAGTAACATATGCACCCTCCAAAATAATAGGCTAAGGATCTATCAACACATAGTCCACATCTACGAGTTAGAGATTAAGGCTGATATTTATCTTTCAGACGTTGTAATGCTTCCCGTCAAACTTCTCGAGTTACTTAAAACTTGTATCGAGAAGACTTTCATGGTTGTCCTCCATCTTACTCGGATCTTGCTTTGAGATTGTTAGTCCTGAGGCTTAATCAAAGATGGTAGAACAAGAAGTTAAAATCAAGATCAGGGGTTCACACAAAAGTTTCCTCTCTAATATACCTCGATCCAATAAAAAAATATATAATTATACAATATAGTAGCTGATTACAACTTCTTCTAGATTACTGAACTCAAGAACCAAAAATACGTTCTTTCTTGCAAACGCAGTTACAATTGGGATAAAACATTTACAACTAGAAGAAAGGAGAAGAACTTTTGATTTAGCAACGTTCAGCGACGTATTTACCGACGTTGCTTTTTTCGATTTTAGCGACGTTTTTAGCGACGTCGCTAGCGTCACAAACTTTTTAATTTGCGACGTTTAGTAACGTCTATTGATGACGTCGCTAATTTTTTAATTAGCGACATTTAGCAACGTCTATTGATGACGTCACTAAACTTTTTAATATAGGGTTCAGGATTTATTTCTCCCAATTTTGTCGATCCCCTTTCCAAAATTTTCAAACCCCCCTATTTCCTCCCCTCCGGTGAAGAACCCCCCCTCTCACGTCCTACTCCTCCCTCCGTCCCTATGCCCCCCTACCGGCTCCCCCCACAGCCCCCTACTCCGGCTCCCCACCCCCCGAGCGCCCCCCTCCCGCATGACTCCTCCCTTCCGGCATGGCTCCTTCCCTCCGATGACCTCAGGCTTGTCCTTCTCCTTCTCTTCCTCCTCCTCCTCTAGGTAAACCCTAACCCTATCTCTCTCTCTCTCTCTCTCTCTCTCTCTCTCTCTCTTTCTCTCTCTCTCTCAAATACAGACATGATATGACACTAACACAGACACGACACACACACACACACTGACACAGACACGACACACATACTAACACAGACACGACCTGCACACTGTCACCGATAAACCCTGACGCAGATAAGACAAACACACACTGATACAGACACGACACACACATATACTGGTACTGACACAACACTAAGATAGACACGACACACAAACACACTGACACAGATACGACACGATATATATCCATATAATTAATTAATTTACCATATTAACACACATTTTTGTTGTAAAATAGTATTGGATGTGTGTATTTAACTTAATTGATAAATGATAGGTGTGACCATCCTAAATAGGGTTTCTATATATGTATCGGGAAATCAAGCCAGAGATTTTACTTATTCATTAATGTAGTATGCGGGATAAATTCATAGAGGGTGTAAACCCTAAACCTAACCCTCTCTCTCTCTCTCTCTCTCTCTCTCTCTTTCTCTCTCTCTATCTCTCTCTCTCTCTCTCTCACAGATACTGACATGATATTTGATAGCGGACATGACACATACACAGACATAGATATGATACGGGATACGACACAGACATATACACTGACACGATGTATCACTAACACGACACGGAATATGACACAGACCCTAACCCTAACCCTATCTCTCTTCACTGACACTACACAGGACATGACACATACCCTAACCCAAAGCCAAGATATGATATAGACCCTAACCCTATCTGAGTTAATTAGAGGCAGTCTTGGATATCAAGTGAGGTGTTGTGCAGTGCACACTTATGCACAGTGCAGTGAGGGTGTGTGGATATCTCGGTGCTGCAAAAACTAATCATATCATAATCCTAACTCGGACACACATGCAAACACACACGAACACTAACCCAAACTCGGACACGCTGACACATAAACATGCATACAATAACCCTAACATGGACACGAACACACACACACATGTTTGTATCATGTCATCTCATGATACGTATGGTAAAATTATAGGACACATGGATATGCAAGGTTAGGACACGATATCGAGGATAATATTGTAAGTATTTTATCGGATACGGACACACGTATACGTGTCAAGTGTGGATATCCAGGAGTGTATCAGTGAGTGTCAACTATGTATCCTGGACCAAAAAATTTGACACCGGATATCCATGACTTGATTTTTCAATTAGAAACTCATGGCCTAAACAAATGTCAAGTATGGATATCCAGGATACAGAGTTGACACTCACTGATACACTACAATATGAGTATCTAGGATACATAGTTGAACGAAGAAGTATCAATGCATGTATTGTATTCCTTAGTATTCTTATGTATGTTTAGACGAGTAGGTGTATAACATAATTGGGTATTCCTGAGTATCAATGTTAGGACTAGGAGTATCAGTGCATGTACTGTATTTAAATGAAGAAGATAAATTTTTAGAAGAGGATTGAAAATATCAATATAAAATCCATTTAAACTTGTGACATATACTGTAATTTAAACTATTTTTTTGAAAGATGTCTATTCATCTTTGCATATCTGGAGTGAGTGTCATTTAGATAATATACACTACCAAATATTCACATGAGTATATACTTGAACGATGTCTATTCATCTTTGCAGAAGTATATAGAAATGGATATAAATTACTATCAGCGTCATCGTTCGTGGATGTACAACTATCATCCTGATGACATGTGCAGTATACGGGATAAATTCATAGAGGGTGTACAACAGTTCCTGCAGTTCACCAAGACGTTCCCTCAGTACATGGACGGTACCAAAATTAAGTGTCCGTTTGTGAGATATCGTAACTTAAAATATCATCCAGAAGTGGAAGTCACATATCATTTATACTCGAAGGGTTTCAAGCCGAATTACTATCGGTGGATCATACACGGAGAACTTGTATCTTTAGCATCAGAGTCGGATCCTTATGTGGAGCCTTATATGGATGTCCACGAATACGCTGCTTATGAGAACGGGTGGGCGAATATGGTTTTTGATGCGACAGAGCCTAGTTTCGATCTAGACAATCATGATGCAGCTGAGGAGGCACCGAATATTGATGCTGCAAAGTTCATGGAGTTGTTGGAGAATGCAATGACTCCATTATATCCTGGTTATGAGGATCATTCACCATTGGAGGTGGTTACAAGATTGTTGAGCATCAAGTCCAATTTTAATATGTCGCAAGAATGCTACAACTGACTGATGGATTTGATTATAGAGATCTTGCCAGAGGGTGCTAAGTTGCCTAAAGACTTCTACTAATCTAAGAGGATGGTGAGATCGCTCTGGATGGGATACGAAAAAATTAATGCATGTCACAACAGGTGCATGTTGTACTATAAAGACGACAAGGATGAAGACGTGTGCAGATTCTATGGTGCTGATCACTACAAGGCCACTGGTAGAGAAAAGTATGTCGGTGCAAGGAAGCCTACCGATTCGATGCACTACTTGGCTTTGACGTCGTGGTTGCAGAGGTTGTTTATGGTGAAGGAGACTGCAGAAAACATGAGTTGGCACAGGCAGAAAAAATTGAAGGAGTATTGGATCATCCATCTGATGGAGAAGCATGGAAGCACTTTGATCGAGATATCCAGATTTTTGCTTCGGACCCACATAATGTCATATTGGGGCTCTCCTCCGACGGTTTTACCTCATTCGGACTTTCGGGCTCCCAATATTCGTGTTGGCCTGTGATCTTCACTCCGTACAATCTACCGCCTTGGATATGCATGAAGACTCTGTATATCTTCCTAACCGTTATTATCTCGGGTCCGAACAATTCGAAGAGGAACATCGATGTATATTTATAGCCTTTGATAGATGAGTTGAATCAGCTATGGGAAGTAGGTGCCAACACGTAGGATGTTTCTAGAAAGAAAAATTTTAAGATGAGGGCAGCACTTATGTGGACCATCAATGACTTTTCAGCCTATGGAATGTTATCGGGATGGAACACTTATGGTTGTCTCTCATGTCTATATTGCATGGACCGCACTAAGGCTTTCCGTTTGAAATACGGAGGCAAACCATGCTTCTTCAATTTTTATCGATAATTTTTGCTAAAGGATCATCCGTACCAGAGGAACATGAATGTTTTTCGTACGGGCGTTATGTAGAAGGTCAATCCACCGCCAAGGTGGCCCGGATACATGATATGGAAAGAGGTAAAAGATTTACCAAGTTCTATCGAAGAGCCTGCTAAGGGGTACAAGTGTGACGAATTTGGTCGCACCCATAACTGGACGAAGAGGAGTATATTCTGGGATCTGACATTTTGGAGCACCAACCTTATCAGGCATAACCTTGATGTCATGCATATCGAGAAGAATATGTTTGATAACCTAATTAATACTGCAATGGAGGTAAAGGGGAAGACGAAAGACTATCTGAAGGATAGGTTGGATTTAGAAAAAATATGTAGATGTCCTGCCTTGCATTTGATAGAGGAGGGGAATGAAAAGTTAAAGCAGCCCAAGTTAAGTTTCTCACTAGAGAATGAGGATAAAGGAAGATGTTGTAGGTGGATTCAGGGTCTAAAATTTTTAGACGGGTACGTGTCGAACTTGAGAAGATGCGTCGACCACAAGGAGAACAAACTGGAGGGTATGAAGAGCCACGATTGTCACGTATTCATGGAGAAGTTAATTTCGATTGTATTTCAAAAATTCTTACCATAGTTTATTTGGGATCTATTGACAGAGCTCAGCATATTCTTCAGAGATCTTTGTTCTACTAAGTTGCTCGTCGATCGTCTAGAAAAGCAAGAGAAGGACATTGTGGTAACATTGTGCAAGCTCGAGAAGGTATTTCCTTCTGGATTCTTCAACTACATGGAGCATTTGCCAATTCATCTTTCCTATGTGGCATGTATTGGTGGTCCTGTCGGTTATTTATGAATGTACCTGTTCGAGCGGCATCTGAATCACCTAAAGAGAAAGGTAAAAAATAAGGCATGGGTTGAGGGCTCTATTTATGAAGCTTATGTTCTCGAGGAGATTATAAACTTTTGATCGACGTATTTTAAACCTCATATTGCTACTAATAGAATGAGCGCTCCGAGAAACGACGACGGATATCAGGAATCTAATGAAGCAATACTGAAAGTATTCAATGCATCCGGAAAGCCTTTGGGGAAGATGAAGAAGAGATATTTGAATAACGATGAGCTAAGGGCTGTTTAGTTGTATATATTACTCAACAGCGATGAGGATGAAGTGGAGAAGGTAGAGGGGTAAGTAATTAATACGTCCACGTTTACATTATCTCAATGTAATAGTATAAGTTAATATTATGCTACTAATCTGTAAACCCCCTCGACCAGATTCCAGTATTTTAGGAATATTTTTCACAATTTAGGATTTGTTGCAATATTTTAATTTATTTTGCTTACATATCCTATTGACCTGTGCACCTGTCCATCACCTAATTATTTGGAGCTTTATCTTGACTGTTATCCCCGAACAAAGTTCGCATACCTCTCCTAGATATGCCAGTCTACTATCCTGCACTTTGTGCAACTTCCAGATACTCAGTTTTGAGCCTCGTATGAGACGCGCAAATCTCGTTACAAAAGCCCGTATTTATTTCCTATTTTATTTCCTGCTCTTTACCCATCCCTGTTCCCATAGAGATTTGAGGCCCAACATGCACCCGTTTTGCCCAAACAAAAATACGTTAATTTCCTACACTGAGTATACTACATTTAGTGTATTGACACCGTAGAAAAATTATGACCCTACCTGCCTCTAAATAATTAGTGAACATCGTGCGCAGTATTTATTAATTAATAAATACTGTGATCCGTATCACTCAGAAACCAGGCCCAGTCCCTGTCCAGACTCACCCCCATTCCCCCAGGGCCCTCACACAGCTTTTCCCTTCAATTCTGTGAATTTTAGTATTTTTCGGAATCGGGTGTTTTCCCAGACAATTTCGTAATTGCGCAATTTCTCAAAAATAGGATCTTTGTGCAATTTATGAAATTACAGGGACTTTCCTGCAAATTTCAGTGCGAAGTGTCACCCCCTCATTGGCCGGTGAACCTGCACCGTCCATTTGGACGCGGGACCCACCCGAAGAGATCCCGAAAATATCCCGAAAATATCTTGTAAATATCTCGAGATATTTTTAGATATTTTCTTAAAATACTATTATTATTTTCTATATAAGAAAATAAAAAGTAAAAGAAAAGAAAAGAAAAAGAAACCCAAAACCCTTCCCCCCCCGACTCTGGCCGCAGCCACCCCCCTCTCTCGCCGCCGGCGCCGGAGCCCGCCGCCGGAGCTTCCCCTCCGCTCGGCGAGCCTTCCCCTCCCCTCCCCCGACCTTCCCTCTCTCCCTCTTCTCCTCCGCCAGCTGCCGCGGACGTCGACCCCTCCGCCGGAGTCGCACGCGAGCCCCCCCGCGGAGAGCTCCGCCCCCCCGCTGGCCGACTCTTTCCCCCCCCGACCCCTCGGCCATCTCCTCCTCCTTCCTCCTCCTTCTTCCCCGACGCAGCGGCCTCCTCGAGAAGCAGCAGCAGCGGGCAAGAGCTCCGTCGAGCCCCGGCCAGCCTCGACCCGGTCGCCGTCGCGCCGCCTCCGGCCTGCCCTCGCCGTCCTCCGGCGACGTCCCCAGCAGCCCGAAACCCTAACCCTAGGTGGGATCCGACTCGGACACGCCGTGTCGTGTCGGCTCGGACACGAGAAACGCAAGTTTCTGGAGCCCTGTTCAGGTAACGATTTCTTTCACCTCGTAACTCTATTTTCAATTCTGTCAGTTGCGTCGTGTAGACTATGTAACCACCTCGGTGCCCGTGCAACCCGCTCGGAGCATCGCGTCCTGTGGCGATCGCGAACCGCGATCCAAAAACAGGAAAAACAATGACCCGATTCACCCCGAAATTGAGTACGTCCCGCCAAACGGGACGACTTGGTCGCACGCGGTCTTTACCAAAACGTGCGCGACGTTGATACGGACGTGTAGGAATTCGAAGAAGTTGATTTGGATGTGCGTGCACACCAGAATCAACGCGTATCCGCCGACACCGCCCCATATCCGTCTGTTCTGGAACACGCTGCAACTTTGTGTACACACGTCGGATCGAGACAAAACTTGCGCCATCGGACTCGTAGCGATACGCTGGTCCTGTGAGCCAAGTTTGGTTCGATTCTGAGAACGTTGACAAAATCGCGTATCGTGGGCCCCACCGGCTCCACTTGACGGGTGATTTTGTGACCGGCTCACCGGAATCCAATTCTGGAAGTTCTGTTGGGTTCGTATCGACGTTCTGGACTTGTGGACACTAAGTTTGGCGAATTTGGAAACCTTTGACCCTGACACGTTTTTCGGTGCAAAGTGGGCCCACATGTGGACCCCGCTTTGACCGGAAACTGTCATTTGTGCCCCTGTGTCCAAATTGGACTTAAGGACAGGCGTTTCTAGCTATTTGATATTTTCTGAGACTGTTAGTGATGTTTATTTCCGCATCCGGAGACTTTTATTCTGAGGCCATAGTTCTGACTTTTGGCATTTGACATCTGGACATTATATTTGCAGCTCTCCTGCCAGGCAAGTATACCTTGCCTTGTTGTACTGTTTAAATTCAGTTATTGCTAGTTACATGTTTATTTATTTTAATATTATATAAATGTGTGCGTCCGAGAAAACTCGGGTGCAGTCAACGATGGCGTTGACGTTAGGACTTGTGTCTGACCTAGTGTCTAGTAGACCCACCTAAAGTTGTGAAGTTATTGATATAACTTCTCAGGCCTTGACACGTATCATTACACGTCACAGAGAGTACATGTAGGGACGCGTGCCTCATGCGCGACTGGCCATCAGTGTGAGCAACACGTGTAGCGGTATTTAGCTCAGTTGTTTATTTTATTGAGACTTGCATCATAGTAGGAGGTGTCCACGTCGTTTTTACGACTTGTACATCTATATTGGGCGGGGAAGACATCTAGTAGGCGTACGGGACACCCCCTTCATTGAGTCTTTATCCTTCGATCCATGCTCCTCGGAGATGGACGATTGCAGAGTTCCCTGAGTCGGGGGCATATGACACATATACTAGCCAGTCCCGACGATTGGTGAATTACGTCAGCATATGTCTAGCCCAATGGCAAAAATATCTTTACTAGTCCAAAGACAAAAATATCAACATATATTATCATGCAATTTGGTTCATATTTGATTTAGTCAAGTAGCATTTGAGCCTATCATTTATATTCTGATGGGATGAACAAAAAGTTGATAAAGGCACTAGAAGGCTATGATATAGTGAATAAATGTATACAGCTATGGGCAACATCGAAGAAAAAGCAATGGTTGCAGTTTGCAGTACTCTAGTGCGTCAAGGAGAAAAAGAAGAAGAAAAATCTCTAAAGCTGAGGCTTCCTTAATTCCTCCTCTCAAGGCTTCCTTTATTACTCCTCTCAAGGCTTCTATCTGGACCATAGATCTAAGAACAGACCGACGCTGAAGAAAAAATTATACTCGGATCGCTACTTCGACTTGCTTCAGCATCCACGCCAATATACCAATAGTCTACTATTAATACACAAACCCTAGCCGTACGTTCAAGATTGTTGAGCTATAGTTATAATCTATAGGACTCAAGTACGTGGTTGTATGTGCTAAAAAAGCAATGGTTGTATGTGTTCAAGATTGTTGAGCTATAGTTATTAATACACAAACCCTTTGGTGAAAGAGTCCCACTTTACGGGATAATTAATGTTGTATGTGCTAAAATGTATTTGATCCTAAATTAAGCTCGACAATGTTAATAAGTCTCCAAGTACTTCCTAATTGATGTCGGACTATAAATCCCCTTATAACATCCAAGCACCTACCCACTACAAAAATACTGAAATTTAGCAACAGATATCAGCGACGGAATAGTGACTAATATATTTATATAAAAAATATATATTAATTTTTGTCGCTAGTCCGTCGATATGGGTGTCGATTTTTTATCAGCGACGGACTAGCAACGAACAGATTTTGTCACCGCCAAACATTAAAATTCAATATCCTAGTTTCATTTTCATTTTCAATTTCCATTTCCTCCCAGACTCGCTCTCTCCTCCGCGACCCCTGAGCCTCTCTCCTCCTCATCCTCCTCCGCCGTTTTCCGACCCCCTCTCCCTTTGCTCCGGTGACCCTCGACTCCCTCTCCTCCTCCGACGTCTCCGGCGTTCCCCGACCCCCTCTGTCCTTGCTCCGGTGACCCCCTGACCCCAATCCTCCTCCTTCGACGTCTCAAGAGACCTCGACCCCCTCTCCCCTTGCACCGGCGCAACCCCGACCTCCTCTCCTCCTTCGTCTCCGACGAACCTCTCCTCCTCCTCCTCCTCCGCCGACAGTGCCAATCCGAGGAGTCCTAGACAAGTCGAGGAGCCCTAGCATCAGCAGTCACATCTCCATTCCCTCTCATCCTTCTCAAATTGCAAGTCGATGAGCCCTAGGCAAGTCCTCTTCCTCTCCCCTACTTCAATTTTGTTCATATTCTTTAATTTTGTTCATGTTTGTCAATTTATTATGATCAATTAGGTATATTCTGTATTAGGTCAGAAATTAGGTTATATATATATATATATATATATATATATATTGAAAAAGGGTAATTGTATTAATAAACCATCACTACTTACACCTCACGGCCCGAGGCCTGCCTCTTGTTTATCATAGCTCTTACACCATATTTAATACTATGGGTTAGCCCCTTTTGAGTATTTTCCAATCCTTTAAAAAGTCTTATGTTGCGCTCACGCCATATGTGCCACACCGAGGAAGTCAGTCGAATTCGTGCTTGCGAGAACCATATGGATCCTCACCCTCTTTCGTTATGAAGTAGATCCATCGTGTCTTCCAACCCTCATTGTACGTCGGTTTGCAGTTGTCACTACCACAATTCCAAATAAGGGCATTTGTGTAATTTCACTATTTTTTAATAATTATGTGTTTAATTTATCTGCTGAGTTTTAAAACTATTCATATGTGTTAGTGATATTTGGTTTTAGGTCAAACCCTAGAACCCATTAGGACAAACCCTAATGGCTGAACCTAATTTGAAAACCCAGTTCTAGAGAAACCCTACAATTCAAATTTTAGGGTAAACCCTCAAACCCTAGACTGACTAAACCTGAGTTATTTGGGCTCTACATGACCTGACCTGGGGGTTTAACCTAAAACTATGCATTAGAAACCCTAGCTAGGTTTAATATAAAAAGGGAAACCTCTCTCACAGCCTTCCTTCATGTAGAAAGGAGAAACCCTAGCCTCCATCCAGAGAAAACCATCTTTCCTCCACCACAAATTCAGAATCTAACCCTAGGGAATCCCATTTTCCTCCTCCAAAGCAAAGAGAAGCAAGGGGTTGGGTCAAGAAGCTTTGGAGAAGAAGAACCTCCATTGAAGAAGCCATCTCCCTAGGTAAAACCCTATTTTTATTCATTTTTATATTCTGTTTTCTGTGATTATTGCCCATTAGGAAACCCCCTATTTGTGTAGATCTCGATTTCTAGGGTTTCTACATGAAAACCTAGGTCGAATTGTGTTTTGGGTGACCTACGGGTGTTTTCTCCAATTTTCAGGAACCCTAACCCTAGGTATTTGTATGTAGACTGATTTCATCTCCAAAGTGTAGTTGGATCTCGATTTCTAGGGTTTAATTTGGGAACATTCACTGTACGGTAGGGTTTGGGGGAAGCCAGTGTGCAGTCGGGTATTTGTGTGTTGGTGTTCTTGACCAATATGAGTTTGGTGCTCGTGTCTCAGTGTATCGGACACGGTGGGGAGTTTTGTGTGTCCCAGTATTATTCAGATTCAGTGTAGTTCAGTTTAGTGTAGGAAACCCTGTGCATCCCTGTGTCTACTTAAGTCCATGTGTCTGTGTAACTATGTGTTAGTGTTCCTGTGTGAAACCTACATGATTCTGTGTCTACCTGTGTCAGTGTCTTAAATCTGTTAGAAAAAAACCTGTGTGTCTTGCCTAAGTATGTCTAGGTATTAAGAGTGATGCAGTGAATTATGTATCAGTAAGGTGAAGAAGGTAAGTGCCTATGTATTTCAGACTGTGTGTGAATACCTGAGAGTGTATGCCAGTGTCTGTGTCTGATGAGAGTATGAGCAGTGTGTGTGAGATATTTTACCTAGGTTAATATAAACCTGTGTGTCTTGTATCAGTAACTGTGACTATGAGAGTGTTTCTCAGTGTGCAGTGAGTGTACCTAGGTAAATCTGAGTGAGAGTGAATTCTAATGTGTGTGTGTCTCAGGGAGAAGTAACATGTGTGTTTGAGGTGTAGTTCAGTACCAGTGTGAGGTCAGTGAGAACTCAGTGAGTGAGTTCAGTGGGTATTTTATCTCAGAAATCTGTATGTGTATCAGTTAGAACTTGGTATAGATCAGTGTGAGTGTGTATTCAGTGAGCTATGCCTATGTAAATACTATGTGTTTGGTAGTGTAGAAATTTATGGTATCAGTGTGTGAGGAGATCTGGGGAATTTCAGTGAGTTCACTGGGTGTGTGAACAGAGAGTTGTGTGTGTGCCTATGTATACCTGTGTGTTATGTACAAGTTGGAACTAAGGGTTAGTAACTGTTATGTTAGTCTCAATATTAGGACTTGTGTGCCAGTGTGTATAGCAGAGTGGGTATCCAGAACCTGTGTGTGAATGCTGTGTGTGTGTGAACTGTGAGTTCTCCATGTGTGAGTGCAGTGAGTTATGTTCTGTATTGGGTTCCCTTGAGTATCAGTGTGTCTAGGACTGAGTGAGTGAGTGTAAGAGAATGTAGTGTTATGTGTATCCCTTAGTATCAATTTCAGTAAGTTGACTGTGTGTTTTAATCAGTGTAGGTGAGCAGTTAACTGAGCAGTGATAGTTGTGTGTATGTGTATAATAGAACCTATGTGACAGTGTGTGAGTTTCCTTAAGTCAGTATGCAATTGCAGTGAGTGTCAGTGTGTCCCTGATTTATTCTCCAGTAGCTGTGTGTTTTCAGTAAGTTACTTGTGTGTGTGGTAGTGTGGGTATTGGGGTATCAGTGACTTGTGCCTCACTGTGTGTGAGTGAGGACCTAATATATCAGTATGAGCCTAGAACCCTAGTGTGTGTGTCTCAGTAATTTCCCAGGTTCAGTGTGTCAGGGTGTAAACTGTGCAGAGTGGAAATCAGTGACTGTGTTCCATATAGGGTGCCAGTAGTGAGTTAAGTATCTGAATGTGAGTGTAGTGTGTAGTGAACCCAGTGACTGTGAGTGTGTATCAGTGTCTGTGAGTAGGTGATAGATTTTAGTTGGCAATCCAGTTGCTATGCTCTATGCAAGAGGTCAGGGTCTGTGGGAACTTGTTGTTAGAACTGAACTATTGACCTAGGATCAGTGTGCAACAGTTCAAGGGCTATTGCAGTGGCCTGCAGTCAGGAGATTGGGTATTGGGGTTTAAGATGTGTGCTAGGGTTTAGAGCTCGTGGAGAGTAGAGGATTTTGTGGAGGATATAGTTAAGGTACTATGAGACAGGTAAACATACAAGATAGATAATTATATATATTATTGTGATATATGAAACTTATTTTTTACTAAACCCTAGTATACTTATACCCTTGGGATTAACCTAGTATAGTTTGAGCCATGACCTAGAAGCCTCATTTCTTAATTAGTTAAACATGTTATTTTTCCTTAATTCAGTATCTGACATTTATATTCCATAAATAGGTCTTTGTGATCCCACCTTGGGCATCGATCCTCATTCATTGCTCAGGACCACAGGCGAGTACATTCTCTGACAGTTTTCGTTTTGTTGATTACTTCTATAAATTGTAGTGTATTACATACTTGATTCCGACACTATGGATACACGGGTTAGCACCCTAGATCCCCATCATGAGGAGTCGTGATTGGAATCCATCGTGCTAGCTGGGGGATGGGGAACTATTAGTAGATTATGTGATCATATCCAAACTTACCATGCATCATAGCTCACCCCACTTCTCACGTCGGGTGCGGCTTGACCATCATCATGCTTCATAGCTGTTATATATGATTAGCCTGACCATTATCATGCATCATAGCTAACCATATGGTTAGCCTGACCTTCAAGAATCATAGCTAATCATATATAACCAGCCTGATCTAGTCCCAAGCCGATCACATAATAAACTGATATTTCAAACACTAAGCTAGATGTTTATTCTTTATTCAGATTCACTTGTTCTAGCATTCACTATTTATTGTTCATTGCTAGATGCTCTATTGCCTATTTCCATTTTCTCTAGTACTTTATATTTCCAGCATCTATTTTTCCATCTTGTATTTCTTACACTTTTTATAGATTTTGTCAATTTAATGAAACTGCTGTTAGTGCTTGTGCTTCGCTCCAATCCTGACTGGATAACATTTTTCAGAGGACCTGGAGAGCTTGTGCCCCACTCATTACGGCCCAGGATTAGAGGGTGATTTCACTCCAGAAACCCCAGAGGAGTTGCCTAGTCTAGAGGAAAATTTACCTGGTTGTTCTTAGATTATTTTTCTGCATTTATTGTTTTAGACTGAGACTGAGTTGTATTTATTATTTTGTGACTTTGTGAGGTCATTTAGACCCAGGATTTGAGTTGGACTTATTGTGGTTGGTTTTTTTTATTAGAACTCTTTTCTATTCTCATCGTGCTATTATTTCTATTAGCTTGTGATTGAGTATATCATAGAACTGTGGATTATTATCATTGTCCTCCATGCGGAGTTGAGACTATTGTCAGGATATATTATATGTTGAGACCTAGACAGCGTTCTACCGCCGCTGCTTCGGCGGTAGGCTGGACGTACCCACGACTCATGCCCAAATTCCAGGTGCGGGTCATGACAGCAGTTGCAGTATCGAACATTGATCTTCCTATATCTTCCAGGTTGTTGAGCATTGGAAAAACAGATGATTAATCGATTCAACATCGCCCCGATGAAAGGCAGTCTGGTTGAGTTGGGAGAATGCCAAACCTAGCCAACCTGTCCCGGATGAGTAATCTCTGAAGACATACCTTATACATACACACTTGCATTTTCCTACTGAGCCCCTTAGTCCAAATGAATTTGTACCTTGGGATACGCGGGGAGTGCACTCTGACTCGGTAGTACGCTATATTAAACTCAAACTCACCTGCATGTGAACCCGACCATGCCCATCCATCCGCCTAGAGTGAGTTATCGAGGTTCAGCGTTGCCATCTCCTCCACCAGTGGCCGCGTAGAATTGTGCAGTTCCGGATACAACCTCCCTCCCCTGATAATCTTGCTAACCATCTCTCATTTTCTACCTACAGTGTAACCACTCCAGCCAAGCCTCTCCACCAGACTTCTGTGTCCAAACCACGGATCATGTCATAAGCTCGTGTCTTCTCCATCTTTCAATGTCCTTATGATATCCTTCTGAACCAAATGCCTATATTGAAGAATAGTTTTGAACACGACCGAGTCATTATTATTAACTCATCGGTGCCAGACGTTACCATCAACAAGGTATTTGTTTGACATCCATTTAGACCACAATGAATCCTTTTTAAGAAATCTCCAAGTGAGCTCCATCCCGTAGACATCCCGTAGCGTGCAGAGAGAATGCAACCCCACTCCCCCTTCCTCTCTTGGTCTACAAAGTGTTTCCCATCAGATCACATGAATGCTACCACGCCAAATAAAGTTGGCACGGACCCTCCCGATCTTTTTAATTGTGATAACTGGTAACATAATAGATTGTAACCAACACATAGTAATGGAGGTGATAACATATCAAACTAGCTCGACTTAATCGTCAAACGACAAGCTTTGTGCATCCCATCCCTCCACTCGACGTTGTGCATACTCGACTAGCGACTGACAATCGGTATCTCGGGCATAGTTGACTGAAAGAGGGACTTCCAAGTACTTGACTGGTAATTCCCCTCGCTCCACCCCCAGCAAAAATACCCTCTCCTCCTCGTACTAACTTCTTTTACACTCGTCAGATCGAGACGAAACTTGCGCTATCGGACTCGTAGCGATACGCTGGTCCTGTGGGTCAAGTTTGGTTCGATTCTGAGAACGTTGACGAAATCGCGTGTCGTGGGCCCCACAGGCCCCGCTCGACGGGCGATTTTGTGTTCGGCTCATCGGAATCCAAATCTGGAAGTTCTGTTGGGTTCGTATCAGCGTTCCTGACCTGTTGACACTAAGTTTGGTGAATTTGGAGACCGTTGACCCGGACGCGTTTTTCGGTGCAAAGCGGGCCCACCGGCGGACCCCGTTTTGACCCGAAACTGCCATTTTTGCCCTTGTCTCCAAATTGGACCCAAGGACAGGCGTTTCTAGCTATTTGACATCTTCTGAACTTGATGGTAATGTCTATTTTAGCTTTTGGACTAATCTCTGGAAATTTCCCCAAGAACCAATTTAATCAGATCCAAACAACAGGCAAGTACCTGCACTTCAAGTTAAATCTTTATATTGTGATAATTAATTCCCTGCTTTACTAGTACCCTTGATGATTACACCTAGTGTTAGAAATGCTGGATTTCATGTCTTGAATATTGAAGTTCATGTCTTGTTTTCATGTCAGGTGGGAGAATACTAGAAGGCATGTAGTTTACCCTTCCCCTTGTCATGTTTAATAGCTGTTGGTACGCGACTGTACCTCAGCCGGATCTCGATTTTTCCTGTTTAATAGCCTTTTATGATGGCCGGATTAGCCTTATAAACCCCTACATGCCAACTATGTATTCTAAAAACAAACACAAGTTCACAGATAGTTTCTGGTCATGTTATATTTCTTGCTGACTGTTGTAGTTTCATTTCCTGTTTCATCTATTTCTGTTTTCTCATATTCCTGTTTACAGTATTAAACTCTGAGATATTGATGTTCTTTTATACAGTTCTCAACATGATATTCAATTTAATTGTCATAAATATTTAGTTTAATCTTGTTGTGCACTGTGTACTTTGCTCCTTTCCTGACTGGATCTATTGATTTAGGCGATGATGAGGACATTGCCCCTACATATAATGGTCCCTATGAGGGTAAAGATGATACCTATGAGGAGCCAGAACCCACCCAGGAGACCCCTGCTGCAGAGTAGATAGCAGTAGCTACTTTCATTTATTTGCTCTTTATCTTAGTAATCGGGTTTGTCCCCGATTTCATTCTGATTTCTGTACTAAACATTTGAATCTGTTATCGTATTTATTTCAGTTGCAATCTTAAGTTTCTGTTCTCATTATTATCTTGCCTATGTTAATTGTGAATGAGCTAGTTTAGTAAATATGGATTTGACCTAGACAGCGTACTACCGCCGACTCTGCGGCGTAGGCTGGACGTACACACGCACCCATGCAGGTCCTATCCTTAAATAGGGTAATACCCTAGGACAGGGTATGGAATAAGATTGAGGATTCTAGGAAAAGCTCATTCACAGTATAGGGTCCTTATTTCAAATCTTGATATCATTTCTGCTCAATTTTTCTATCGCCTTTGATTTTCAAGTATTCTATTCTGATCTTCCTATCTCTTAATCTTTCAGAATGGTCCAGACAACGAACACAGTAGGAGGCACATCAGAACCAGCTGAGCAGAATGTGCCCGAGACTCTTGCACTCCCGCCGCCTCCATCTGTTCTGGCAGTTACTCTGGATGGGGCACAGCTACTTGGAGTGTTCCAGGGACTGGTGGAATCCCAGAAAGAACAGACTGCACTTCTACGGACCAGCCTCTCAGAAGCTCTTAGGTCCCAGGAGTCGCCACTCAAGAGGCCAGGGAGTGCCAAAGACTTCAAGAACCTTAGACCCCTGGAATTCTACGGAACTGAGGGCATTCTCTATGCCGATGAGTGGATAGAGAATGTCGAGAGACTCCTGAAGACTGCTCGGGTTCCTGATGATCTCAAAGTGGAGTCCGCAAGCCTGCAACTGTTTGACATTGCTCGAACCTGGTTCAGAGATGAACCCCAACTATCTGCTCCTGACCTCACCTGGGAGGACTTCAAAAGGCTATTCATGGAGAAATTCTACCCCGAAGTGGCTCGAGAAGCTCTCGAAAGCCAATTCGAGAGACTGGAACAAGGTAACCTATCCGTTGATGAGTATACTGCTGAATTTAGCAGGTTGAGCCACTTTGCGGAGTACATGGTTCGTACCCCGGAGGACAGAGCCCGTAGATTCAAGAAGGGGCTGTCTCTGGACATTCGCCTTGCTATCACCACCAGCCGAGCTCGTACCTATGAGGAAATCCTGAGCGTGGCACAAGGCGTTGAGAGAGATATGGGGCATAAGCTGAAACGAGAGAGAGATACCGGAAATGCGGGACCCAACAAACGCCCTTTTCAACAACAACAACAACAACAGCAGAGGGCCCCGCAGCAAACTCAGCGTCCTCTCCCTCGAGCTCCAGCACCCCAACACCAGGCTCAAGGACAGAACCAACAAGCTGCTGCTTGTAACTTTTGCCAAAAACCAGGTCATACTTGGCAAGTCTGCAGGAAGAGGCTAGGTGCCTGCCTCTACTGCGGCTCAGCAGCGCATCAAATGAGGGACTGTCCAGCTGCTCAAGGACGCACCGCTGCACCCAAGGCTCCCGTCCAGGCCAGGGCCCCAGCAGCACAACAGAGGGGACCCCCGCTTCCAACACAACAACAACGCTTTGCTCAGCACCAACAGCAACAACAGAGGGGTGCACCGCAGCAAGGCCGTGCTTATGCAATGACTCTGGAAGAAGCTGAAGCCACAGCAGACGTGATCACAGGTTCTGTGCTTATAAATTCAATACCAGCTATTACTTTATTTGACTCTGGAGCTTCACATTCATTCATGTCAGTAGATTTCCTTATGAAGCATAGCTTAATCACTAAACCCCTTAGGAATTGTCATAAGATCATTACCGGTGGAGGAATTATCCCGGTTAGTGATGCCTGTAACAATTGCCCTATTACATTGTGTGGAAGAGAACTGTATGCTAGGCTACTCGTAATGCCAGTGCCCAGTTTTGATATTATACTGGGTATGGATTGGTTGAGTCAACATCATGCCACTATAGACTGCCACAGAGGTAGTGTAATCTTCAGGCCCCCTGACAAGCCAGAATTTGAATTTGCTAGAGGTTCTAGAGAAATGGGTAATAACAAAATTTGTGGAGCCCTAGTAACAGAAGAATTGCCACTACCCATCATCTCTGAATATCTTGATGTCTTCCCTGAGGATCTCCCAGGCTTACCCCCAGACCGAGAACTTGAATTCTCTATTGACTTAGTGCCAGGAGCAGCACCAGTATCTCAAAATCCCTACAGAATCAACAAGAAGGAGATAATAGAACTAAATGAGCAAATCAAAGAACTAGAAGACAAAAGCTTCATTAGGTCTAGTGTATCACTCTGGGGAGCTCCAGTATTATTTGTGCCCAAGAAGGACGGAACATTCCGAATGTGTATTGACTATAGGGCCTTGAATGCCTTAACAATTAAGAATAAGTATCCCCTGCCCAGGATAGATGACTTATTTGATCAGTTGAGTGGAGCTCGGGTATTTTCAAAGATTGATTTGAGGTCTGGTTACCACCAAGTAAGGGTGAGAAAGGAAGACATCCCTAAAACTGCTTTCAATACCCGGAACGGACACTACGAATTCTTAGTAATGCCGTTCGGGTTGACGAATGCTCCAGCAGTTTTTATGAACTTGATGAACAAAGTATTTCAGCAATATCTAGACAAATTTGTAGTGGTCTTTATTGATGATATTTTGATCTACTCCAAGACCCCCGAAGAACATGAAGAACATTTGAGGTTAGCATTGGAGACTTTGAGGAAGGAAAAACTTTATGGGAAATTATCTAAATGTGCTTTCTTCCTAGACAAAGTAGAATTCTTGGGACATGTTGTGACTGGAGATGGAATAGCAGTAGATCCTAAGAAGATAGCGGCAGTAGAATCCTGGCCCACTCCAGACTCTGTAGCTGAGATTAGAAGTTTTCTGGGACTAGCTGGCTACTATCGGAAGTTTGTGAAGAATTTTGCAAGAATTGCTGAACCCATGACAAAATTAACAAGGAAGGATGAAGAGTTCACCTGGACTGATGAATGTCAGCATGCTTTTGAGGAATTGAAGAAAAGGCTGACTACTGCCCCTATTCTGACCTTACCTTCCGGAACCGGAGGTTTCGCTATTTATAGTGATGCTTCTGGAAAAGGTCTAGGTTGTGTATTGGAGCAAAATAAGAAAGTAATAGCATATGCCTCTAGACAGCTTCGACCTCATGAAAAAAACTATCCAACTCATGATTTAGAATTGGCAGCTGTCATTTTTGCTCTTAAGCTATGGAAGCATTATCTTTATGGAGAAAATGTGGAAATATTTACAGACCATAAAAGTTTAAAATATATCTTCACCCAGAAAGAGCTAAACATGAGGCAAAGAAGGTGGCTGGAACTAATGAAAGACTTTGATATCACCCTCCAATATCATCCTCGGAAGGCAAATGTAGTTGCTGATGCTCTAAGCAGATATCCTATGGCGATGTACTTGACTATGGACAGACACCTGCTAGAGGACTTGGAAAGTTTAGGTATTGAAGTAATCATCCCAGGAAAAGAAGGCCAAATGATGAACTTGCACATTCAGTCTACTTTAATAGACACGGTCAAGGAGACTCAGTTTCAAGACGAAGGCCTGCGAAGCCTTCGAGGTCAAGTGCAAGCTGGATTAGTGGAAGATTTCAGAATTCATGAAGATGGATCACTGAGGCATGGCGATAGATTATGTGTACCTCAAGGAGACATAAGGGAAGAAATTATGCAAGAGGCGCACCGATCGCAATACTCTATACATCCAGGAGCCAACAAGATGTACAAGGACCTGAGGACGCATGTTTGGTGGCATGGCATGAAAAGAGAAGTAGCCAGGTTCGTATCTCGTTGTTTAGTGTGCCAGCAAGTCAAGGCAGAAAGACAAAGACCTGGAGGATTGCTTCAACCACTACCCATTCCGGAGTGGAAGTGGGAACATATTACAATGGATTTTGTTTCCGGACTTCCAAGGACACCTAGTGGAAAGGATGCAATTTGGGTGATAGTAGATAGACTGACCAAGTCTGCACATTTTTTACCTTTCAAAGTAGGGCTATCTACAGAAAAGCTGGCAGATTTATATATCAGACATATTGTTAGGTTGCATGGAGTTCCAGTAAGTATTGTCTCCGACCGAGATTCAAGATTCACCTCTCACTTCTGGAAGATCTTACAAGCCTGCTTGGGGACGCAACTCAAATTCAGCACAGCTTATCATCCCCAAACCGATGGACAATCGGAACGTACAATCCAGACACTTGAAGATATGCTCCGTATATGTGTTCTGGATTTTGGAGGATCCTGGGAAGACTATCTACATCTTGTGGAGTTCTCTTATAATAACAGTTACCAAGCAAGTATTGAGATGACTCCATTTGAAGCTCTGTATGGACGAAGATGTCGTACCCCGCTATCATGGGATGACGTTGGAGAAAGAGCCCTGCTGGGACCAGAGATGGTGATCGATTCAACTGAGAAGGTAAAGCAAATAAGGGACAGACTTCGAGTGGCTCAAGACAGGCAACGACATTGGGCAAATAGCCACCGAAGGCCCTTGGAATTTGAGGTAATTAAATTTATGAAATTCAAGTCAATTTAAATATTTTGATTATCGAACTAAGACTTGATTATGACTTTATTAAAGGTTGGAGAGCTGGTATTCTTAAAGATTTTCCCGACACGTGGCACCATTAAGTTCGGAAGGAGTGGAAAACTCAGCCCAAGATTTATTGGACCTTTTGGCATACAGGAGAAAATTGAAGAAGTGGCATACCGACTGGCATTGCCACCCTCTCTGGATGGAGTCCATAACGTCTTCCACGTGTCGCAGCTGAGAAAGTACGTGTCAGACCCCAGCCACATTTTGGATCACTCAGAGCTCGAAGTAGGCCCAAGTTTGACTTACCAAGAGCAACCCGTGGAGATACTGGATCGATCGGAGAAAGTTCTACGGAACCAGGTTATTTCCCTGGTTCGCGTAGCTTGGAAGCACCATTCTCCCGGAGAATCCACCTGGGAGCGAGAAGACGAGATTAGAGAGCGATACCCCTATCTTTTTGAACCCTGAGGTATATCTTAATTCTCGGCCTTTCCTTTTCGTGCCATTGTTATTCATAAATTTTGAGGACGAAATTTTTGTATGTTGGGTAGGTTGTAAACCCCCTGAATTTTTAAATTATTAAATCTTGGATGTTTTTCTAATTTTCTGGAATTTTTTGGAAATTTTCTGAAATTAAAATCAAGGTTCTTAATTATCAAATGATTTTTAATTGTCAATAAATAATATTAAAATATCATAAAAATAACATTTTTTGGTGAAAATGAAAAACTGGACTTAGGGTAATTTTTCTGGATTTTTCTGAGCCTCAGACCTATTTTTTAAATGCCTAAAAACTATTTTTTAATTAATTATTTAATTAACTGATTTTTTTTATTAATTATATTTATTATTATTATTTATATTTTTTTATTTATTTTTCTTCCTTGGGCCGGCCCGGCCCAGTGGACCGGCCCAGCAGCCCAGCCGGCCCGGCCCCAATCGCCACCGGGTCGGGTTCGGGTCGGTCAGACCCGCTAGCGACCCTCCCGGATCTGCACGACCCTTTCCCCCTCACCCCGCGATTTTCGGCGGCGGCTCCGGCCACGTCGCCGGAGCCCGCGTCTGACCCGCCCGCACACCGCGCCACGAAGCCGACCTCGCCTCCGCCTCTCCTGGCCAACCTCCTCCTCGGCTCGCCTATTTAAACGCCACCCCTTCCCTCTTCTCCCCCAGTCGACTCCCACCGGAACCCTAGCCGAGCTCACCGCCCCGCCTCGATTGAGCCAGCCTCCAGCGTCATCGACCTCGTCCCCGGCTCCGCCCTCCTCCCTCTCCCCTCGCCGTAGCCAACCGCCCCTCGGCCAGCTCTCCTCCTCCTCCCCAGAGAACCCTCGAGCCAGCCCTCGCCGTCGGCTCCGCCTGAGCCATCCCCGGCGCGCCGGCGACCACCAGCCGCATCCCCAGCAGCCCGGCGAACCTTCCCCGGCCCTCTCCGGCGCCCCTCCGGCCGGCCCCCGCCGTCTACGTCCATCGCCTGAACCCTAGCCCTAATCCCCAATTCCTTTGTGTCGTGTCGGTCACGACACGGACACGAAAAGTCTCCGTTTCTCGAGCCTCGCTCAGGTACTCGTATCTTGCACCCTGTATCTCTATTTTTAATTTCGTAAATTGCGTTGCGAAGCTTGTATGACCCTCTCGGTGTCCGGATAAACCGCTCGGGGCATCGCGTCCTGTGGTGATCGCACACCACGACCCAAAAACAGGAAAAACCAGACCCTGTTTCACCCCGGAACTGAGTGCGCCCCGCCAAACGGGAGGACTTGGTCGCGTGCGGTCTTCACAGATACGTGCGCGTCGTCGATACGGACGTGTGAGATTTTGCGAAAGCTGATTCGGGTGTGCGTGCACACCGGAATCAACGCGTATCCGCGGACATCGCCCCGTATCCGACTTTTCTGTAATTTGTCCTAACTTCTTGTACACTCCTCAGATCGAGACGAAACTTGCGCCATCGGACTCGTAGCGATACGCTGGTCCTGTGGGTCAAGTTTGGTTCGATTCTGAGAACGTTGACGAAATCGCGTGTCGTGGGCCCCATAGGCCCCGCTCGACGGGCGATTTTGTGTTTGGCTCATCGGAATCCAAATCTGGAAGTTCCGTTGGGTTCGTATCAGCGTTCCTGACCTGTTGACACTAAGTTTGGTGAATTTGGAGACCGTTGACCCGGATGCATTTTTCGGTGCAAAGCGGGCCCACCGGTGGATCCCGTTTTGACCCAAAATTGTCGTTTTTGCCCTTGTCTCCAAATTGGACCCAAGGACAGGCGTTTCTAGCTATTTGACATCTTATGAACGTGATGGTAATGTCTATTTCAGCTTTTGGACTCATCTCTGGAAATTTCCCCAAGAACCAATTTAATCAGATCCAAACAACAGGCAAGTACCTGCACTTCAAGTTAAATCTTTATATTGTGATAATTAATTTCCTGCTTTACTAGTACCCTTGATGATTACACTAGTGTTAGAAATGCTGGATTTCATGTCTTGAATATTGAAGTTCATGTCTTGTTTTCATGTCGGGTGGGAGAATACTAGAAGGCATGTAGTTTACCCTTCCCCTTGTCATGTTTAATAGCTGTTGGTACGCGACTGTACCTCAGTCGGATCTCGATTTTCCCTATTTAATAGCCGTTTATGACGGTCGGATTAGCCTTATAAACCCCTACATGCCAACTATGTATTCTAAAAACAAACACAAGTTCACAGATAGTTTCTGGTCATGTTATATTTCTTGCTGACTGTTGTAGTTTCATTTCCTGTTTCATCTATTTCTGTTTTCTCATATTCCTGTTTACAGCATTAAACTCTGAGATATTGATGTTCTTTTATACAGTTCTCAACATGATATTCAATTTAATTGTCATAAATATTTAGTTTAATCTTGTTGTGCACTGTGTACTTTGCTCCTTTCCTGACTGGATCTGTTGATTTAGGCGATGATGAGGACCTTGCCCCTACATATTATGGTCCCTATGAGGGTACAGATGATACCTATGAGGAGTCAGAACCCACCCAGGAGACCCCTGCTGCAGAGTAGATAGCAGTAGCTACTTTCATTTATTTGCTCTTTATCTTAGTAATCGGGTTTGTCCCCGATTTCATTCTGATTTCTGTACTAAATATTTGAATCTGTTGTCGTATTTATTTCAGTTGCAATCTTAAGTTTCTGTTCTCATTATTATCTTGCCTATGTTAATTGTGAATGAGCTAGTTTAGTAAATATGGATTTGACCTAGACAGCGTACTACCGCCGACTCTGCGGCGTAGGCTGGACGTACCCACGCACTCGTGCCCGAATTTCCGGGTGCGGGTCGTGACAGGATGAGATCTAGATACTTGACATTTATATTCGTAGATTCTTGGACTAGAGTTCACATTAGACAGCTTATACGTATTCGAGTCGGACATGAGTCTGCTTGAATGCGTAGCTGGCCATTGCCACGTGTCTGGTCCCTCGATATTTTGGGACTGGGGTGTGACAAAGCGTCACATGACATATAAATCTCTATTTACTGTGGCATATGCTTTCCGTAGATCCAACTTGAGACAAGATATCTTCCCTCCCGGCTTATTAAATTCCCGGACCATATCGTGTTCTATCAAATTATTGTCTGCAATATTTCTCCCTTTAACGAAAATAGCTTGGTTTAGCGACACAAGTTCTGACATAATCTTTTCCATTCTCCTACACATGAGGTGAATGATCAATTTGTACAAATAGTTGCAACATGCAATGGGACAAAAATTTGCGAGCACAGAAGCCCCCTACTTCTTCAGAATAAGCGTAAGGAACGTGTGATTAAGCTCCTTCAGCCGTCTCCCATTGGCGAAGAAGTCCCGAATAACCTCAAGGACATGATGTCGGATATCCCCCAGTATTTCTTATAGAACATACTAC
Source organism: Iris macrosiphon (assembly GCA_036927795.1). Taxonomy (NCBI): domain Eukaryota; kingdom Viridiplantae; phylum Streptophyta; class Magnoliopsida; order Asparagales; family Iridaceae; genus Iris; species Iris macrosiphon. The sequence continues at coordinate 143,932,549 of JAYESA010000017.1, read as the reverse complement.
CGAACCCATCGGGCCCAGGTGCCTTATTAGGGTCTGCACTTCGGATAATTGCCTCCACTTATTCCATCTCAACTGGTGCCAAATGAGTGGAGTTTCCATCGGTATTACAAGCCTCTTGAATACAAGCTCCGGGAATACGTTGGTATAAGTATGTTGATTAAATAGATCAGAATAATACCTGACTGCTTCCTCTTGGAGTGTTGTTGGTGAAACCACCTCCTGACCATTACCGCCAATAAGCTTTCCAATGTGGTTACGGTGTTGACGCATGCGGACAACATCGTAGAAGAATTTTGTACATTTGTCCCCCTCTCGCAGCCATGTACATTTCGCCCGTTGTGCCACTTCCACCCCCCCAATGTGTCTGAAGCCCATGTACTACCTTGATTAGCCGTTGCTCCTCTATGGCCCATTCCTCCTTCAGCGGATCTGCTTGTAGGCGGTCTTGTACCTACAGTAGGGCGGATTCCTCATCGCGAAGGCTGCTTGGCGGTCGACTCCGGCACCATTGCTTAAGAGCAGCCTTTAACCATTTGAGTAGACATACCAACCGGTATTGAGGATTGCCCTCATCGAGTCATTGCATACCCCTTGCCACCACCTCTGTATACCCATCCATCATGTGCTATTTATTATTGTACCTGAATGGAAGGCGCCTGTGCTACATCTTGTCCGAGAAGCAAACCCAAAGAGGTGAATGGTCACTGGTCCCCGCCGCTGCACCCTCCACAGTTATGTTTTGGAAAGAGTTGAACCACTCCCTATTCCCAAGCGCCTGTCAAGTTGACATAGCACTCTTTTCTGAACCACTTTATTATTCCATGTCCAAATATGGCCTGACATTGTCAGGTTCCTCAGTCCTAACTGGAGCAAGCACTGTTGAAAGTCATTTAATATGTTATCCGAAACTTTTCACCCGCCTACTTTTTCATGCTTGTACAATAGTGCATTAAAGTCCCCCATGATTAACAAGGGTAACTTGTATTGGATCTCTGCCATGGTATTGACGTGAATCAACTCCTGGCATAGTCGTTCACGTTGACTTCTGTCATTGTGCCCATATACTGTACCATAGATAAATCTAAGTCCTCCCTTATTGGAGAAAAGAATACCGATACACTGATCAATGAGATGAAGCACATGTCCCTCCCAATAACTGCTATCCCAGCTGACCCAGATACGGGTCATGTTACAGAGGTAAAGATTATGTACCTTCTTCTACTAGCCCGACGTCCTTCTAGTTAACATCTTGTTTGATTTAATCTTGGTCTCTAATAGAGTACATATGGTTGCATTACCTCTCGGAACTACCTCACTAATCTCCTTCCACCTCCCAATTGCGCACCCCCCGCGAACGTTCTAGGTTAATACTATCATTGATTAATTGTAAGGGGCCCCCCATCATGTCTGGAGTCGCGTCGTCTGAGGGTTCGACACTCTCTGCCACCATTTTCGCCATTGGTTAATCACCCGTAAGATTTTCGTCTTGCCATAAAGCATCGTCCCACCATGGATTATATATACATACTAACTCGGCTAATCCTATTGCCTGTTGTGAAGGCCGGATGTCATCCTCCCTTGTGACCCCAGCATGTCGTTTGCGGATTCGAATCACTTCTGCCTCCTGCATTTGTGGGGGATTGGATCCCCTACCTACTTGCTTTGGCCTTCCCTTACCCTTTTTACCTCCCTTGCCCAAATCTGATCTTCGTGTGTCTCTCGCCCTTATCGCATTGAACTCTACCAGTAGACCCTTGCCCTTGTCCGACTTTGCCGTAATATCTGTAGATGCCTCTATGCCTTCTACTCGACGTGAATCCATCTCCATGCCACTGACCCCTGTTGCCGCTTTATCAAGACTAATATCAATCTTAAAAGTCGTCCCCTCCAAGAATTTAAAGATAGACTCTCGTGGCACACTATTTGTACCCTCTTTATTGGTAGTACTGGGCTCATGTCTAGTCTTTGAGGTGACCATTGGCTCAATCTCTGTATTATTTTGGACAGAAACCTTAGCAGAACATTCCCTTGGTGGGTGGCCGAAATAAAGATAGTGTCTGTAGACCGGTGGAACCCATTCATACTCTATTATCTGCGAGGATAATTCACCATTAAAGGTTTCATACTCCAACCTATTCGGAAGCAGTTTAACTGCTTCGATCTCAACGAACACTCTAGCATACTCCAGCTGATCCCGATTTGAGGTAGTGGCATCTACTTTAATAGGCCTGCCAACGAGGCTAGCAAGTCGCATCATCATAGGAACACTCTAAAAGACAAGCGGTAAGTCAGGAAATCTAATCCACACCAACACAGTATGTAGTACTTCCTTCTCACACCTTGTTGTAGGTGTCCACTCCTTCATAATTATAAGTCTTCCATCAAAGGTCCAAGGTCCCCCTTGTAGTATGTGATCCCTATCTTCCTTCAGTCCAAACCGTACACAGTAAAAGCCGTTATCACGTGCATAGAACTCCATGCTCCATTTTGGTTGCCATACCCGAAGCGCGTATACAGGAATATGTCCATAGAAAGGCATGTTTTCAAGTACATATAGAATAATTGAGTCCTTCCAGTATTCAATAGTCTCTACCATCTCCTCTTCTAGAAAATACGCTCGATATCCGTCACCCACTTTCTTAAGTTCTATGTACCATATATGTGCACTCATCGTTGTCGACGTGGGTCCGACAAAGATCCGCGTATGTCTTACCCACCGGGAGATCAAGTATTAAACGTTTCTCTTTAGCCATATTCCCCGCCCTCATAGTTTCTGTGTTGCCAGCCCCCAACCATCCCTCACCTTCGTCTGTGCGCAAGCCTCTAGTCCGTCCAGGTTGGTCTATCTGGCCCGTCTGACCTGCGACTGCTCGTCTTCTTAGTACCTGACCCGGTCGAATCGTTGGGGTCACATCTTTGCAATCATCCCGTGCACCCTCTCTCAATTGTACCCTTACTGCCTGATCGTGTCCCTTTAGATTCGATAATTGGCCAAAACATCGACGACTAACGATCGTCCACCCTCCTTCATCAGCCTCCCCGTGTGTCCCCGACGATCCATCACCTCCTTCTCTGCCCTCGGCCTGGCAGGTATCCCAAGCATTGGGAATCCCTAACCCTAGGTTTTTTGCAGGAGATGCCAGCATCAATATATATATATATATATATATATATATATATATATATATATATATATTATTGATTTATAGCATAGACACATGTATCAAAAAAATGCAGACAAATTGATACGAGTATTAGGACACGAAAATGGTAATGTGTATTGTATGTGTCTATAATTAACTTAGAAGAAGGTTGACAAATTGAATATTAAAAATATAATTATTTTTATTTATATGTGCATCCTTAGACGTACATAATTCTTAATACGTAGGCTTGAGCGTATCCTAGAATATAGAAAATAGAATATGTGACGTTCAAAAATTCGTATCGGTATCAATTTATTCATCCGCCCTAAAATCGATATGGTTATCACTAATTTAACATATAATAATTATTAATATTTTAGATTATTGGTATTGGTTTTGGTATCGGAATCGGTATCAGACCATTACTATGAGTATAGATTATCACTAATTTAACTGATACAGTTATCACTAATTCTTAATATTTTAGAAAATATATTTTATAGTTTAGGCATAATTTTAATTATTTCTTAGTATTATAGTCATTTATAGTTATACTTTATGGTACTAATATGAATAGTAATTAGTAGTTCCAATTTTACTATGCTATGGCATGTATCTGCCATATTCGGATGAGTGTCGAGAAATTATGGTTTTGGATACGTGTAAAACACGAAAAAATGCTCAAATATAGTCTTTCCAATAGCTCATTTAGTTTTTTATGAGACTTCTTCATCAAATATCATAACTAACTAATCCTTTAGCAGATATCCTAACTTATCTTGTATCTAATCCATATTGTTTGAATATATGGTATATGCAGAATCAATAAGTCGATACTTAGTTGACCGATCGTGGATGTACAATTGGCGACATGAGAGTATGATTGGTTTGACAGACAATTTTATGGCGGATGTTAAGAAATTTTTCAAATACGCCAGTAGTCAACCTTATTTCATGGATGGGAGGCTCATCAAGTATCCTTGTGTCAAATGTCATAAAATATCATTCAAATAGGTGGATCTCATGAGAGAGCATCTCTACAAGAAAGGTTTCGTACTGAACTACAAGGAGTGGATGGTTCAAGGAGAACCTTTGTTTACGTAATATCATCATTCATCCTTCAATACGGAGGTAGAAGAGTCCACTCTCGGAGATAACTTTGAATATCGACAACGAAACCTGGCACGTGAGTTGGTATTTGATGCGGTCATCCAAGTTTTGATCCGGATGATCCTAATCCTGATGCGAATGAATTCTATGATATGTTCAAGAATACCAATACTCCGTTATACCCAAATTGTGATTCTCATTCTGTCATGTCAGTGGTGATGCGGCTTTTGAACCTAAAGTCTGGTTTTAATTTGCCGCAGGAATGCTACGATCGGATAATTAAGTTTGTTAGAGAGTTGTTGCCAAAAAGATCGAAGGAGTTGCCTGAAAACTTCTATAAGTCAAAGATGATACGAAAACTAGGATTATGCTACGAAAAGATAGATTGTTGTCAAAACGGTTGCATGTTGTACTACAAGGCGAGAACAATGATAAAGATAAATATATTTTCTGTCATGTAAATCGGTACATGCCAATTCGGGGTAAAGAAAAGTCAACTGTCCGAGCGAGATTGTGTCCCTACAAGTACATACAGTTTTTGTCGATCACAAATAGGCTGCAGAGGGATGTATATGTCCGCAAATACAGTACAACATATGACATGGCATAGTAAGGAACGAAAGATGGATGAAGGAGAATTATCTCATCCTTTCGATGGAGAGGCATAGAAATATTTTGATCTGTGTCATCCTGAAGTTGCTGCAGAGCCCAAAAATGTCCGGTTGGATTTATGTTTTGATGGATTCACGCCTTTCGGACAATTGGAATCTCAGTACTCTTGTTGGCCGATAATTTTGACTCCTTACAATCTACCACCGTGGATGTGCATGAAAGCTCCCTAGATATTATTGACACTTATCATACCCGGTCCAAAAAATCCAAAGAAGAACATCGATATCTACTTACAGCCGTTGGTGGATGAGTTGAAACAATTATAGAAATTCGACGTTCGAACATATGATATATCGAAAGAGCAGAACTTTCAGATGAGAGTGTCTCTCATGTGGACCATCAACGATTTTTTAGCATATGGGATGTTATCGGGGTGGAGTACTTATGGTACTTTGTCTTGTCCAATATGTATGAAAAATGGTAAGACATTCTGTCTCCAGAATGGAGGAAAAGCATTTTTTTTTTATTGTCACCATCAGTTCTTTCCTGCGTCGCATCCGTGGAGAAGAAATAGAGATGCTTTTAGATCTGATAAACAGGAACTATCTCCTTTCCCATTGAGACTGACAAGATACGAAGTTTGGAAAGAGGTAGATGGATTGCCGACTGTGATGGAAGATCCGATATCGACCGATCACTTTGAAGGGTTCGGACGTAGGCATAATTGGACAAAGCAGAGTATCTTTTGGGACTTACCTTATTAGAAGGACAATCTCTTAAGGCACAATCTTGATGTCATCCATATCGAAAAAAATGTATTCGACAACATATTAAATACGGTGATGGATATCAAGGGAAAAACGAAAGACAATGTCAAATCAAGAAAGGACTTAAAAATTATTTGCAGGCATAAAGATTTGCACCTAAAACGAAGTGGCAATGGCAATTAGGTCAAGCCTCCAGCGCTATTTACATTGAGTAGATGGATAAATTGATAATATGCAACTGGATTTCAAAGTTAAAATTTTCTGATGGCTTCGTGTCAAATCTGGCAAGATGTGTTGATCTCAACGAACGCAAGCTGACAGGGATGAAGGGTCATGATTGCCATATGTTTATGGAGAGATTACTACATATTGCTCTGAGAGAGATATTGCCTCAACAAGTATGGACTCTGTAGGCCAAATTATCGATATTCTTTAGAGATTTGTGTTCAAACAAGTTGACGGTGCAACATATAAGAAGATTGTATTGACATTGTGTAAGTTAGAAATGGTGCTTCCTTCGAAGTTTTTGATAGTATGGAGCATTTGCCGATTCTTCTTGCATACGAAGCATGCGTCGGTGCTCATGTCTATTATTGATGGATGTATCCATTTGAGAGGTATAAATTCTTTATACTAATAATTTTTTATTCAAATAATTCTAAGATTTAATATATTATCTATATGTATCTACATCACCGGAAGAAGAAGGTAGCAATAAGGCTCATGTAGAAGCTTCGATATGCGAAACATATATCATTAAGTAGGTTTTAAACTTCTGCTCCATCTACTTTGATACTCATGTCAGAACAAATCGAAATAGAGCCCCAAGGAATAACTGTGGAGTTGATGTCCCGAATAGTGTATTCCACAGTATCTTCAATATGGGAGGGAAGCCTACAAGTTCTACTAAAGTACATTGGTTGGAAGACGATAAGTTTGAAGTCGCTCATCAGTATATATTGTTAAATAGTGGTATAAAAGAGATGTAAGATATTGAGAAGTAAGCGACACATATTTCATAGATATTTTAATTTTGTATATACTTGGAAAAGAATTGCTCTAACTATTCTCCTTATTATCATAGTACTTTTAGAGCTGAGTTAAAAAAGTAGAGATCTAATATTAATGAAGATGATCTTGCTAGAGAGGTTGATAGAAAATTTCTAACGTGGTTCCATAATTATGTACGGATCCTAAATATTAAGCATTCTAAATTTAGCATTCAGACCAATCTTTGTCTAATATCTATATGATACGTGATGTTTCAGGTTTTTTGTCCTGATACAGACTTACAGAACGAACGACTTCGAGCATTAGCTATCAGACTAAGAAAGATGGCAAAGTGTTGGGATGGATACACCATCATTGGCTTCAAATTTAGAATCACTGATAAGTCTATTAATCAATCATTTGTCGATGAGGAGGTTAATTATACAAAAAATTCTGGAGTATGTGTGAGGGGTTCAGTCTACGATTCCGATCCAGAATTTGACTATTACGGTGTACTAAGAGATGTCGTGGAGCTGGATTACTCTTATGAGACAAAAATTGTGTTGTTTAAATGTGACTGGTTTGACACAACACCCAAGCAAGGATAAAAAATTGACAAACAGTTTGAGTTTGTTAATATTAAATATAAAAAAAAGATATATAGGTTTTGAACCATTTGTGTTGGCTAGTCAAACGGTTCAAGTGTATTATACGAGATATCCTAGTCGACGAAGCAATAATAAAGATTGGTGGGTTATATGCAAAACTAAAGCTAGAAACACATATAATATTGGGGATCTAGCATACCAAAAGGATGAGGTGGTCATGCCTCAACTTGCATATATGAGTTTTGTCAGTGTTGATGATATGGAGGTTGACGTTACCGTAGAGGATGACAGAGTTAACATAGAAATTGAGATAGAAGATTTAACTCATATAGAGGATAACTCTGATAAGGAGGTATCGAGCGAGGAACAAGAATTGGAAGACGAAGGTGATAGTGATAGTGGAAGTAAAAATAAAAATAAAAATAAAGAAGTAGAAGATGAAGATGAAGACGATTCGAAAAATGATTCGGAAGACGATGACGATTCCGAAGATGAAAAAGATTAGTACGTATAAACATATGCATTATCTTAGATATTTATTTAATTATTTTATAACACGATTATTATTTATTTTATCATCACACTAGTATTTACTTATTTTACCACACCATTACTTTATGATTATCTGTTTGAAGACACCATTTTATTATTTGCTACAGATTTACCTATAGTAATGTGGGATGAGGACGGGGACGATGACGACGACAAGTTCAGAGAGGATCATCTTCTCAGCATCTTCCGTCTACTATGCCTGCTACCCCAGGTTCTCGGACACGACCTGAGGATGAGTTCGTAGATGCGGCGGATGGTTTATCCCCACCATATACTAGTTCTTCAGTAGGAGGAGCTACTTCATCTCCCGGATTGCCATCAGCTGCTACCCCTTCTTCTACTCCAGCCACTACCGGTACTACTACACCGGCTAGTCCACCAGTTACTCCCACAGGAGAAAATCTATTTTCAGGCCTTCTTGTGGACAACGCAGTATAAGTCCGCCGTCCAGGATTTGCAGATCCCCCTACTCTACTAAAGCAGCCAACCAATATCTGTCATCCCGAGCTATGGGCCGATAGAGCGACATAAGCATTTATTTGTAAATTCACACATTTATTTTGTATTTTCTATTCTAATTGTATATTGTCTACTTATTTCAGATTCTTTCCGATCAAGGCTGGGAATGATTTGGGGGAGATCATGCGGGGCTACTTTGATGGCCTTTATATCAACTTCAATGACATCCCGCTCGATCGACGATTCGCTTGGTTGGAGAAGCTCGGGGATATGTATATGAATTTTATTTATAATAATATAAAAAAAAATATTACAATGATAAAAAATAGTTTTCTAATTTGCAGAGGTTGTACTGGTGGCAGGATCATAGAGATAGTGATATCTGAAAGTGCTACAAGACCGTCGCCAGCAAGAGGTTGAGATATATGATCAATAACCAGAAGGCGCTGGCGTTACTTGGACCGGATCACAGCAAGGAGTGGCTGAAGGTGGAGAACTGGAAGAAGAAGAAGAAGAAGAAGAAGAAGAAGAAGAAGAAAGAAGAAGAAGAAGATGATGGACACCCCGGCCTATAAGGCCAAGGGCGAGAAGGCGAAGGCTGCCCGTTCTAAGGATGGTCACCATACTAGTGGAATCATTCCGACCGTCGAGCATTTTCGACAGATGGTTATTATTAAAAAAAATTGCTAGATCGGTTCTTTTGTAATTCTTTTTTTTATTAATTGCTTAATTTTTACAGTGCGACGAGGCTGCCAAAACCGGGAAAACCCCAAGACCGTCGACTTTCTAGCCTTCTTTCAGCGGACCTACAAAACAAAACAAAGAAGGATAGAAAACTCGTAGATGAGTGGGTCGCCAAAGCATATGTAAGTAGTCTTTATAAAATTTTATCAATTTAATTAGATTATTTTTATAATTTAATTAGATTCTAGGTTTCTAGGTCAAAACAGTCAAACTATATCAACTCAAGCTCAAACAGTCAAACTATGATATTTTCTAGTTTCTAGGTTAATTTTTTTATCCATTCTAATGGTTTATAAAGTTATTTTAGGTTATATTAAGATTGTAAAATCTTATAAAAGAGAAAAATTTATCTATCGCATGTAAATTAATCCACAAGGGTGATTACTATTTTATTCAATTTCAAAAATACTAAGAAACAACTCTGTAAATACATAAAATTATGCACCTTGGTTAATATCTTATTTTAAGAAACAACACTGTAAATATTGTAAATACTGTAAATACTTAAAATTAAAATTTTATTCAATTTACTATAAACCTCATAGGAATGGTCCGATTTTGATTCTGATACTTTGAACCTTGATTAATATCTTATTTTAAGATATCATGAAAATCAAATATAGCAAATATAACTCAAATTATATACATATACTATGATATGTAGTATCTAATATGATACTCTAACCAAAATCAAATATCGCACATATAACTCTAAAATCCTTAAACTCTAAACCTATTTATATAAATAAATATAGGAGACGTATGAGACGTTAGAGGGGGGGCACTGAGAGCAGTACGCCGACTGAGAGAAACGATCGGTGGGTACAAGTTGTCGGGACAGAAAAATGCGACAGCGTGTACGGTACCGGATCGTTGGCATCCCAGCCGTAGGTTCTTTCCAAAGCTCCTCCGACGGCTACTCCAGCTCCATCAGTGCCCGGCTCCGGCGTTCCTTCTGGTGCGATATCTCTGGAGCAACTCACGACGACTGTGCATGAGCTACATGGGCTGGTCCGACAGTTGATAGACACTCATGAAGCTGCAACACCTGCTCCTCCGACGACTACTACGACGGCTCCTCCGACGGCTACTACGTTGGGTCCTCCAGCTACTCCGACAGCTCCAGCTACTCCGACAGCTCCAACTCCTCCGACCTCATCGATGGGTCATCCAGCTCCTTCGAAGGCTCCTGTCACTGCTCCGTTTGCCGTTGTTGTTGATGATCTACAAGATATCATCGCTATGGTTGTGGCGTAGTACATGGCTAGCCAACAATCGCCACCGCCTCCGTCTCCACCGTCGACTTGATGAATTTTTTGATTTTGTGAAATTTTTTTAAGTTTGTTGTATTTTTTTGACTTGATTGTATTTATTTGCCTTTGTGGGATTGTATAACAGTTATTTGTACATGTTTGGATCACTCTACTTTATTATTTTATTGTATATATAATATTTATACATGTTTGTATGGGTTTTATTAGTTTGTGTGGAATTTACTTATGTGAAATCTATTTGTGTGGAAATTGGTGAATGTATAACAGGTATATGCTCAGCAGAAATTGATTTCTGGAAAAAATATTACCTTTAGCGGCGAATTGGCGACGTAATAGTGACGAAAAATCTGGAAAATCTCAGGTCAGCAATGGATTGCAGACGAAAAATCTCAGGCGACTACCTAGCGACGGACTATCCGTCTCTAAAACGTCTGATACACACAAATGTACCAAACATGTATCAGAGTCCGTCGCTAATATCCGTCGTTAATCCATCACAGAGAGTGACGACTTAGCAACGGATTAGCGGCGAACTCTGTGAGCCCTGAATGTGCAAAACCTTCTAGAAATTTTGGCAAATTTTGGGCTCACATAATCCGTCGTTGTTTTGTCGGTAAGTAGTCAGAAAGTTCAGCGACGAAAATTATACGTCACTGATCTGTCGTTGGATTTATGTCGCTCAATTCGTCGCTAATCCGTCACTTTATCGACGGATTAGCGATGAAATTTCCGCAGCGACATTATTTTTTCTGACGGAACAATTTCATCGCAAATCAGTCGCTAAATGCAAATATCGCTAAATGCAAATAGCGACGTAAATATACATTATCCGTCGCTAAAATAGTGTATTTTTGTAGTGACCTTGAGCTTTCATCGACAAAACGCCTATGTTTGTAACATATGTATACTTAGTGCATAGTTCATTGTTAGTGTGTTTCTATTATATATTTAGCAACTATAACTTAATATTCACTAATTTATATGCTTCATCATGCATGATACTTGAGAAATCTAGCAAAGAGAATCTTGAATATCTAGTTGTAACATGCATGACCATTGTCATATTGAAATTTCTTTTGGTTTCTTGCATAATTAATTTCATAAAGATCTGTACTTAATAGAGAGAATAGAGATGAGTTGGCTGGCTTTAACCTTGTCATTTGTTGTGTGATTAAAAAACTTAAACACGTACTACTGTGTTTTATCTTGATATGGCAAAGGACTTCAATGCATCCAATTACTCGTAATGCATTTAGTATTAACTATAAATATTGCACATTAGCAAAACAAAGAAGTAGGCCGGAAGTAGCTAAAGGAAGAAATTCAGAACAAGAGAACAGTTATAGTGGCAAAATTAAGTGACAGTCAATGCGTAGAAATAATAAGAAATATATATATATATATATATTCACTATATCTACCTATATATATCTCATATATATATTAAAGTATTTGAAATTTTAAGATGCAATAATAATACCTTAAAAAACAATTTAAGTTCTCCTTGAACTCTTCTTAACATACCAGTTCACATAATACTTATATATTAGATTCTTGTGCTCGTAGACCTAAGGGTTTGTAGAAAATGAACAAAAAATAAGAAAAGCCCAAAATGAACCTTATTCATCTCCTTCTTCCGGATCCATTGCCGAAGGCGGTCGCTGCGTCTGACTGCCGCCGGGGAAGGGGAAAGGGAAAGGGATAGGAGATAGCCCCCAGTCGAGAGGCGAAGGCGGCGGGAGGCGATTGAAACCCTCCCTCTGCTGCCGGTAGTCGACTTCTTCTTGTTCGGAGCTATCGAGATTCACACCGAACAGCCGGACCCGCTTCGGCTCGGCAGCGCACACCGGCACCGAGTCCAGTATCCCCGGGTCCAGCCGGAACGAGGGCGGCGTGGTCCCCATTGGCCGGAAGTACATGGCAGCTGTAACGCTACTGGTACTCGTGCCAGCTATCATGGAGGAGGGCGGAGGGGGGACCAGGATCCCTCCCCAGCCCCACGGAACCACCGAAGAGCGGAGGAGGAGGGGAGGGTCCGGAGGGGGCGGGCGCCGGCGCCAGTCGATGAAGAGGCGGCCCGTGGAGGGGGAGCGGGAGAAGGTGACGGTGTCGCCCGCGTCGAGCCGCTTGTCCTTGACGAAGCGGCTCCAGCCTTTGGTCATGACGTAGCTCTGGCTGGAGTTCCAGTAGGAGTAGCGGAAGCGCCAGGGGCGGCCGGTGCGGTCCTCCTCGAAGCTGAGGAGGAGGCCGCCCTTCTCGTTCGATGCGGGGTCGAGCGGGAAGTAGCGCTCCGCGTGCTGCTTCGGTATCACGAGGCGGTTGAGCTTCCCGACGTCGCTCGGGGTCACGACCTTCTCGAACATGTACTCGCGGTCGTCCGCGACGGCCGCGGAGGCAGACGAGGAGGAAGGAGGAGGAGGGAGGCAGTTGGGGGGATTGTTGGAGTAGTTTTGGTGTTGGTGTGGTCCTTCCTCAGCAGCAGCAGCAGCAGCAGCAGCAGCAGCGTAGTATCTCTCTCTCCTACTGTCTGGTAACTCCATACTTTGTACTACTATCAAATTTTTTTTTTTTTTCAAGGAAAGATGTTATAGTGGTTGTAGTATAGGATTCAAGTTTGGATGTACTCCTGCTACGTTTCTTTTGTGACAATCTTGAGAATATCAAGAACTTTTCCAAGGAATGGGAAGAATTAGGAGGAGGGTTGTTTTCTTGATATAATTGTACTAGGAAGGAAGAAAGTAGAGGGACCTAGAGAGAGAGAGAGAGAGAGTCTCTTTAATTTCTTGCTATATTCGCAACTTACTGATGTCCAAGTAAGGAAGAGAGCGAACCCTTAAGAAGGAGAAGAATAAGAAGGGTCATACTCATAACCTAGCTAGAGAGAAAGAGATGGAGGATGGTGCGTTTTCTTCTTCTCTACAACTTGTATGGAATATAGTGATGGGCAAGAATCAACATATTCAGTGTGAACTCCAACCTTAGACTAGGGAGAAGAAGAAGAAGTAGCTAGAGCTAGAAGAGAGAGAGAGAGAGAGAGAGAGAGAGAGAGAGAGAGCGCGCTATATTATCTCTGCCAAAAGACTGTAGGAGAAGCTTCCTAGTATTTAGCTTCTATGTATCAAATGAAATAGAAAGATTAAGAGAGCACAGAAAGGAAAAGTTGCAACTAGAGAGAGAGAGAGAGAGAGAGAGAGAGAGAGCTCTCTCTTTATAATGGGATGGAGAGGAGGAAGGGGGCCCACAGGTGATGTGGTCTGGGTTCATATGAGCTTGTTCTCTTACTAGCATAATATGGGTGTGCACTTTTCTTTTTTGTTACTATGTCCCCAAGGTGATGGCCATGGGGAATAATTAAGCCAATCCCCCCTCAAGAACAAGGCCAATATTATTGTAGATAACAAGAGCTTGTGATTGACTTGCCAATGTGTACAAAAGACTTACATGTAATATATTTCCTAGTGGTAAGATGGACAGAGATCTCTCTCGAGTGTTATGTATCTCTGTGTTGCTTAGTATAATTAATGTAAGTAGAAAGATGTGATCAAATATTTAGAGGGGCTTAATTTGTTGTGGCGTGGGGGTGGAGGTTGGGTAGGGTTGGCAAGTGGCACTGTTTGATTTGTTTGGTACAGCAATGCTTTTGACTTTTGGTAATGGGATTCTTTTTATGGTCCCACGTTAGGGAAGGGAGAGTTACGGGTTTGGGTTTGAAGGCATAGATAGAATACAAAGTGTGCACTCTCCTCACCTGAAACTCAGCTCCCAACAAAGTTGCTACGTCTCGAGAGGATGGTTGTGCCGGCCTGCATCCACATGTCGGATAGACATTGGCTCCCTAGTCCGGAATGGACCCGAGCTAGCAGAAAGACCAATGGCTATCAGTCATATAAACGAGGGTCATCACAGGCACCCCTCAGGGATGGACGAAAAAGTATTTTCGGTCTCCCAATGCTACACACACACACACAGAGAGAGAGAGAGCGCAACATGCCTAAAGCACGGATTTAATACACTACCAGAATAAGGCAAACTAGCCACGCAGTAAAGCATCGCCAAAAGGCTAAATTACTTTGCTAATACTGAGTATAGCAACGTTTGGACTTAGTCGCGAAAAAACTAATCGTCGATCAAAACAACATCGAAAAACGTCGTTGTAGCGACGTAATTTAACGACATTACAAAGTCGTAAAAATGGTGACTCTTAGTGTCGAGTGTCGCCAAATTTGTGACATTGAATTTTGGTCGGTAATTATCGTTAAATTTAGCGACTACCTGTGACATAATCAGCGACGAAAAGATGACATAGCCAAAATTGCCATGTCATCAATATTTAGCGATGTATAGTGAAGATCAACTACGTAATTTAGCGACGTTACAAAGTCGCAAAAATGGCGACTCTTAGCATCGAGTGGCCAGATTTGTGATGTTGAATTCTGGTCGGTAATTGTCGTTAAATTTAGCGACTACATGCGACATAATCAGTGACGAAAAGCTGACATGACCAAAATTGCCATGTAATCAATATTTAGCGACGTGTAGTGACGATCAGTGACGTGAAGTTAATGAACGTCACTAAACGTTGCTAATATTGACAGTTTAACGACATCATTAGCGACGTGTATGAACGTCACTGAACGTCACTAAATGTCACTGAACGTCGCTAATATTAAAAAAAAATAGAAATAAATGAATGCCTACAATATCACAGTATAACATGCCCGCAATATGATCACATTTCAAATAAATAGACAGACCCGGAGCAACCCTCTGTTGAATTCCCTGGATTTGTCGAACCCTTAGGTGGAACACTCAACACTGGTACAATCACACAACAACAATGATGAAATAAATCAATAAAAAGCTCTAAGGTCCGAATGTAGTCACACAATATACAGTCACACAATAAAAATGTACAAATAAGTCACACAATAAAAGTATACAAATAATAAGTACAAACCCCCATGAATGGGCCAATACACACATGTCAAAAAAACTACTACTGATTAGGAGGAGGAGCCGCGTCGAATCTGAGATAATAGCACGTCAAAATGCTCATGTGTAAGCGTCACGGAACCCAATGCAGGAGTCGATGTAGATGATGATGCAGGAGGACGTCGCTGCTCCAACTCTGTCAGTCGAGCGTCGTAAGTATCCATGACAGATAACAACCTCCTAATATTATGCTCCACTCGCTCGCCCATCTGAAGATGTGACGACTGCATTCTCGATAGTGAAAAGCGCCCACGGTCTCCACTCACTCGCTCATCTCAATATGTGACGCATGCATCCTCGATAGTGTAGCATCCATGGTCAACTGCGACTCCTGCAACGATATCACGTTGCGCTGTATCGACGTGGCCAGATCCCTCAGCTACATAATGCTACGCTTCATAGATTCAAAACGTGTTATGAGCGTCGCATCGTCCGTCTGCGGCTACGGCTGTACCGTAATCTTCTGCATCAACTCGTCACGCAGAGATGCGATCTGAAGGTCAACTCTCTCCTGGCCTCGTAGCGACTCCTGGGAGAGCTGTGAGGTATTCACATCGGTAGAGGGTGTCCTAGAGGACTATGACGTAACATAGGCGTCGTAGGATCACGTACCGTAGTACGTCCCCCTATGTAGACCACCAACGGCTCTCATCCACAAGTCATCATCCGACGGAGCTGGGTGGGCCGAGGGTTCCGACGAACTACCCCCCCCCCTCTCTCTGTGTGGGCTGGGTCGACTCTTTGTGGAGCCTCCTATACTCATCCTAGAAAAATACGTATCTATCGATATGCGTACTACTTACTAAATATCTTAGGTACTTATTACTAATTACATGTATTTTTGCTATGTTATATCAAAATGTTCAAAATATAAGAGTAATACTTATGTAGCTCTGCGTCGCCCTATCATCGATAAGTTGTTCCCCCTTCCTATGAGTGGCGAGGAACACTGCCACCATGTTCTCGTCCCCACCCCTCTGGACCTATTAAGAAATATATTATTTGTTATTAAAGTAAAAAAAATTAGGCCACGATGATTAAAAAATGTACGTATACAATGAAAGACGTACCAAGCGACAAAAAATTTTCGTTATCGGAATCGACCCACCACACCACTTCCCGCTCTCTGCCGAGCCGCCATGGCCTTCTCCGACTTTTTTCTATATCTATCCTCGTTGAATCTAGCCCTCATCGCAATCCACTGCTCAGGCATGATTCAACCTTGGATCGATTTTCCTTCACGATCACGAGACGATCACGAGCCTTCTGGCCATCCATAGCATCACGGATCAGCTTGGCGGCGATGGAAAAAAACTGTTGCTTGATCTGTGCGGCCCGGTATGGTGGATAGAAATATTTTCTCTACAAGAAGTACAATAGTAAGTTATAAAATATTAACATAAAAATATTACTGATGTTAAAATCAAATATACTTTTATCTTGAAGTATCCAAACTAGAACATCTTTCACTCTTTTGAGGCATCCGAGTAGTTTATCCATGGTCAACAACAGTTTTGCCTCAGAAAATGTCTCAGTGCTCTCTGTATCGCCGGGGGACGATGTCACGCCCCAGTCCCAAAATACGTAGGACTAGGAATATGTAACACGCCAGCCGTATGTATACGAACTCCAATATATGGAACCATATACACACGTACGCTGTACATGAATATCCAATCCATAGTGGTAATATACTGTCACAACAAGTCACACGCAATTCTATATCTCATCCACAGCACAAATAGTAGATAAATGGAAATCAATAACTGAATATCAAATAAGCAGTCTCAAAGTATGATAGTCGGATGGAAACAAATCCACTGCAATTCGACTATAACCAAAACTACTAAAGAGGGAAGAGAATAAACTCTAATATAAGAATAAATGTCTCGAAAAGGAATAGCAACTAGAATCTCTAAACAGCTGCAATGAATCACATATAATCCGAAGGTAAGATCTCCTCAGACTGATAGGTAGCGTCAGGTCCAGATCCATACTCCTGCGGGTACTCCTGCTCATCTATATCTGGAAAGGTACCAGGTCCTCAGAGGGACGTAACAAGATACATATAAACATGCCAATAAAGTACTGAAATATAAACATCCACTGGGGTCGCCTAACCGTCTAAGTGAATGCAGTTAAGAACACATTTTCTCACAAGTGAGCTATCTGGCTGAAAACTAGGATTTGGCATAGTTCTCTTTTGGAGATCCAGGGGCCTAAAAAGGCACGTCAACTTACGAACGCCGGAGGCCCGTCTGATAATAATATAATATAGAGTGGTCATCACCACCCGTATCTCCGGCGGAGAATCCGGGCGCACAATAGAAAAAGTGCAAAGGAGCTCAAATGCGGTACTTGTTGTTCTCCCCACCCAATGCTCTAAGCATGTCATATCCATGACACAATAAACCTCTAATAACCGTCAGGTCTACTAGCATGCAAAGTTTCTATTGGCGGTTATCCCTATCCGTCGCACGACATGTACGTACCAGTGGCCAGCCGAGTACGCAAGTCTGTGTCCTACATATGACTCACACTCGTGTAAGAATAGTGTCATGGCCAATGAAACATAAATACCTCATGAAAATGGGGTGGTCTCATAAAGTAGGTCCAATGCATATACATAAATAAAAATATAGTACGACGACACCGTCGTTGCACCCAAGTTTCCTTGGACGCACAATTTATATAGCATTAAAATAAATGAACTAAATAAATAAAAATAAATATGCATGCATCATATGGAATGTAAATACAGTACAATGGCAAGGTATACTTGCCTGGCAAGAAATCTATAAAGTGTAAGCGTCCAATGTCAAGGACACGGAACCTGGAACTAAGGCCTCTGAACAAATGTCTCCGGATGCTGAAATAAACATCACCAACGTTTCCGGAATGAGCAAAATAGCTAAAAAGTACTTTTTTGTCCAATTTGGACACAGGGGCAAAACGATAATTTAGGATAAAAGTGGGGTCCACGTATGGCCCACTTTGCACCGAAAAGCGTACCAAGGGTAATAGTCTCTAAATAGGACAAATTATAGGTTAAACAACTATAGATGTCAATACGAACCCAACGGTATGTCCAAATATGGATTCCGATAGGCCGAACACAATTTTGTCCAAAAAGTCTACTGTGGGGCCCGCCAATTGGCAATTTGGTCAACCGTCTCAGAATTGCATAAAAATTGGGTCACAGGACCAGCGCATTACCATGAGTCCATTGGCGCAAGTTTCGTCGCAATCTGACGTGCGTGCAGAAAATGCGCGCAACTTCTACAAAAGTTACGACACGGGATGTGTCCGCGGTTACGGGCTGTTTTTGGCACGCACACGCCTCCGATCAGTCTCCGCGAATTTTTACGTATCTGTTTACGCTGCGTGCACCATTCGATACACTTGGTACACGGTGGGACGGTCCCGTTTGGCGGGGCGTGCTCCGTTTTCTAACTTTTAGAAATCTGGAAAAAGTGGGTTCGTGGGATTTTGTGACAAATTTAATTTCGTCTACAGCAGCTAATAATCTAGAGTTATTTAACAGAAATTAAACTAGGTCAAGTGGTCTACGCATACAAAAAAGAATCACTAAATTCGGATCTCTGTGGTGGGAGATACGAACTCGACAACATGGGTGGTCATCGCAGTTTTCTGCAATCCCAGAATTCGGTCTGCTTGCGCCAACTTGGGCGCTATTTTTGCCTATGGGTACACGTTGTTCGAGGTCTGCTATCATACAGATATGGAAGAGGGTTAAGGGGTGAGCATACTGGTGAAGACGGAACGGCGTTTGGTTGAGCGAGTCGACGGAAAGCAACTCCGGAACAAAGGTACCTCGTGTGGGAATCTGCAGTGCGCGGGGTCGCGGTCGTCGGGATTGGTTTGGACGGCCTGGCAGGGTTCTCTGTCTACGGTGCCGGCTCTCTCTAGGTCTAGATGAGAAGAGGAGGGTCTGGAGGTTTTAGGTTTAGGGTTTAGAGAAATATATATATATATATATATATATATATATATATATATATATATATATATATATATATGAAAGGGGGAGAGAGAGAGAGATTCGGCTTTAAGCCGCGTGGGGGGTATGTGGTTGGAATTAAATGAAATGTGCTAAGGTGGGCGGTGGTGCTCCCTGGCTGTGGTTTGTGGGAATTGCTAAGTTGCTTTGATTTGGTTTGCTTTGTTTGCTTGCTAAGTTGCTTTGATTTGGTTTGCTTTGTTTAAGGTTATTAGTATTAGTTATTATTATTAGTTTATTAATAATTTCTTTTCTTTTCTTTTCCTTTTTCTTTATATATATATATATATATATATATATATATATATATATATATATATATATATATATATATATATACTCATAAGAAAATTTATAGATTATATTAATGCACACCGTTAAGCTAGCAAGTGCTCAAGGGGTCTCCTACATGAAATAAATTCTGAAAAAATTTTGATGGTCCCATAAATCCTCTAAGTGCCCGAACCCCTAAAATAAAAATTATTAAAAATCTATTTCTCCTATTTAGCCACTAATTACTATAATTAAATTAATAATTAATAAATAAAAAGGGTATATATAATTTTTCTAGGATAAGGGTTTTACATTCTACCCAACTTATAAAAATTTTGTCCTCGAAATTAAAATTAAGCCACGATAGAATGCAAGGATGGTATAAGATATAAATTAACAATTTAAATTTATACCTTGGTCTGCGAATAGGTTCAGAAAACGCTTGCGCATGTCGTCCTCGCACTCCCAAGTTGATTCTCCTGGCGCGCCATGCCTCCATGCTACGCGAACCAAGGGAATAGACTGGTTCCTCAACACTTTCTTTCGACGATCAAGGATTCCCACGGGTTGCTCTTGGTATGACAAGCTCGGCCCAATGGTGATCTCTGAATGATCGAGAACATGATTGCTGTCTGCCAAATATCGCCTGAGCTGCGACACCTAGAATACGTCATGTACTCCCTCCAGTGAAGGTGGTAGCGCAAGTCGATATGCCACCTCTCCAACTCTCTCGAGCACGTCAAATGGTGCAATATACCTTGGACTCAACTTGTCGCGCCCTCCGAATCGGATGGTGCCTCTGGTCGGTGATATCCTCAAGAAGACATGATCGCCCTCTTTGAACTCCAAGGGACGACGATGAAGGTCTGCCCACTGCTTCTGCCTGTCTTGCGCTACTCGCAAGTGTCCCTGAATCTTCTTGACTGTCTCTACAGTGTTGACCACCAACTCTGGTTCCAGAATCTGACGTTCTCCCACGTCACTCTAACACACAGGAGACCTATATTTTCTTTCATACAATGCTTCAAACGGAGCCATCTGAATACTCGCTTGATGGCTATTGTTGTAAAAAAAACTCCACAAGATGTAGGTGGTCCTCCCATGATCCTCCGAAGTCTAAGATGCAAGCCCTCAACATATCCTCCAAGGTCTGAATAGTACGCTCCGACTGCCCATCTGTCTGCGGGTGGTAAGATGTACTGAACTTCAGACGAGTACCAAGACTCTCTTGTATGCTCCTCCAAAAGTGTGATGTAAAGCGTGAATCTCTGTCCGATACAATACTGACTGGTATGCCGTGCAATCTCATGATCTGCCTCATATATAAGTCAGCTAAAGCTTCTGTAGACTGACCCACTCTAAAAAGTATGAAATGGGCTGACTTCGTGAGTCGGTCCACTATTACCCACTCTGCATCTCTTCCACTTTGACTCTTGGGAAAACCCGTGACGAAGTCCATAGTGATGTGCTTCCACTTTCACTCTGGAATCGAAAGTGGTTGCAATAATCCTGCTGTCCTCTGGTGCTCCGCCTTCACTTGTTGACATACCAGACATTTAGCTACAAAGTGAGCTATCTCTCTCTTCATTCCATGCCACCAAAAGTGCTGTCGTAAGTCACGATATATCTTGGTGCCTCCAGGATGAATAGAATAAATCAAACTATGAGCCTCTATCATCGGCTCTTGTCGAATCTCTCCATTTGGAACATAAAGACGATCACCACATCGTAATGTCCCATCCTCATGAATACGCAATCCTTTCTGCTCTCCGGCCTCTGTCCTTTCCTTCAGTCTCCTGAATCTGGCGTCTGTAGGCAAAGCTGCCTTAATCCTCTCTACCAATGATGATTGTACTTGCAAGTTGGCTAGTGTCCCATCTGCTCCGGGTAATATCACTTCAATGCCAAGCTCTTGTAAGTCCTCCAATAGTTTCCTCTGTGATGTCAAGAAATAAGCTGCTGGCTTCCGGCTTAACGCGTCTGCTACCACGTTAGCCTTGCCTGGATGATAATGTAGCTCTATCTCGAAATCTTTCATCAACTCGAGCCATCGACGTTGCCTCATATTTAACTCCTTCTGTGTGAAGACGTACTTGAGACTCTTATGGTCTGTATAGATCTCCACTCGTTCCCCATATAAGTAATATCTCCATAGCTTTAGAGCAAATACAACGGCTGCAAGTTCCAAGTCATGAGTTGGATAATTCTTCTCATGCACTCGTAACTGCCTAGATGCATATGCAATCACCTTGCCATGCTGCATCAATACGCATCCCAAGCCTTTCCCTGATGCGTCACTGTAGATCACATAATCTCCTGATCCGGACGGAATAGTCAACACTGGTGCTGTAGTCAGTCGCTTCTTCAACTCTTCAAAGGCGGCTTGACACTCGTCGGTCCATATAAATTCTTGATCCTTACAAGTCAAGCGAGTCATAGGTGCCGTTATCCTCGAGAAGTTTTTCACGAACCGTCGGTAATATCCCGCAAGTCCAAGGAAACTCCTTACCTCTGCTGCTGATTTAGGAACAGGCCATATATCAACTGTTGAGATCTTCTCTGGATCAACAGAAATACCATCTCCTGTAACAATATGCCGAAGAAATAAAACTCTGTCTAAGAAGAACTCATATTTGCTGAGCTTTGCATATAACTGCTCTCTCCTCAAAGTCTCTAGAATAATCCGCAAGTGCTCCTCGTGCTCCTCGTGGCTCTTCGAATAAACAAGTATATCATCTATGAAGACGACCACGAATGGGTCCAAGTACTGGTGGAAGACTCGATTCATCGAGTCCATGAAGATTGCTGGAGCATTGGTCAATCCAAATGGCATGACCAAAAACTCGTAGTACCCATATCTTGTTCTGAATGCGGTCTTCGGAATGTCCTACTTTCGTACCTTCACCTGGTGATATCTCGATCTCAAATCTATCTTTGAGAACACCTTAGCTCCACTGAGTTGATCAAATAGGTCATAAATGTGTGGCAATGAATATTTGTTCTTCACTGTCACTGCATTCAAGGCTCTGTAGTCAATGCACATACGCACAGACCCATCCTTCTTGGGTACAAACAACACTGGTGCTCCCCAGGGTGATGCACTCGGTCGGATGAAACCTTTCTCTTCTAGTTCTTTTAACTGTGCCTTCAGCTCGTCCATCTCCTTCTTCGCCAGTCTGTAAACATGCGATGCTATAGGTGCTGCTCCAAGTGCTAGTTCAATTAAAAACTCTACGTCTCTGTCTGGGGGTAGTCCTGGCAAATCCTCTGAAAAGACGTCTAGAAATTCTGAATAATAGGATGATAGACAACATCGTCCATTGCAAGCTGTATACCATCAAGGATTTCTGTGGATCCTCGGGCAAACTCAAGTTCAGGCTGGCCTGGTACCTTAAAAAGAATGCTTCCTCCAAAACAATCGAAGAAAGCGTGGTACTTGCTTAGCCAGTCCATTCCAAGCACAATATCAAAAGATGGCATAGGAAGGACTAAGAGTTGGGCGTTCATCTCTCTGCCACGTATCACTATAGGACCCGATCTACAAACTCGGCTAACTGGTACAACTCCTCCTCCGGTAAGAATTCTAACACAACTAGATAATGGTGTAGAAGCAACGTTGTATTTGGCAATAAAACTAGATGATATGAATGAGTGGGTGGCTCCCATATCAAATAATGTCACAGCAGGAAAAGTAAAAGCAAGGGTAATACCAGCTATGACATCCACCTCATGATCCATGTCATCTACCTCTAATGCAAAAGCTCGCCCGTTCCTCTGCGGCTGTCCATATCCGGCCCTCATATACTGCTCCTCCTGGGTAGGTAGCGGTGGTCCTCTCTGAAATTCTCCTGCTGTCGGGGGTCGAGGTGCTCCCGGTCCAGTCATCTGCTGAGTTGACTTCGGTGCTAGAAGCGCTAGGCTCTGAACTGGCGGTGGAAGTGTCTGCTGCATCGGGCAGTCTTTCGCCAGGTGCTGTCCAGAGCTACATCTCCTACACTAACCCAAGCGGGTCCGACAATCTCTCGAAATATGTCTGATCCTCCCACAATAATTACATTGGGGTTTCTCCGAAACCTGGTACGGTCCGACTCTGTGTTGCTGATGCTGCTGTGCCAAGGGATGTCTGATAGGTCCTCCCTGTTGTGTCCTGGCTGGTCCCTGTTGTATCCTTGTTGATCCTTGTTGTGTCCTCAGCTGACCTCCTTTTCCTCTGCTAATGGTTTCTTGCAATCTGGCCTCTGTCAGTAGTTCAGCATAAGAGACTCGGGACTGCGAGCTTGTATAATATTGTAGCTCCTGGGTCAGTCCTCGATGAAATCTCTTAGCCTTAGCCAAGTCATTTGGTATCAACGCAGCGCCATATTTGCTGAGTCGACTAAACTCGACATCATACTCGTCCACTGTTCGGTTCCCCTGCTCCAAGTGAAGAAACTGATCATACAAGGTGTCCCTGACAGTGTCCGGGAAGTACTTTCCCTCAAAGCACTCCAAGAACTGCTCCCAAGTCTGGTAAGTACCCAACTGGTGCTCCATGGATTTCCACCAGTGATGAGCATTACCCTCTAGAAGCGCCCGTACACCCGTTATCCATAGGTCCGTAGGTAACTGCGATGCCTCCAGTAGCTTCTGCGTGTGAGTGATCCAGTTGGTAGTCTCCTCCGGGCTCTCAGTGCCCTTGTACTGCCTTAGACCCATCTGAATAAAATCCTTTACTGATCCAACCCTAGCTCGAGGTACTGGAGCTAGTGCTTGGGCTGGTACAGTAGCCTGTGCAGCCATCCTCTCCAGTGCTGCCAAAAATTCTTGCCTCTGCTCGGCTGCCTGCTACCTCTGTTCCTGTATCATCATCTGAAAGAATTGGAACATCTGCACTTGGCCATCTTGCGGTACTGGGAAAGCTGGAAGGTTCCCAATAGGTGAAGCGGGAAGATCAGATGGAACTGGAGTGTGAGTCTGTCCATCTGGCCCCGGAAGCCTAGGAATCATTGGGGTCCCTCCTTGAGTCTGACCATTGACTCCAGAAGTTGTGTCGCCATTGGCGGTAGTACATCCATTTTGCAAATCCATCTCTCTGCAGGTGATGTACGAAACGATTAGAAAAAGTACAGGAATCAAATAGGATGCAAGTATTAAATAGGAAGGATGAGTTTCAGTCAAGCGTGGATGAGATCCTTATACTCTATTCCTATACGCAGGCTTGATCGGTACAGTTACGTAACCGAGACAATATATTCTCGACCTGTATGGGCCACCACTAAAAATATGTCACACCCCAGTCCCAAAATACGTAGGACTAGGAATACGTAACACGCCAGCCGTATGTATACGAACTCCAATATATGGAACCATATACACACGTACGCTGTACATGAATATCCAATCCACAGTGGTAATATACTGTCACAACAAGTCACACGCAATTCTATATCTCATCCACAGCACAAATAGTAGATAAATGGAAATCAATAACTGAATATCAAATAAGCAGTCTCAAAGTATGATAGTCGGATGGAAACAAATCCACTGCAATTCGACTATAACCAAAACTACTAAAGAGGGAAGAGAATAAACTCTAATATAAGAATAAATGTCTCGAAAAGGAATAGCAACTAGAATCTCTAAACAGCTGCAATGAATCACATATAATCCGAAGGTAAGATCTCCTCAGACTGATAGGTAGCGTCAGGTCCAGGTCCATACTCCTGCGGGTACTCCTGCTCATCTATATCTGAAAAGGTACCAGGTCCTCAGAGGAACGTAACAAAATACATATAAACATGCCAATAAAGTACTGAAATATAAACATCCATTGGGGTCGCCTAACCGTCTAAGTGAATGCAGTTAAGAACACCTTTCCCCACAAGTGAGCTATCTGGCTGAAAACTGGGATTTGGCATAGTTCTCTTTTGGAGATCCAGGGGCCTAAAAAGGTACGTCGACTTTCTAACGCCGGAGGCCCGCCTGATAATAATATAATATATAGTGGTCATCACCACCCGTATCTCCGGCGGAGAATCCGGGCGCACAATAGAAAAAGTGCAAATGAGCTCAAATGCGGTACTTGTTGTTCTCCCCACCCAATGCTCTAAGCATGTCATGTCCATGACACGATAAACCTCTAATAACCGCCAGGTCTACTAGCATGCAAAGTTTCTATTGGCGGTTATCCCTATCCGTCGCACGACCTGTACGTACCTGTGGCCAGCCGAGTACGCAAGTTCGTGTCCTACATGTGACTCACACTCGTGTAAGAATAGTATCATGGCCAATGAAACATAAATACCTCATGAAAATGGGGTGGTCTCATAAAGTAGGTCCAATGCATATACATAAATAAAAACATAGCACGACGACACCGTCGTTGCACCCAAGTTTCCTTGGACGCGCAATTTATATAGCATTAAAATAAATAAACTAAATAAATAGAAATAAACATACATGCATTATATGGAATGTAAATACAGTACAATGGCAAGGTATACTTGCCTGACAAGAAATCTGTAAAGTGTAAGCGTCCAATGTCAAGGACACGGAACCTGGAACTAAGGCCTCCGAACAAACGTCTCCGGATGCTGAAATAAACATCACCAACATTTCTGGAATGAGCAAAATAGCTAAAAAGCACTTCCCTTTCGTCCAATTTGGACACAGGGGCAAAACGATAATTTTGGATTAAAATGGGGTCCACGTGTGGCCCACTTTGCACCGAAAAATGTACCAAGGGTAACAGTCTCTAAATGGGATAAATTATAGGTCAAACAACTGTAGATATCAATACGAACCCAACAGTATGTCCAAATATGGATTCTGATGGGCCGAATACAATTTTGTCCAAAAAGTCAACTGTGGGGCCCGCCAATTGGCGATTTGGTCAACCGTCTCAGAATTGCATGAAAATTGGGTCACAGGACCAGCGCGTTATCACGACTCCAGTGGCGCAAGTTTCGTCGCAATCTGACGTGCATGCAGAAAATGCGTGCGACTTCCACAAAAGTTGCGACACGGGATGTGTCCGCGGTTAAGGGCTGATCCGGCGCTCACACGCATCCGAATCAGTCTCCGCGAATATTTACGTGTCTGGTTATGCTGTGTGCACCGTTCGGTACACTTGGTACACGGCGGGACGGTCCCGTTTGGCGGGGCGCGCTCCGTTTTCCAACTTTTAGAAATATGAAAAAAGTGGGTTCGCGGGATTTCGTGACGAATTTAATTCCGTCCACAGCAGCTAATAATCTAGGGTTATTTAACAGAAATTAAACTAGGTCAATTGGTCTACGCATACAAAAAAGAATTACCGAATTCGGTTCTCTGTGGTAGGAGATACGAACTCGGCAACATGGGTGGTCACCGCAGTTTTTTGCGATCCCAGAATTCGGTCTGCTTGCGCCAACTTAGGCGCTGTTTTCGCCTATGGGTACACGTTGTTCGAGGTCTGGTATCATACATATTTGGAAGAGGGTTAAGGGGTGTGTAAACTCCCTCACCCAAAATAGATATTTTGTGTATATTTTATATTATTATAGATATTGAATTTCTTTAGAGTATTCTGTTATTTAATTAGCAAATGAATTTCTTGATATATTTACTTATATAAATATTTATTTAGAATCATTTTTAGGTTATTTTAGATTTTTGAAATTAATTAGGATTTATTTGGATATATATAGTCTTAATATTAGATAGATGCTAATTTAGTGTTAATAGATATTAATAAGATTTTATAAATTATTTGTATTATCTTTAATTATATTTAAGATTATAAATTATTGATATAAATTTAAACTCTATTTTAAATTAATTCAAATCCTGAACCAACTAGGAAATCAACTTCATGTATATCATATCCTTATTTAAATTCATCATAATTCTATCCAAATTAACCAATCCTATTAATTAAGTAGTCTCCACCATTATAAAAAGCTCATCCTTCATATTTTTCTTCCCCAAAATTCCTCTCTTTTTCGTCCAAAAATAGTCAAAATTCGTCATAAATTCAGCCTCATTTTCTACTAGTTATGACGAATTAAAAAGACGATATCTCCTAGCTCCGGACTCCAAACGCGCTCCATTTTTTTTGTTAGAACGATAATGAGGTTAGATTTCTGATTATATAAATTGTTTTTCTAAATTATGAGTATTAAATTCTAGAAAATTTGTAGAGCACAACATATCTGAAAATAGACGTATTTCGATGTTTTCACGATTTCGGGAGAACTAGGAATCAGAATCACGAACCGTTTAAAGTTTCGGAAAGCTAATGTCGAGATCATCGACATATATTTTTTTCAGAATTTATTTCGAAGTATTTACATACTGTTAATTCTGTAGAACTTCTAGGTTAGAATTTAACCATCGGTGCACAATACAAAATTTGTATGTGCCATAATTCCCAAACGAATTTGAATTCGGACGAGCCGTAAATTCCAATATATTTTTTATGCTGAAATCTACAGGAAATCATGCATGAAATTTGAGTTTGTGTCAGTTGACTTTTCGGTCAACAGATCGCCTCGATTTGCGTGCCATGAGTCTCGAGTTGATAAAATTCAGTTTTTTTTGGACAAAATTTAGGAATTAACATAAAAATTAGAATAATAAGATTAAAATAGAATTTTAGAGTAATTATTCCAGAATTAAATAAATTAAATAAATTAAAATAAATTATCTTTTGACGTGATAAATTTGTAATACATAGGCTATTTGGACTGTGACTTGGACTCTGATTCATACCAGCAGCAGGACCCCAGGCAAGATACCTTGCCAAATTGTTTACAGTACTTTGCATGCTATTTATATTTCTGTTTATTTATTTTATTTCTGTATAGTTCTTGCATGTGTAGTTTTTCTCCAGTCATTACTATGTATTAGATATGTTGACACACACATGGCACCTAGTATCATAGAGGACAATCATTAGGCGTATGGACTTTTTACCACTCTGGTAAACCATAGTATATAGCTCGCACTACAGGCGTGTGTCGCGCTGGTCGCTACCCCCGCGGTATATCGATTTCTGGAGTCTCGCTGGTCGCTACCCCCGCGGTATGTCGATTTCTGATATCCATTGACGTGTGTGTGAGTTGTGAGGTAGATCGAGTAGCCTACCCTTGCCCATACGTCAAAAATTTGTCCTCATTTGCATTCATATAGATTGTCTTGTACAGCGTACTTATTTATTTTCAAACCATATGCATGTTTACTGTATTCAAATTGGCTCGTATTTTCTGTATCTTGTTACGTCCCTCTGAGGACCTGGTCCGCTGCCAGGTGTATCTTTTCTTGAGTATTTACAGGAGCGCAGATTTGGATGGTAACATGTGATCCGAGGATGTCTTCTCTTCGAGCTGTGATGGATAGTTGGTATTCTTATATTGTGTTGTGGTGTTGTACTCATATTGTATTTGCTCTTATATTCGAGTTGGTAGTGGATTTGTTTCCATCCAACTATCATCCTTAGATACTTCTTATTGAGATCTAGTTTCATAGATACTGGTTATTTATTTCTATATGATTTTGTTGGATGGGATTTAGATTTTACCCTGTGACTTGTATTATATTTTATACCACTTGTGGATTTTGTATTCATATTACAGCGTACGTATGGATTTGGTTTCCATATATTGGAGTTGCCATATCCATGCGGCTGGCATGCTTACGTGTTCCTAGTCCTACGTATTTGGGACTGGGGCGTGACATGTTTTTGTGGTGGCCCATGCAGGTCGAGAGCATATTATCTCGGTTACATTACTGTACCGAACAAGCCTGCACCTAGGACTAGAGTATAGGATCTCATCCACAATTGACTATAATTCATCTTCCTCCTCTCTATTCTATTCGAATAATTATAACCTGCTTGATTCTTGTACTTCCCTAATAGTTCTTTGAGAATAGCCTTCTGCTAGAATATAGGAACCCCTATTATTAGGATGATAACTATGGTAGCACACCTATTAAGAATACAACGAGAATATAGACACACCACTAAGTTTAGAATATCTAGTGAACCCTAGAATTCCTTATCTATAGATTGGTTTACTATTACCCCTTGATGTATTATGAGGACGTGAGGGTAGTATAGACGCTACTAGAGTTAGAAGTTTTACCATAATGTTTGACACCTAGTATCACATAGTCTTTTGACCTATTAATTGAAGTGTAACCGAATGATATTTATCGCATGCTAGCAAAAGACGACAGTGTTTATTCAGACCATAGAATTTAGAGGTCCTTGCCCGATTTGGTCGACTAGCGACTTAGATAAGGAGGTTGTATGATAACTGTAGAGATTGTAGTCTTTTATTATTATTGCTTATGTTATTTTTGCTTTTGCGAACTTGAATTATTTTGTAACTTCTCACATCATAATCCAGCGTTATATTTTCTGTGCTACCTTGAATTATGCTGCTATTATAGCCTAGTTTTTGCAAGCTTAATCTTATATCGAGCTTGTTCATGACATATGTGTTATTGGGGCCTGATCAACCACACTAATACAAATTGTCTAATCTGAATCAGTGTATTATGGTCTAGCTAGCCATAATACGCTTAATTCGCCCTTCGCAATAGTATTTTACGTGGATTGAGATGTATAGTTGACCAGCTGACAAATATACTTACCCTCTAGATACGACAAAGCATATCATATCAAGTACATAACTGCACCGATGTGAGCATGCGAATAGAAAATTACCAAATTAAGATTTTAATCCACAACTGTCTTGACAATTCTTATTTGAATTCTTTAAACGCTTTGATTCCCATACTTCCATTCTATTACCCCTCCTTGAACTCTTTTCCATTGCTTCCGTCTTCCCTTGTTTCGGAAAGATGAAATCTCGTGCTTGGAAATAAGTGATACACGGATAGTACAAAATATACCCCATAGGCCAATCATATTATTTGGTGACTATCTTTAATAATTGATTAAGGGCATATCACATATGATATAATTGGTGTTAAAGTTTTGAGGATTGAATGACATGAGAAAATAAATTGAGGAATATTTTTCCTAAATGTAAGTGCCTTATGTGATAGATGGGTAAATTCTAAGTTGGGTAGAAATTGCATTATTAAACTTGAGGAGAATTCTTTTAGATTGTGATCAAGTAGGATTAGATTGAGAGATTAAGTCCTTTTAAATGTGGAGAATTTTAAAAGAAGGATTAAGATAATAAGGATTTAATGAATTTTAAAAATCTTGATATTGAGGACCCAATATTTATACTTTGAGCACATAATTTAAATTTTGAATATTGAAGGATGAATCATCGATTAAAATTTTGAGGACAAATATAGAATTTTAGACTTGAACAGTTGGTTATTTATATTTAAATTTTACAATTTGATGATTTGAATTAAAAGTTTAATTTTGATTGTTGGGTCACCTATTTGAAATATTGAGGATGTAAATTGAGTTTAAATATTTGAATAGTACAAAATTCTTAAGTTAAGAATAGGAATAAGATTTGATTAAAATTGTTTATTGTTCAAAGTCTAGAGAAGATTATGATAGTTGGAAATTATGATATAAATTTTGATGTGGGATGTCATATAGACTTGAGTTAGATTTGGATGTTGATTATTTAAAAATCGAGAAGAGATTACGACAGGTTGAATTTTGATTTAAACAGTGGTTATATTAATTTTGAAGTAATCGCGATAGATTCGAATATATTTTTTTATTTAAATTTTTGGAAGAGATTGCGATTGACGTACCTTATGTACGAATGTGAAGGATTTAACAAATTATGTCTTATTTTAATTTCGATGACGAAATTGTTTTAAGTTGGGTAGATTGTAAACTCCCTCACCCAAAATAGATATTTTGTGTATATTTTATATTATTATAGATATTGAATTTCTTTAGAGTATTCTGTTATTTAATTAGCAAATGAATTTCTTGATATATTTACTTATATAAATATTTATTTAGAATTATTTTTAGGTTATTTTAGATTTTTGAAATTAATTAGGATTTATTTGGATATATATAGTCTTAATATTAGATAGATGCTAATTTAGTGTTAATAGATATTAATAAGATTTTATAAATTATTTGTATTATCTTTAATTATATTTAAGATTATAAATTATTGATATAAATTCAAACTCTATTTTAAATTAATTCAAATCCTGAACCAACTAGGAAATCAACTTCATGTATATCATATCCTTATTTAAATTCATCATAATTCTATCCAAATTAACCAATCCTATTAATTAAGTAGTCTCCACCATTATAAAAAACTCATCCTTCATATTTTTCTTCCCCAAAATTTCTCTCTTTTTCGTCCAAAAATAGTCAAAATTCGTCATAAATTCAGCCTCATTTTCTACTAGTTATGACGAATTAAAAAGACGATATCTCCTAGCTCTGGACTCCAAACGCGCTCCAGTTTTTTTTGTTAGAACGATAATGAGGTTAGCTTTCTGATTATATAAATTGTTTTTCTAAATTATGAGTATTAAATTCTGGAAAATTTGTAGAGCACAGCATATCCGAAAATAGACGTATTTCGATGTTTTCGCGATTCCGGGAGAACTAGGAATCAGAATCACGAACCGTTTAAAGTTTCGGAAAGCTACGAGATCATCGACATATATTTTTTCTAGAATTTATTTTGAAGTATTTACATACTGTTAATTCTGTAGAACTTGTAGGTTAGAATTTAACCATCGGTGCACAATACAAAATTTGTATGTGCCATAATTCCCAAACGAATTTGAATTCGGACGAGCCATAAATTCCAGTATGTTTTTATGCTGAAATCTACAGGAAATCATGCATGAAAGTTGAGTTTGTGTCAGTTGACTTTTCGGTCAACAGATCGCCTCGATTTGCGTGCCATGAGTCTCGAGTTGATAAAATTCAATTTTTTTGGACAAAATTTAGGAATTAACATAAAAATTAGAATAATAAGATTAAAATAGGATTTTAGACTAATTATTCCAGAATTAAATAAATTAAATAAATTAAAATAAATTATCTTTTGACGTGATAAATTTGTAATACATAGGCTATTTGGACTGTGACTTGGACTCTGATTCATACCAGCAGCAGGACCCCAGGCAAGATACCTTGCCAAATTGTTTACAGTACTTTGCATGCTATTTATATTTCTGTTTATTTATTTCATTTCTGTATAGTTCTTGCATGTGTAGTTTTTCTCCAGTCATTACTATGTATTAGATATGTTGACACACACATGGCACCTAGTATCATAGAGGACAATCATTAGGCGTATGGGCTTTTAACCACTCTGGTAAACCGTAGTATATAGCTCGCACTACGGGCGTGTGTCGCGCTGGTCGCTACCCCCGCGGTATGTCAATTTCTGGTGTCTCGCTGGTCGCTACCCCCGCGGTATGTCAATTTCTGATATCCATTGACGTGTGTGTGAGTTGTGAGGTAGATCGAGTAGCCTACCCTTGCCCATACGTCGAAAATTTGTTCTCATTTGCATTCATATAGATTGTCTTGTACAGCGTACTTATTTATTTTCAAACCATATGCATGTTTACTGTATTCAAATTGGCTCATATTTTCTGTATCTTGTTACATCCCTCTGAGGACCTGGTCCGCTGCCAGGTGTATCTTTTCTTGAGTATTTGTAGGAGCGCAGATTTGGATGGTTACATGTGATCCGAGGATGTCTTCTCTTCGAGCTGTGATGGATAGTTGGTATTCTTATATTGTGTTGTGGTGTTGTACTCATATTGTATTTGCTCTTATATTCGAGTTGGTAGTGGATTTGTTTCCATCCAACTATCATCCTTAGATACTTCTTATTGAGATCTAGTTTCATAGATACTGGTTATTTATTTCTATATGATTTTGGTGGATGGGATTTAGATTTTACCCTGTGACTTGTATTACATTTTATACCACTTGTGGATTTTGTATTCATATTACAGCGTACGTATGGATTTGGTTTCCATATATTGGAGTTGCCATATCCATGCGGCTGGCATACTTACGTGTTCCTAGTCCTACGTATTTGGGACTGGGACGTGACAGGGTGAGCATACCGGTGAAGACGGAACGGCGTTTGGTTGAGCGAGTCGACGGAAAGCAACTCCGGAACAAAGGTACCTCGTGTGGGAATCTGCAGTGCGCGGGGTCGCGGTCGTCGGGATTGGTTTGGACGGCCTGGCGGGGTTCTCTGGCTGCGGTGGCGGCTCTCTCTAGGTCTAGATGAGAAGAGGAGGGTCTGGAGGTTTTAGGTTTAGGGTTTAGGGAAATAATATATATATATATATATATATATATATATATATATGAATTTATGAAAGGGAGAGAGAGAGAGAGATTCGGCTTGAAGCCGCGTGGGGGGTATGTGGTTGGAATTAAATGGAATGTGCTAAGGTGGGCGGTGGTGCTCCCTGGCTGTGGTTTATGGTAATTGCTAAGTTGCTTTGATTTGGTTTGCTTTGTTTGCTTGCTAAGTTGCTTTGATTTGGTTTGCTTTGTTTAAGGTTATTAGTATTAGTTATTATTATTATTATTAGTTTATTAATAATTTCTTTTCTTTTCTTTTCCTTTCCTTTTTCTTTTTCTTTTTAAATATATATATACATATATATATTTGTATATATATATATATATATATATATATATATATATATATATATATATATATATATAAATACTCATAAGAAAATTTATAGATTATATTAATGCACACCGTTAAGCTAGCAACTGCTCAAGGG
Source organism: Iris macrosiphon (assembly GCA_036927795.1). Classification (NCBI taxonomy): domain Eukaryota; kingdom Viridiplantae; phylum Streptophyta; class Magnoliopsida; order Asparagales; family Iridaceae; genus Iris; species Iris macrosiphon. Next base: position 143,898,292 of record JAYESA010000017.1, on the reverse strand, counting down.
GTCTCCTACATGAAATAAATTCCGAAAAATTTCTGATGGTCCCATAAATCCTCTAAGTGCCCGAACACTTAAAATAAAAATTATTAAAAATCTATTTCTCCTATTTAGCCACTAATTACTACAATTAAATTAATAATTAATAAATAAAAATGGTATATACGATTTTTCAAGATAGGGGTTTTACAGACGATATCTATATATACATTAAAAATTAAACTCATTAAAAAGTGAATATATATATATATATATATATATATATATATATATATATATATATATATATATAATTGTCGTCACATTCGTAGTCTGAGGTACTGTTGGTCGATAGTATGGAGTACTCGGGGACGAGGATCGAAAAGGAGTATATGTGCCCTGAAGAGGATTACGTCTAGAGGATCTACAGCGAAAATAGGATCTGCGTCGTCCAGACATGTCTGGGAACAACATATCATGATAAAAAAATATACAGAGATATTTAGATTACATGACAGAAAGAAATACAAAGAAGTTGTGAACTATGCCAGAATAAAAGTCTAAATGATAAAAGTGTCACCATCACAAAACATAAGGATCACAGAACTAGGCCACAAATACACAGAGATATGTATATATCACGGTCACAAACATAAGTATCACAGAACTAGGCCACAAAAAAAGTATCACAATTAAAAAACTAGGCTACGATAAACGTATTAGAAAATTAGGCCACCATGTCAAAAGTCTAAATAAATTTAATTTAATTTTCAATCATCATCTAAAAATTTATTTTGTTCGTCTTTCTCCTCCTCCTCCTCCTCCTCCTCCTCCTCTTCCTCTTCATCTTCACTTTCATCTACTCATCATCGTCTTCTGATACTTCTACCTCTTCTACTTGATGAAACATGTCATGAGTAACTTCCGTTGAGTCCACATCTATAATATTTGCAACAAGAGGTAGGTCATCTTATTGATAAGCTATTTCGTCGACGTCAAAGGTATTTCTAGATTTAGTATTACAGACTACCCACCAATCCGACCTTCCAGTTCCTCGTTTAGGATAGCTTGTGAAGTATACTAGCTGAGCCTGACTTGATAAAATAAATGGTTCATATCCTTGATATCAACGCCGGTAGTTTATATCCACAAGACCATGCTTGTCAATTTTTCAACCTTGATATTGGATCGGATCGAACCTCTCACACTTGAATAACACGATCTTAGCAGGCTCTGTGGCATAATTATATGTCAACTCCACAATCTCTTGTAAGACGCCAAATAAATCAGTGCCTGGATCGACGTCTTTGTAGTTCAAAGATTTGATACACAATCAACTATTTTTCGTAGAATCGAGATCTAGTAAGCTGTCTCTTATTGGGGCATACTTAAACCTAAATACATTCACATATTAAGTTGGCCAGATATTGACTGTCATGTCCCGATTCCCGCAAGGGCCGATCGTCCTCGCTCAGCGTCTTGCGGAATCGGTCATCCTCACATGGGCGTGATGTCGTACAAGCCTGAGTTGCGCTTGCACAAGGCCAAAGCTTTGAACAAAGGCAAGTAAGCTATTCAAGATGGAAGCAGCGGCAAAATATTGCAGTAAAATAAAGAACACAATGGCACAAGAAAATAAGCTCTTTATTGATATTCAAAAGTGTTACAAGCGTCGCTTGGCCGAGATTACAATTCGTTCAAACTCTCTTTCTCTCGATTACAATGACATCATTCCATACATTACATCCTTTTATACAAAAGTAGCTCAAAACATCTCGATAAGGCTCAAGACATCGACTCCATATTTTTGGGTCTTGGGGATGAGGCTCAGTTATCATTTCTACGAACGATCCAGTACCTGCGAACAAGCAAACTGGTGGGGGTCAGCACTTTGGGGAAAGTACTGGTGAGTATAAGCAACGAACAGAAGCAACACTCTCTAAAACCAACACTAAGTAAGCATGTAGCAAAATATTACATTACTAGTGATCTTGCTACTTTTACCAAGGTTCATTTCATGCAGCACAGGATTTGAGTCAAATTACTTCTTTCAAAAATATATCTTTGAAAACAGTTTGCATATACGATACAATCAAGCATACAGTAGGGGCAGTATTCTATTATGCAGTGTGGAGCATGTATCGTGCACCATATATACTAACTTTTAGGAACACAAGTTAACTCTAGTGGACTTATTCATTCTATACAAAGGGGCAGCAGCTTAATCAAGTAAAACATGCAAGTCTAGGGGCAGTACACAATTCAAGCATATTCAGAAATTAATGCATCACTTATTCAATGATTCTTACCCTTTGTCGAACAGTTATCCCTGCAGCAGACAAACAAGTTAGCAACAATTTGCATATACATAAAGGTTCTATTCCCCGTCAGTCTCTGCATCAAACAGTTAGGTATGCAAGAAGGCTAACATAGCATGCGTCCTAACTACATGTAGGTCTATGGGCTTTCCCATGATTAGCAACAGTGACTCAAGGTTCAGCTCTGCACTAGCACGCGCGTATGTCGGCAGCTGTGACTCAAGGTTCAGCTCTTCACCAACACACACGAATACTAGCAGCTGTGACATCATAGTTCCTCTCTTCACTAATAGAAACAAAAATACCCCACTCTTCACCAATCTCACTCATATTTTTAAATGTGTTCAAAGCTTCAGATTACTTGGTTCAACTAATGATCTGCACGCAAAGAGCATCGTACATCTGTTACTTGCCACAAGTTCATACGAGCCCACACGCGGGTTGCCTCTACGTATGAAATATACTTAATGATACAAAATTGGTCTTATGACATAACGAGCCGCCATGGACAAGTTATAGTCTCGGTATTGGAATGGGATGCAACGCAGGTAGTGAGCCCCTCTACACGCAATTCCGTCCAAAGCAAACGACTATTCGAATGTTCCTGACCGGTTCGGATCGGCCCCAGTGCGACCAGCGTACCGTCCGTAGGAACCATAAGCATGTGCACAGGTTTTCCATGACCATTGACGATCAATACTAAGTTTTTATTATATAAAACATTTTAAGGCCCTGAATGAACATAGCTACTTGACATAGTGTGAATGTTACTCGTTCATAGATCTCATGATCTGGTGTGTTCCATTCAATGCACCGTTTATGCTGATGTTTTACTACTTATTGCAGCTCCCATTTTGAGAGTTGCCTTGGTAACCCAAAGTTCCCGAAGACTTTTTATGTTTCTATTATTTGGCTTGGAACGACTATTTTGATAGTCTTCTTGTCACAAGTAAGTGAACCATGATCTGTATTATGCTTATATATCGAGGCAATATATACATGACGAGCATTTCAAGACATATGAAGCAATATACTTAAAAGAACATATAAGGAACAAAAGTAACGCTACGAGGGTGAGGTTATAAGAACTGTAAAGTGAGCATACCATTATGTTCACTGATCTACTTTTATGTTCTATGCAAAGAAATATAAGATAGGATTATTCCCTTAGCTAGGTGTGTGGTATTCTTTTTAGCATGCAAGGGGTGATTTGTATAGCGACTAGCATATATCAATCATATTTTTAAGTGCACAGGCTAAGCAAAGACAGGTTCATCGTACCCACCCACCTTAGCGATGATTCGCCTCGGTCGAGCGATACTCCAAGCGAGCCTTTGAAAGTCTAAGTCTGAACTCATGAAGGGCCAAGTCTAGAATAATTTGCCTTGAACGAGTCTTCTCACTGAGAAAAGTGGGTCAGGTATTCGTACTTGTGCAGTTTGAATCGACTATCCGCATTGATTCGGAGAGGGTCGTTACATTATACACCACTCAAAATAAATTTCGTCATCGAGACTTCCTGAGCCCAAATCGTTCTATCGCACACTATCGAATCTAACACATGCATATCAATCTGTATCATTAGATCCGTTCGAACACAACTTCCTACTTGTTTCTTATTTCATGTTACGTATGTGCTGGGTCTGCCTCATTGAATGACTCTATCATTCAATCCAAGTTCTGACTTGGTCTCTACTACGACTTAGTGCAGAACATATATCGCTTAATGCGAAGTATGTTATAATCCATCACAAATAATGATCTATGGCTGAGGCAAACTTATTCAATTGGTTATACTCGTTCATGTGAATCTAATATATTCACTTGCACTTGCATTCGAGATCAGCATATCGCGAGTCTGGATTATGCACATATTCAAGGGGTCACTCTCACATATGCAATCAACCAAACTTAGCGATAGTGAATTCGGACAAGCTATATGCAAAAATCTTAAGGGTTCTCGTCTTATGAATCACAATGATATCTCCAACGGGGTCAATCAAAATCCAAGTCATTTCCAATCTCACTCAAACCAAGTATTGCACTACCGTTAAGCATGATCTATCCTATCAACTGACTAGCAACCAAGTCTTAATATCTATTTTGTTCATGTTTTAAACATAGTGTATATTTATCGACCCAAGCCTAACTCTAAGTCTTGTTGCCCCATTTCTATGGCTTGTTCAAGCAATACTCTAAAGTCGATCACTATAATTTTTTTACTCGGCGCAGGGTCGTCTGCCTATTCACTAGGTCAGCTCACAAGGTCATAGGTACAATACAAGTTCACGATTCTTATCGAGCAAATTTGTTGCTCGATACTCACCCCAAACTCCTAAGGTCAAACCATTGTTCTTTTGTACGGGGTATTCTACCCAAGCTCATTTCACTCAGATTTCTAAACATCGAGCACAGATCATTCTATCCACATCACGTTCATTTGCATAGGATTCGGGTTCGTTTAGCAAAATCGTTCCTAAGACACGTTCATTCAATCAAATCCACGATATATCCACGTCGCGTCAACCCCATTGATTTTTATAGTCTATCTTCTCCATTATGTTAGATAGAATTCACCTATCCATTCTTTTCTAATTCTAGAATACCAAGTCACGATCCCATTCTAAATCTTCGATATAAATCATAAACTCTAAGTCGTTCGACACGATATACGTATCCGTTATGAAATCATCAAGTACATCTTGCTTTACGTTCTAGACTAACTCATTCTCAAAATACTTTGATTAATTTGTATCCTGAAACTCATATTATCTTGTCGAACTACAAGTCAAGACAATCATTTAATTAACACACTTCGATCTCTCACAAGTTCAATCATCTCCATTGGACGTGAATTCACCACGCCAATGCTCCTGCGGGATAACCGTCCTAATCCGGGCATGACGCATGTACGAGCATGGAGTTTTACTCGTACAAGACAATAATGTCAAATATTATATTTATCATCGAACGAACAGACACCTTATCATTTATACTTCGTCTCATCCAAGATTTATATCCTTTAAGTCATGTCCGTTCAAGCCATGATCATAATTCGTCTACAAAATCATCCAACTTTAATGTTATCGTTTAATCAATCTGTAGTTTTCTTTTAACATTCCTCAAACAACTAAGTTCAAATCCTCAAGCCAAATACTATCCAACTTTGTTACGTTTTATTCATCGAGTTCATTTGTAAAATCTTCGAACATGTTTTCGCGAGTTCGATCATCCCCGTCGAACGTGAAATTACCACGCCAGTGCTCCCATGGGATAATTATTCTTATTTAGGCCCGATGTCGAGTATTACCTTTAGAACTAGATTTTAGATCGTTCGTCCAAGTCAAGATTAAATCCGTCATCGCCTACCTCAATCATTGAACCAAGATTTTCTAACTTGCATCAATCATTGCTATCTTCCACTTGTCGATATCGTATTAGTCATCCAAATTTGAAACCATAACATTCATACTAAGGCTAAAACTCTATCGAGCGATATCCTACTCAATCCATATTTTCGATGAACGCTATCTTCCATCGCGCTATACTCTGATCGCATCCTAGATTATTCTATTTCAAACTCAATTTTCAACTCATTTGATTCAATTCAAAATTTCTCGTACAATTTACTAAGTTTTTCTCGACCAAGGTATTAATTTTCATTAACTTGAATCCCTATTCGATATAAGCCTAATCACTTGTTCAACACATTCTAACTCGTTTGAATGAAATCTTGCGCGATTCCGTCGAATTTTCTTACTTGTTAGGTGATATTTATACTAAGGCTTCGCATAATTACGTCACTTGCTGCTAGAGCCGTTTGCTATTCCAAAATCCTTAATTAGCTCGAACATTTCAAAGACGATTAATACACCACCTAGTGTTCGAGCCAAATTTTATAAATCATCAAATCGCTTATTCATTCATGAGTTATCGCATACATCACTCAGAAATTGAGTCGCTCAAGTAAATTCTTAATCTTGTTCACATCAAACTCTCTTCGTTCCGTAGAACTCATGTGCAATCCATATGCGTCGCCTTAATAACCTTAATATCTTATACCCCTCTATCGATAGTCCTCCGTACAAACTACACTTGAGTCCTGACTTATCGATACGAATAACTGTCCGAACTATATATCAAAACCCAGGCACGACTCCCAAGATTCGCCTAAGAGATAGTCTGATAACGTTTCTATCAAAAGCTATTCTAAGTCTGACTTATCCTTACCTGGATGATATCCCAATCTTGTTCGCAACTTGCTCGCACCCAAGGGGCTTATCGTGCGATACTCAACGCAACTTAGCCGAAAGGATGTGTGCATAGCTAACCCGCTTGGTATTCACGTATAGGTATTCTGGTTCACATATAACTTGCAGATTCTAACACGAGTCTATTCCCAAGAAGTCTGACACAACTTGGCACAAAGGCCTTCGCTTCACAATTTCGTACAAGCAATCATATCATTCATATGCAATTTTAAAAATATTTAGACTTATTGCATGGAACATACTGTTAGAACTTTGAGAGAGAGCATCTGTAACATAACCCACGAATGAGCTTTCAAAACTGAGAGAATCGATAAGAAGTCCAAGGACATAAAGCCATGCTCTGATACCAATATATCATGCTCCGATCTCCAACAGAAATCGGTCGTCCCCGCTAGACGCGAATCGCGGCACCAGCGCTCCTGCAGGATGATCGTTTCTATTCGGACGTGATGTCATGCGAGTTTGGAGTTGCGTCCACACGAGGCAAATACCGAAACAGCCGTTGATAACTAGTTCACCAAGTCGATATAGCGAAAGCATAGAATAAACACAAGTATGATACATAATAAGCTCTTTATGATAATAAATAAGGTTACAAGCGGCACTAGGCCGAGATTACAAGTCGCTCAAGCTCTCTCTCTCTCTCTCTCTCTCTCTCTCTCAAACAATAAAGGTGTGCCAAGCGGCTTCCAACTTAGGATGATACATAGACGATGTTCAAATATTATGTCATGTATATATGCTCCATCTCCGGACGCAACACTCCAAGGCTCTAGAGCAAACTCTACGCCTTAGCGTGCACGAGGGGACATTCTGCACCGAACGAGGTTCTCCCGCACCCTACAAGCAATCTTGTGGGTTATCAGTACATGAATGCACTAGTGGGGAGGCTTCTCGCCCGCTCGACAAATTCAACAAGTTATATTAGTTCCGTGCACCAACTATTAAGTTATCTTTCTATTCTTGCCTTAGGATCAATTTTATGGCATAACATACAAAGCCTAACTCGTGTGGCAGTACGCCATGCGATATACGGGAAATACGACGATACTTACCAACTTACCATTTTTTTTTCCCTGTCCAAGTATAAAATCAAGTTAAACCAAGCACGAATATATATATATATATATATATATATATATATATATAGGAATCCCAAGATCTCATAAAGAACACATGTATGCTACGAGCGTGTTTCTAAGTCAGGTGCACAATATACACAAATTACGATACTCATATTACTTTGTGACTCAGGTTGTGCAAATGCATTATACTCAGGTCGTACATATTTCTCAGATGTCTTATACTCATTTTACACAGGCATGTTATACTTGTATAGGCATGTTATACTCAGACTTTTTTTAAATGTGTTCAAAGCTTAAAATTACTTAGTTCAACTAATGATCTGCACACAGAGAGCGTCATACATCTGTTACTTTCCACAAGTTCATACGAGCCCATACGCGGGTTGCCGCCACGTATAAAATATTCCTAATGATACATAATTGGTCTTATGACCTGACGAGACACCATGGACAAGTTATAGTCTCGGTACGAAAATAGGATGTAACGTAGGTAGCGAACCCCGCTACACGCCTTCCCGTATGAAGCAAACGACTAAACGTAATGTTCTTGACCGATTTGGATCGGCCCCGATGCGACCAGCGTACCATCCCAGGAACCATAAGCCTGTGCACAGGTTGTCCATGACCACTGATGATCAACACTAAGCTTTTATTATATGCAATATTTTAAGGCCTTTAATGAACATAGCTACTTGACATAGTGTGAATGCATTTACTCATTCAGAGATCTCATGATCTGGTATGTTCCATTCAATGTACCATTTATGCTGATGTTTTACTACTTATTGCAGCTCCCATTTTGGGAGTTGCCTTGGCGACCCAACGTTCCTGAAGACTTTCCATGTTTCTATTATTTGGCTTAGAACGACTATTTTGATAGTCTTCCTGTCACAGGTAAGTGAACCATGATCTGTGTTGTGCTTCTATATCGAGGCAATATCTATGTGACGAGCATTTCAAGACATATGAACCAATATACTTGAAGAAACATATAAGGAACAAAAGTAACGCTACGAGGGTGAGGTTATAAGAATTGTAAAGTGAGCATATATCAATCGACCGATCTACTTTCATATTCTACCCAAAGAGATATAAGATGAGATTATTCCCTTAGCTAGGTGTATGGTATTCTTTTTAGCATGCAAGGGGTAATTCGTCTAGCGACTAGCATATATCAATCATATTTTTAAGTGCGCAGGCTAAGCAAAGACAGGTTCATCTTAGCCACCCTCCTTAGCGATGATTCACCTTGGTCGAGCGACACTCCGAGCGAGCCTTTGAAAGTCTAAGTCTGAACTCCTAAAGGGCCAATTCTAGAATCCTTTGCCTTGAACGAGTCTTCTTACTGAGCAAAGTGGGTCGGATCTTTGCACTTGTGCCGTTTGAATCGACTATCGGCATTGATTCAGAGCGAGTCGTTATATTATACACCACTCAAAATAAGTCTCGTCATTGAGACTTCCTGAGCCCAAATCGTTCTATCGCACACTATCGAATCTAACTCATGCATATCAATCTATATCATTAGATCCGTTCGAACACAACTTCCTACTCGCTTCTCATTCTGTGTCACATGTGTATTGGGTCTTCCTTATTGAATGACTCTATTATTCAATCCAAGTTCTGACTCGGTCTCTACTGCGACTTAGCGCAGAACATATATCGCTTAACGCGGAGTATGTTATAATCCATCACAAATGATGATCTAGGACTGAGGAAAACTTATTCAATTTGTTATACTCGTCCATGTGAATTTAACATATTCACTTTCACTAACATTCGAGATCAGCATATCGCAAGTCTAGATCGTGCATATATTCAAGGCGTCCCTCTCACATATATGCATTCAACCAAACTTAGCGATAGTGAATTCGGACAAGCTACTCGCAAAAATCTCAAGGGTTCTCGTCTTACGAATCACAATGATACCTCCAACGGGGTCAATCAAAATCCAAGTCATTTCCAATCTCACTAAAACCAAGTATTGTACTACCATTAAGCACAATCTATCATATCAACCGACTAGCATCCAAGTCTTATTATCTATTTTATTCACGTTTTAAACATAGTGTACATTTATCGACCCAAACCTAACTCTAAGTCTTTCTGCCCCAGTTCTATGGCTTGTTCAAGCAATACTCTAAAGTCGGTCACTAAAATTCTTTCACTCGGCATACGGTCGTCTGCCTATTCGCTAGGTTAGCTCAAAAGGTCATAGATACATTACAAGTTTATGATTATTATCGAGCAAATTCGTTGCTCGATACTCGCCCCAAATTTCTAAGGTCAAACCATTATTCTTTCGTACGGGATATTCTACCCAAGCTCGTTTCACTCAGATTTCTAAACATCAAGCACAGGTCATTCTATCCACATCAACATGTTCATTTGCATAGAATTTGGGTTTGTTTAGCAAAACCGTTCCTAAGATACATTCGTTCAATCAAATCCACGATATATCCACGTCGTAGGTCAACCTCATTGATTTTTATAGTCTATATCATCCATTACGTTAGATAGAATTTACATATCCATTCTTTTTAAGTTATGATCCCATTCTAAATCTTCGATATAAATCATAAACTCTAAGTCGTTCGACATGATCTACGTATCCGTTCATGAAATCATCAAGTATATCTTGCTTCACGTTCTAGACTAACTCCTCCTCAAAATACTTTGATTTATTTGTATCCTGAAACTCGTTTTATCTTGTCGAACCACAATTCAAGACGATCCTTTAATTACCACACTCCGGTCTCCTGTAAGTTCAACCATTCCACAATGGACGTGAATTCACTACGCCAACGCTCCCGCGGAATAACCGTCATAATCCGGACGTGATGCATGTACGAGTATGGAGTTTCATTCGTACAAGACAAGAATGTTAAATATTATATTTATCATCGAACGAACAGACACCTTATCGTTTATACTTTGCCCCATCCAAGATTTATATCCTTTAAGTCATGTCCGTTCAAGCCATGATCATAATTCATCTAGCAAAATCATCCAACTTTAATGTTACCGTTTAATCAATCCATAGTTTACTTTTAACCTTCCTCAAACAACTAAGTTCAAATCTTCAAGCCAAACCCTATCCAACTTTGTTATGTTTTATTCATCGAGTTCATTTGTAAAATCTTCGAACATGTTTTCACGAGTTCGATCATCTCCGCCGAACGTAAAATTACCACGCCAGCGCTCCTGCGGGATAATCGTTCTCATTTAGGCCCGATGTCGAGTATTACCTTTCAAACTAGATTTTAGATCGTTCACCCAAGTCAAGATTAAATCCGTTATCGCCTATCTCAATTATTGAACCAAGATTTTCTAACTTGCATTAATCCTTGCTATCTTCGACTTATCGATATCATATTAGTCATCCAAATTTGAAACCATAACATTCATACTCAGGCTAAAATTCTACCAAGCGATATCCTACTCAATCCATGTTTTTGATGCACGCTATCTTCCATCGCGCTATACTCTGATTACATCCTAGATTATTCCATTTTAAACTCAATTTTTAACTCATTTGATTCAATTCAAAATTGCTCGTATGATTTACTAAGTTTTTTTCGACCAAGGTATTGATTTTCATTACCTTGAATCCCTATCCGATATAAATCTTATCACTTGTATAACATATTCTAACTCGTTTGAATAAAATCTCGCGGGATTTCTTCGAATTTGCTTACTTGTTAAATGATATTTATACTAAGGCTTCGCACAATTACGTCGCTTGCTGCTAGACCCGTTTGCTATTCTAAAATCCTTGATTCGCTCGAATATTTCTAGGACGATCAATACACCACTAAGGATTCGAGCTATATTCTACAAATCATCAAATCGCTTATTCGTTCATGAGTTATCGCATACACCACTCAGAAATCAAGTCACTCAAGTAAATTCTCAATCGTGTTCACATCAATCTCTCTAGCTCGTTCCTTAAAACTCATATGCAATCCCTATGCGTCGCCTTAATAATCTTAATATTGTATACCCCTCTATCGATAGTCGTCCATATAAACTACACTTGAGTCGTGACTTATCGATACGAATAAATGTCTGAACTATATATCGAACCCCAGGCATAACTCTCAAGATTCTCCTTAACGATAGTCCGATAATATTTCAATCGATATCCATTCTAAGTCTAACTTATCCTTACCTGAACGATATCCCAATCTTGTTCGTAACTTGCTCGTACCCAAGGGACTTATCGTGCGATACTCAACGCAACTTAGCCGAAAGGCTGTGTGCATAGCAAACCCGCTTGGTATTCACGTATAGGTATTCGGGTTTACATATAACTTGCAAATTCTAACACGAGTCTATTTCCACGAAGTCTAAAATAATTTTGTACAAGCAATCATATCATTCATATGCACTTTTAAAAATATTTAGACTCATTGTATGGAATATCCTATTTAAACTTTGAGAAAGAGCGTATGTAACATAATCCACGAACGAGCTTTCGAAACTAAGAGAATCGATAAGAAGTCCAAGAACGAAAAGTCATGCTCTGATACCAATATGTCATGTCCCGATCTCCCGCAGGAATTGGTCGTCCCCACTAGGTGCAAATTATCGCGTCAGCGCTCCCGCAAAACGATACATTCCATCGGGATGTGATGCCGCGTGAGCTTGGAGTTGCGCCCGTGCGAGGAAAATACTGAAACGGTCGTGGATAACTAGTTCACTAAGTCGATATAGAGGAAGCATAGAATAAACACAAGTATGATACATAACAAGCTCTTTATTGATAATGAATAAGGTTACAAGCGGCGCTAGGCCGAGATTATAATTCGTTCAATCTCTCTCTCTCTCTCTCTCTCTCTCTCTCTCTCTCTCTCTCAAACAATAAAGGCGTGCCAAGCGGCTTACAACTTGGAATGATACATAGGCGATGTTCCAATATTATGTCATGTATATGTGCTCCAGCTCCGGACGCAACACTCCAAGGCTCCAGAGCAAACTCTATGCATTAGCGCGCACGAGGGGATATTCTGCACCGAACGAGGTTCTTCCGCATCCAGCAAGCAATCTGGTGGGTTATCAGTACATGAATGCACTGGTAGGGAGGCTTCTCGCCCGCTCGACAAATCTAACACGTTATATTAGTTTCGTGCACTAATTATTAAGTTATCATTCTAGTCTTGTCTTAGGATTAATTTTATGGCATAACATACAAAGCCTAACTCGTGTGGCAGTGCGCCGTGCGATATACGGGAAACATGGCGATACTTACCAACTTACCATTTTTCCTTCCCTGTCCAAGTATAAAATTAAGTTATGTCACGCCCCAATCCCGCAGGGGCCGTTCGTCCTCGCTTGGGTCCTTACGGGACCGACCGTCCTCGTACGGGCATGATGTCGTGCAAGCCTACATTGCGCTTGCACAAGGCCAAAGCTTAAACAAGGACAAGTAAGCTATTCAAGACGGATCAGCAACACATTTTGCAGAAAAGTAAAGAACGCAATGGCATAAGGAAATAAGCTCTTTATTGATATTCAAAAATATTACAAGCGGCGCTTGGTCGAGGTTACAAATCGCTCAAGCACTCTCTTTCTCTCGATTACAATAACATCGTTCTATACATTATGTCCCTATATACAAAAGCAGCTCAAAGCAATCTCGATACGGCTCAAGGCATCGACTCTAGATTTTTGGGTCCTGGGGATGAGGCACGGCTATCGCTTCCTCGAACAATCCAGCACCAGAGAACAAGCAAACTGTTGGTGGGTTAGCACTTTGAAAAAAGTACTGGTGAGTATAAAATCAATGAACAGAAGCAACCCCCTGAAACTCACACTAAGTAAGCATATGGCAAAATATTACATTACTAGTAACCTTGCTACGTTTACCTATGTTCATTTCATGCAGCACATGATTTGAGTCAGTTTACTTCTTTTCAAAAATATAGCTTTGGAAACAGTTTCGGGACAGTGTTCTATCGTACAAAGCGCAGCATATATCGTGCACCATATTCTAACTCTTAGGAACAAAAGTTATCTTTAGTGGACTGTTCATCTCAAATCAAAACAAGTGCATCAAGTGGACTATCATTCTTTCAAGTAAACAAGAAGAACTAGCTATATGATTTTGGTCCCCAAGAAACTCAGGATCAGTAGCAGTAAACCAGCTAACTAATGACTCTTTTATCTGATGCTATTAGCAGCTATGACTCATGGTTTCTCTTCACTAACATAATAGCAGACGGGACCAAGGTTCAGCTCTACACTAATAGCCATTGTCCAACCGATGTGAATGCATGAAGCACTATCAAATAAACTCTATGATGCAAACAAAATGAACAAGCAACCTATATATATATACTCTTTGTATTTCTTACCCCTTGTCGAACGGTTATCCTGCAGCAGACATACAAGTTAGCAACAATTTACATAAACATATATGTATAAGGTTCTCTTTTCCTGTCTGTCTCTGCATCAAACAGTTAGGTATGCAAGAAGGCTAGCCTAGCATACGCCCTAACTATATGGTGGTCCATGGGTAGCCCCATGATTAACAGCGGTGACTCAAGGTTCAGCTCTTCACTAGCACGCGCATGTGTCGGCAGCTGTGACTCAAGGTTCAGTTCTTCACCAACACACACGAGTACTAGCAGCTGTGACATCATGGGTTTCGCACAACACTAATAGATACATCACCCCACTAGACCCCGTAGAGTCGTAGCCTCGGGGTGAAACAAAAATCTCTTCCGGACCGAGCGATTCCCAGTACCCCAGGAACCGTTCGAGAGACAAGACCTTGTGCACAAGTTTTTCGAGACCAATGCAATAACATAAAGCATCTATAATGCAAGCAAAACATATATGGTTGAGCAAAACACATCATGTCAAGCAAAGTACATCTTTCACATATCTAATAGCATATCCCACTAGATCACAAGGACCGTACCTCAGGGCGCACTATTAGTCTCTGCTTATACGAATCAAAGACTTATAGCAGTTCGATATAGCAAAAAAGATAAGCAAAATATAAAATAGCAAGCACAATTTCGATTTCATAACTAGCATACAGTATCTATCTCTTTCTTAGCATATTACAAAGGGACTTGTTCAAGTGATTCATTTACTTATCTTTTTAGCATGGCAAGGGTTCGTTCGATAGCTGTGTCAGTGCAACTAAGCATGTAATATTTCTTATACTTCTTGACTTAGCATGGAAAGGTTATATATTTTTTTAGACAAGCATACAAGTTCTTTAGTTAAGCTAGCAGGTTTGTTTCAATGACAAGCTATACGAGTTCTATTATTAAGCATGCAAAGTCAGGTTCTATCATTCTTCTTATGAAACTATCTTCTTAGAACAAGCATTCAAAAACTCAGATTCATTATTAAGGCATGCAAGAATCATAGAATGAAGTTCTACCCACTCACTTAGATCAATCGTCTTAGGGTTCGATCGAGAACTCTCCGAGAAGACTTTCGCTCGAGCAAGCAAAAGCAATATCACTTGTACATAGTGCCTACGCAGAACGGGGCACTACATACTTACCCACCGACAAAAAGTTTCATCCTCGAAACTCAAGGAAAAACTTACAAAATCCAGAGCAGCGATAGTCCTTATCCCTCACCATCCTCAATCAAAACACAAGCAAATCAGGAATCATGAAATCACATCTCTAAACAACAAGAAAGCAAACAAAAAAAAATTGTGCGCACCATTGAGAATATCTATGGACTTATTGCATGGAACGCTCGTTGCAACACAATATCGGACATATCTCTGAGTCGAAGGCAACGGAATGGGAAAAGAATCGAGTAACTCTGATACCATTATGTCACGCCCTGATCCCGCAGGGGTCGTTCGTCCTCACTTGGGTCCTTGCGGGATCGACCGTCCTCGCACGGGCGTGATACCGTGAAAGCCTAAATTGCGCTTGCACAAGACCAAAGCTTGAACAAGGACAAGTAAGCTATTCAAGACGGAAGCAGCGACACATTTTGCAGAAAAGTAAATAACACAATGGCATAAGGAAACAAGCTCTTTTTTTATATTCAAAAGTGTTACAAGTGACGCTTGGACGAGTTACAAATCGCTCAAGTACTCTCTTTCTCTCGATTACAATGACACAGTTTCACACATTATGTCCCTCTATACAAAAGCAGCTCAAAGCAATCTCGATATGGCTCAAGGCATCGACTCCAGATTTTCGGGTCTTGGGGATGAGGCATGTCTATCGCTTCCTCGGACGATCCAGCACCTGAGAACAAGCAAATTGTTGGTGGATCAGCACTTTAAAGAAAGTGTTGGTGAGTATAAAATTAACGAACAGAAGCAATACCTCCTGAAACCCATACTAAGTAAGCATGTGGAAAAATATTACATTACTAGTGATCTTGCTAGTTTTACCTATGTTCATTTCATGCAGTACAAGGTTTGAGTCAGTTTACTTCTTTTCGAAAATAAAGTTTTGGAAACAGTTTGCATATTCAAACAATAAGCATACAATCAGGACAATGTTCTCTCGTAAAGTGTGCAGCATGTATCGTGCACCATATTCTAACTCTTAGGAACAAAAGTTATCTCTAGTGGACTGTTGATCTCAAATCAAAACAAGTGCATCAATTGGACTATCATTCTTTCAAGAAAACAAGAAGAACTAGCTATATGATTTCGGTCCCCGATAAACTCAGGATCAGTAGTGATAAACCAGCTAATTAATGACTCTTTTATCTGATGTTATTAGCAGTTGTGACTCATGATTGCTCTTCACTAACATAATAGCAGCCGGGACCAAGGTTCAGCTCTGCACTAATCGCCATTATCCAACCGATGCGAATGCATTAAGCACTATCAGATAAACTCTATGATTCAAACAAAATGTACAAGCAAGCTATATATGTATACTATTTATATTTCTTACCCCTTGCCAAACGATTATCCTGTAGCAGACATACAAGTTAGCAACAATTTACATAAATATATATGTATAAGGTTCTCTTTTCCTGTTCGTATCTGTATCAAACAGTTAGGTATACAAGAAGGCTAGCCTAGCATGTGCCCTAACTATATGGTGGTCCATGGGTAGCCCCATGATTAGCAGCGGCGACTCAAGGTTCAGCTCTTCACTAGCACGTGCATGTGTCGGCAGCTGTAACTCAAGGTTCAGCTCTTCACCAACGCACGCGAGTACTAGCAGCTGTGACATCATGGGTTTTGCATAACACTAATAGACACATCACACTACTAGACTACGTAGATCCGTATCCTCAGGGTGAAACAAAAATCTCTTCCGGACCGAGCAATTCCTAGTGTTCCAATAACCGTTCGAGAGACAAGACCTTGTGCACAAGTTGTTCGAGACCAATGCAATGACATGAAGCATCTATAATGCAAGCAAAACAAATGATCAAGCAAAACATATATGGTTGAGCAAAAAATATCTTGTCAAGCAAAGCACATCTTTCATATATCTAATAGCACACACCCACTAGATCACAAGGACCGTACCTCAGGGCACACTATTAGTCTCTGCTTATACGAATCAAAGACTTATAGCAGTTCGATATAGCAAAACAGGCAAGCGAAATATAAAATAGCAAGCATGATTTCGATTTCATAACTATCTCTTTCTTAGCATATTATAAAGGAACTTGTTCAAGCGATTCATTTACTTATCTTTTTAGCATGGCAAGGGTTCGTTCGATAGCTGTGTCAGTGCAACTAAGCATGTAATATTTCTTATACTTCTTGACTTAGCATGGAAAGGTTATATATTTTTTCAGACAAGCATACAAGTTCTTTATTTAAGCTAGCAGGTTTGTTTCAATGACAAGCTATACGAGTTCTATTATTAAGCATGCAGAGTCAGGTTCTATCATTCTTCTTATGAAACTATCTTCTTAGAACAAGCATTCAAAAACTCAGATTTATTATTAAGGCGTGCAAGAATCAGAGAATGAAGTTATGCCTACTCACTTAGATCAATCGTCTTGGGTTCGATCGGGAACTCTCCGAGAAGACTTTCGCTCGAGCAAGCAAAGTGATATCACTTGTACATAGTACCTATGTGGAGCGGGGCACTACAAGTTAAACCAAGCACGAATATATATATATATAGGGAATTCCAAGATCGCATAACGAACACATGTATGCTACGAGCGTATTTCTAAGTCAGGTGCACGATATACACAAATTACGATACTCATATTACTTTGTGAATCAAGTTGTGCAAATGCGTTATACTCATGCCCTACATATTTCTCAGATGTCTTATACTCATTTTACACAAGTATGTTATACTTGTATAGGCATGTTATACTCAGACTATTTTTAAATGTGTTTAAAGCTTCAGATTACTTGGTTCAACTAACGATCTGCACGCAGAGTGTGTCATACATTTGTTACTTGCCACAAGTTCATACGAGCCCATACGCAGGTTGCCGCCACGTATGAAATATACTTAATAATACATAATTGGTCTTATGACCTGACGAGCCGCCATGGACAAGTTATAGTCTTGGCACGGGAATGGGATACAACGTAGGTAGCGAGCCCTGCTACACGCCTTTTCGTCCGAAACAAACGACTATATGAATGTTCCTGACAGGTTCGGACCGGCCCCGGTGCGACCAGCATACCGTCCGCAGGAACCATAAGGCTGTGCACAGGTTGTCCATGACCATTGACGATCAACACTAAGCTTTATTATATGCAACATTTTAAGGCCTTGAATGAACATAGCTACTTGACATAGTGTGAATGCATTTACTCGTTCAGAGATCTCATGATCTGGTGTGTTCTATTTAATGCACCGTTTATGCTGATGTTTTACTACTTATTGCAGCTCCCATTTTGGTAGTTGTCTTGGCGACCCAACGGTCCCGAAGACTTTTTATGTTTCTATTATTTGGCTTAGAACGACTATTTTGATAGTCTTCCTGTCACAGGTAAGTGAACCAATTGTGCTTCTATATCGAGGCAATATCTATGTGACAAGCATTTCAAGATATATGAAGTAATATTCTTGAAGGAACATATAAGAAACAAAAGTAACGCTATGAAGGTGAGGTTATAAGAACTGTAAAGTAAGCATACCATTCCGTCCAACCTGGCCTTAGGATTGTCTTTCGTATTTCCCTTTACGTCTATCACATTATTAATTATGTTGTCAAATACATTCTTCTCGATATGCATGACATCAAGGTTATGTCTGATCATATTGGAGCTCCAATATGGCAAGTCCCAGAATATGCTCCTCTTTGTCCAGTTATGAGTTCGACCAAATCCATCACATGTGTACCCCCTTGTAGAATCTTCGATAGAACTTGAAAAATCTCTGACCTCCTTCCATATCGTGTCTCCGGACCACCTTGGCGGTGGATCATCCTTCTCCATAACTCCAGCACGGAACGCATTCATGTTCCTCCGGAACAGATGATCTTTCGACAAGAACTATCGATGACAATCAAAGAAGTACAATTTTTCTCCGTGTTTCAAACGAAAAGCCTTAGTACGGTCCATGCAATATGGACATGAGAGACGACCATGAGTGCTCCATCCTAATAACATTCCATAGGCCAAAAAGTCATTGATGGTCCACATAAGTGCTCCCTCATCTGAAAATTATTCTTTTTAGAAACATCATACGTGTTGGCGCCGACTTTCCACGGCTGATTCAACTCATTTATCAACGGATCTAAGTACACATCAATGTTCCTCTTGGTATTGTTCGGACCCGGAATGATAACGGTTAGAAACATATACGGATTCTTTATGCACATCCAACACGGTAAGTTGTACGGGGTGACAATCACAGGCCAACACGAATATTAGGAGGCCGAAATTCCAAATGGGGTAAAATTATCGGAGGAGACCCCCAATCTGACATTAGGCGAATCCAAAGCAAAATCGGGATACTCTTGATCAAAGTGCTTCCATGCTTCTCCATCGGATGGATGATGCAACACTCCTTCGATCTGTTCCCTGCCGCCACTATTTCATCTTTGTCTTCTTTATAGTACAGCATGCACCCTTTGCGATATGAATCAATTTTCTCATATCCCATCTATAGCGATCTAACCATTCTCTTAGATCGGTAGAAGTCTGTAGCTAACTTGGCACCCTCCGGCAAGATCTCTATAATCCACTCGATTAGTCGGTTGTAGCATTTTTGCGACATATTAAAATCAGACTTTATGCTCAACAGCCTGGTGACTACCTCTAACGGTGAATGATCCTCACAACCAGGTTACAATTGAGTCCTTGCATTCTCCAACAACTCCATAAATTTTGTAGCATCGGCATTCGATGTCTCCTTAGCTGCTTCATGATTGTCCGGATCAAAAGTAGGCCCCGCAGCATCGAAAATCATATTCACGTACCCGTCGTTGAAATTAGCATGCTCGTGGACATTCATATATGGCTCCACATAATGCTCCTGCTCCGATACTAAAGGCACAAGTTCTCCGTGTGAGGTCCACTGATAGTAATTCGGAGTGAAATCCCTCGACTACAAATGATATGTCACATCTACTTCTGGATTATATTTCAAGTTACGGTATTTTACACACGGACACTTAATTTTTGTGTCGTCCATGTACTCAGGAAACGCCTTAACGAACTGCAGGAACTGCTCTACTCCCTCTATGTATTCAACCCGCACACCGCATATGTCATCAGGATGACGGTTGTACATCCACGAATGATGATGCAGGTAGTAATTTAGATCCATTTCTAGATACTTCTGCAAAGATGAATAGACATCGTTCAAGTATATTATCTAAATGTTCATCAAAGTGAGTATTTAGGTCATATCTTTAGTATTCGAGTTATGATGCGTGAGTATCCATATCGTGACTCATGAGTGTCCTTAAAATAAGTAAATAGATAAGTTTGATATTGATTTCCAAACCTAGTAGACATGTGGACAACTCCGATTTGAGGATATGGGTATCGTTACGTATTCCTTGTGAGTCATTCATATGGATATCGCATACCATGGTACACAATATCACATATTGATACTCTCTTATATCTTGACACTAGGACATAGTTTTAAATACCCATGACACTAACTTGAAACTCGATCTCTAGGTCAAAACTTGATTATTTAAGTCAAACCTCGAAAAGCCTCACAAAGGCTTACAGAAGTAAAATTTCTTTTCAAAGATATTACTCACAAGGAACACGTGGACACCCACATACTTAATATACTCACTTGTATCTTGACCTAGCTAGAAACCTAATAAGAAATAAGTAAATGAACCTAGGTCAAAACTTGGTTATTTGACTCAAACTAGGTCAAAAGTACCTAATTTGGATTCCAAGTTGATAACTGGATTGGCCTATATAGCTAAACTAGTCAATACTAGGTTTATCAAGTCATTCAAGGTCAATACCTTGTTATACTAGGTTTCTAAGTTATACTAGTTAATAAAGACTATACTAGCTAATATATTATGTATCATATACTTAATATAGATTATATATAATAAATATCTTACAATATCTTAGCCAAATACCCATTACCTAGTTATATACTAACACATCACAATAATACTTTAACCAAATATCCATATTTCCCTAAAAATTCTAACAAACTACTATATAGCATAGTGACAATCAAATAGAGAATATATATCTAAATGGACACACATGAATACAAATAGCTATGTACTACCCAAATTTTGAATTATGCAACCAAATTTTCATATTAACTAGGGTGTGTGTCCATGTTGTCCGTATGTGTGCCTGTGTGTGTCTGTGTCCATGTGTATCTTGGATTGTGTCCTATGTGTGTGTCCATATGTCTGTGTCCATGTGTCATGGTTAGGGCTGTGTCATATGTATGTGTGTCCATTTACCATGTGTGTCTGTGTGTCCTGGTTGTGTCATGTGTGTGGGGGGGGTTAGGGTTTACCGAGCGGGGAGGAAGGGAGGAGGAGCGCCTGAGGGAGGGCTCGACGAAGGAGGACCACGTCGGAGGGGAGCAGCCGCGTTGGAGGAGGAGGAGTCGCATCTGGGGGTCGTGGGGAGAAGAGGGCCGAAGTCGAGGGGTCACCGGGCGGGTAGGTCGCCGGGGAGGATTGGGGTCGCCGGGGCGGGTGGGTCGCCGGGGGCTCAGAGGCGGTCAGCAGGAACGAGGGGGGAGGGGCAGAAAATAAAAATTTTGGGAAGAAGAATGAAAAGTCGAACCAACCAGCGGAACCCTATATGAATTAATTTAGCAACGTTTATACCTGACGTCGCTAAACGTCGCAAAAGTTTTAATATACTGCGACATATAAGGTGTGGAGTCGGTAAACGTCGTCGTTATTAAAAATATAGCGACGTTTACCGACTTGTCGGCGACGTTAGATTTCATAATACTAAAGGTAGTTGCTAAACGACTCTGAAAGTTGCTGATAGCGACGTATTGCGACGTCATTTAGATACGTCGCTAATTACAATAAAATTAGCGACGTCGTCTTCCTGAGTTGCTAAATTTCTTGCTGATTTGACTTATTTTGGTAGTGATATAAGTATGTGACACTATTACCATCACGTCAAATACCTCTAATTCATATGAATGATGAGAGTTATTGTCTCTATTTGGACGAGTTCAATCTCACGAAAAAAGCGATATTTTTTTATAATTTATTACAAATTAAGTATTGTCTACATAGATCCTGCAAGGTTGGATGGGTGATTTCGTATATATTAAAAAAACACTATTCTCACCACAAGTATTAGTATCACAATTAGATGATTGTGAGATCACCGGAGAAAATTCAAAGGCTATATGCATACCATTCTTATAATTAAAAATGGTTCTTGTTTCCAGAGATATCACAATCTAGTTTTGTCCATTCTTTAGGGCTCTTCATAGTAGTCGCGCATAGAATGATAGGACTCTTCATAGTAGTTGCGCATAGAATGATAAGAGGTTCAAGACCTTATTTTTCTCCTCAAGTGCATAGGTTATTTCATAGTGCTAGTGTTCAAGCCCTATACAAACTTGAGTTCTAAGCTCTACCAAGTCATAGTGTTTTATTTCAGTACAATATTGGTGCGGAATTAAAAATAATTAGTAAATAAAAGAACCATCATTTCGTTGTAAGAACTTAAATCTTATAGAGAAGTACTCTTGATATGTATGATCTCAGTGAGATATAGTTCATTGAACTCTACATGCATGTAGTCCGTTATACCGATCTGGTAATTCAATTGATAATGATATTCATTCTTAGATGGTAGGATATGTTGGTGAAGGTAACTAGGGGTGAGTTTTTCTCGGTTTTAAACCAAAACCGAACCCAGAGCTGGCTCTACAATGTGAACAACTTAGACATGTATCTAGGACCCAAATATATATAAAGAAAATAAACGATCTCTTTAATTATTTAATTGACCTAAGGGCCAAATGATTTAAGGAGAACAACAAACATCTTATTTCCTTAATTATTAAATTGACCTGTGGTCCTATGATTTAAGACGAAGAACAATTCTCTCTTTCTTTTAATTTGTCTAGGAGCTCCCATATGTCTTTACCCTAACAGAACAAAAATAGTGATTAGGTTCGGTTTTCTCCGGTTCGATTTTCGGTTTGGCGGCAGAACTCCTCCTACCCTTTGGCGACTTGATCATGATTTGTCTTATTAACAGTGAATTAAGTTGAAGAAAGAAACAAGTAGAATTGGAAGTGGAGGGGCCGGGGGTGAAACTGTGAGCCCTTGGGATCAGATAGAGTTCACCCAACTAGTGTGATCTTGTGATGCGTGCCATGGAGATATATAGGAGATTTGCTTGATGAACAGCTAGCCCCCTCCCCTCCCATGGAGGGGACCCTTCTATGAATGCGACAATTGATCAATGGCCCATTTGCAACTTTAGAGAGCAATGGTACAATGCACACCTTGTAGCCAAATTAAAGAGATGTCATTAATTCTTGTCACTCTCCATTACTGTTTAACCATATCACTGTTCAAGAACTACCAATGTGACAGAGAACTAGGGGGACCAAAATGCAACAAGCTTCACTAGTAATTCTTACAGGCTTATGACTAGCAGTACCTGCTCCTCTCCCTCTTATTGATGCATGTATGTATATACACATATGCTTGCTAGTGAGTATTACTTAGCCCCTGATCATGTGAGAACCATGCCATTGGCTATGCCTCTGAATTGTCCAACCTATCGGCCTATATCACACTCTTCTGCACCACTACAATATTATCACAAGAAAGATATGGGTACAAGCTATGAGACAGAGAAAGAGTGTTGATAGATCATAAAAGTTGAGAAGACCTAATATCCAGGTGGGGTGCGCCCTTAAAGAGGAGATAGGCTGGCTTGATGGGGTGGGGGACCTCTGCTACCATCCATCTTCAGCCTCTTTTATCATCATTTATTCAGATGAGAGGACCTATCTAGCCTCTTTTTCTTTTTTCTTTTTTTTACAATGCCCGGTGTAACATACGGGACTTTGTGCACGCCTGCGTTGCATACCATTTGGACCTACTGGTCCCAATTTTTACACACATACACCTCTCCCTCGATTCGATCTGAGATCGTTCGTCTAGCCAAAAAAGTTATATCTCTTCTCGCTGACCACAAGGACCACTTGAGTTCGGCTATCTAGTCTTATATATATATATATATATATATATATATATATATATATATAGGGTCGTGGTCCGTTGGTTACGGTGGGGGACTTCTGTGGGGATGGGCATAGTTCGAATCCCTCTTTGAAAACTTAGTTCATAATCCGATGGAAAGGATATCAATATATATATCTTAGTTCATAATCCGATGGAAAGGACATCAATATATATATATATATATATATATATATATATATATATATATATATATATATATATATATATATATATATATATATATATGGGTATATGAGCCATAGTGCTCATATTCCTACATGAACCATGCACATGTGGACTATATATATATAAGGTAAATGTTATGCAGGTCCCTCCGAGAGACTACAACTCAGTCAGAAGGTCTATATATACAATCTCCAGCCCGAAGGTTCCATCCCAGTCCGAAGGCTACATCTCGTATGACAATGTTTGATGGGGATCCATGCGAAAAAAACAAGTGGCCAAGGAGAAGTGTTGGAAATATAAGCTAGAATTACAAGTCTTCAATGAGGAGGAGAAATATTCTTAATATGTCATGTTCATATGCATGATAAGTTTCAAATCAGTTTCCTCGTTCCTTAACTTTCTATTTAACTTATGTCAATTCATATGCTATATAAGAGCATCATCATGTACACTTTTCATCAAGAAAAAAATTAATAAATTCCATTCCCACTTCATAGATATATTTGATTTCATCGCCTTTACCTCTTCACGTGAACGCTCGTTGCGGGACTTAACCCAACACCTTACGGCACGAGCTGAGGAGTAAAGTTATTTTCACCTCCAAATGGTCCCTCCAATTTATCCATCCTTACGTAGCAGCTGACATGGCATGTTAAATAATATTATATGACATCTAACATGGCAGCTGACATGGCAAATTTTAAACCCAAAAATTAATTACCCAAAAAAAATTAATGTTAACACTAACATTAATTTAATGTTAATACTAATGTTAATTTTAATATTAATGTTAATGTTAATGTTAATGTTAATGTTAATGTTAATAATAATATTAATATTAATATTAATATTAATGTTAATGTTAATTTAAATATTAACATTAATTTTAATTTTAAAATTTATCATGTCAGCTGCCACATTAACAGCCATGTTAGCTGCCATGTAAGGAGGGATAGATTGGAGGGACAATTTGGATGTACAAATAGCATTATTCATATTTTGAGTAGTATTTTGGCATCAAGAGAACACATACCTCTTGTAGTTTCTCATCTCCAAAAGAAGTTTCTCTTCAAAGTGGTATCAAAGCTAGAGAGGTGAGCATGGCTTCCAACAACATGTTGCAGCTCCAACTATCTCGCTTCACTGGCAAGAATTACAACCAATGGGGTACTCAAATGGAGGTGATCTACCAATATCAAGATCTTTGGGATATTGTGGAGAACGAAGTTGGGAAACCCATTGATGTGGCAAATCTCAACGCATAACAACTTCAAGAATTGAAGAAAGCTCGCAAGAAGGACAAGAAAGTGTAGTTTTTGTAAAACGGTGGATGATGTCATCTTTAAAAGGATATCGACATTGACTTCGACAAAGTAATCATGGGATAGTAGTTCATTCTTCATACAAGGGAGATGAAAAGGTCAAATTGGTAAGGATACAAACACTTCATAGCAAATTTGATACATTAAAGATGAAAGATGTAGAATTTATTGAAGATTATTTCAATTGGATTGTTTCAATTGTTAACATGTTGAAAGTGAATGATGAAAAAGTTGAAGATAAAAAATCATTGAGAGGATGCTACGAAGCTTGACTTGAAAATTCGAGTCTACTGTGGTAGCCATTAAAGAATCCAAGAATTTTTCTACACTGTCTATGGAAAGCTTATTGGGTTCACTTCAGTCCTATGAACTCCGCATGAAAAAAAATATATGATTCCACTCCTCTAGAGAAAGTTTTTCAAACACATAAATCTTTTCGAGGTGGTTCGAGAGGAAGAAGAGGTTGTCCAAGAAGAGGAAGACATAATAAAGGTGAATACAACGAGTGTCAAGCCCCGATCTCCTGCAGGAATCGACGGTCCCCGCTAGGCGCAAATCACCACCAGCGCTCCCGCGGGACAATCGTTTCCATCGGGACGTGATGCCGTGCGAGCCTGGGGTTGCGTCCGCACAAGGCAACATCGTTAAAGTTGTGGCTATCATCGAATCGATCGAGTACGCAGCGGAGGGACAATGTTGCAAACAGTGATCCATCTGAGTAAACAGGGCAAATCACAAGGCACGAGATTCTCTGAATACAATGGCATCGTTGCATACATTATGTCCCTCTATACAAAAGCAGCTCAAAATGATCGATACGGCTCAAGGCATTGAAACCGGATTTTCGGGTCTTGGGGATGAGGCACGGCTATCGCTTCCTCTAACGATCCAGCACCTGCGAACAAGCAAACTGTTGGTGGGTCAGCACTTTGGAGAAAGTACTGGTGAGTCTAAAATCAACGAACAGAAGCAACATTCACTAAAACCAACACTAAGTAATTATGTTATAAAATATTTTATCACTAGTAATCTTTCTAGTTTTACCTAGGTTCATTACATGCAATATAGGAACGGAGTCATATTACTTCTTTTGGAAACATCTTTGAAATCGGAATCCAATTCAATACAACCAAGCATACAAGGCAAACAGTTTAAGCACGATGTACCAATCAGGGTGTGCGCAGCGTGTCTCGTGAGCTATACTCAACGACTCTAGGGACAATGCAGCATTTAGTGGACTATCTTTCAATCAAGCAAACAAGCAGGAACTAACTATAAGATTTGGGTCCCCGAGAAACTCATGATCAGTAGCGGTAATCCAGCTAACCAATAATTCTTTTATCTGATGCTATTAGTAGTTGTGACTCATGATTCAGCTCTGCACTAATAGTCATTGTCCGACCGATGCAAATGCATGAAGCACTATCAGATAAACTCTAAGATACACATGATCATGAACAAGTAGACTATATATATATTCTTTGTGTTTCTTACCCCTTGCCGAACGGTTATTCCTGCAGCAGACATACAAGTTAGCACAATTTGCATATATATATACAAGGTTATCTTTCCCTGTCCGTCTCTGCATCAAACAGTTAGGTATGCAAGAAGGTTAGCCTAGCATGCGCCCTAACTACCTGAATGCAGCTATCTCCATGAACCAGCTAATTTCTCTAACACAAACTTAAAATCTTCCCAACAGAAGCACTGCCTCACATCTAATAGCCACGTCCCCCTAGATCCCATAGGATCGAAACTTCAGAACGCACTATTAATCTCAACCCATCAATCTCCATCCACCATTCTAATAGCCACGCCCCGAGCTCAGGATGCACTATTAGTCTCCAAACTTGTCGTTTAGCCTCCATCCCCTGCAAGCTCCTCGATAACAAGCACATCACACTTATAACACAACGTGACAATACACGCATTCAATCCATCTATCTCTTATCTAATGCCGCACCCCTAGATCACGTGGGACCGGAACATCGGGACGGGCTACTAGTTTCTCTTCAAACAAGATAAGCCATTTACTCTTATAACAAGACAAGCATACATTTTATCAAGCTTTTGCATCTAAGACAAGCAATTATATACACGATGACAAGCAAACATATGGACGATCTTTAATTAAAGCAAGCATGGCACGGGTCTATTTATCTCTTCAAGTTAGCATGCAGTTCTACTCTTTCTTTCTTTAGTATGGCAAGGTTCATTCGATAGTTGTGTCAGCGTAAATAGAATGCAATATTTCTTATACTTAGCATGGCAATGGTTCTATCTCTTTTTAGACAAGCAGGTTCTAGTTCTATTATTCATGCAAATATTATCTTATTAAGCAAACAAGCATTTCAAAAACTCAGATTCACTATTAAGGCGTGCAAGAATCAGAGAATGAAGTTCTGCCCACTCACCTAGATCAGTCATCTTCTGGTTCAACAAGGAGCTCTCCAAGAAGGTTTTTTTTTTTGAGTCAGCAAATCGATATCTCTTGTACATAGTGCCAACGCGGAGCGGGGTACTACATCAAGGCTGAGAATTAAAAAGGGAGATGTTGATTTTTCTAGTCCAAATTGGGGATGAGCAAGAGGAAGAGAAAGACATACAAATAAAAGTCAAGGTAGAGGTCGAGGTTGTCACGTCCCGATTCCGTAAGGGCCGATCGTCCTTGCTTGAATGTGATATCGTGCAAGCCTAAGTTGCACTTGCACAAGGTATAGTACCTGCACAAGACACAAGTTAGACAAAAATATACATATATACAAGCACGGAATATAAAATACAGAGAACCAAAGTTTAACACATTTGATAGGAACACAAAATACTTTCGTTATTGAATACTTGAAGATTTGGATTACAAAATACTAGCTTGGCTGATTACAAAATATGTCATGGATGTCTTACAACTCTTTTTACAAACCCAAAACTAGCCACAACGTCCATATATCATATCCTTTTAGTAGGACCAAAATCAAAACACCTAGAAGAAGAAGAGCTTGCACACTAGAAAGGAAAGCTTTGGGAAGCAATAAGAGCACAATTTCGCTTGAGGGAAAGTGCTCCTAAAGCTTCAAAATGCTTGCTAAAATCTCGCTACCAGAACCTGAAGATTGCCCACAAACGTGGGTCAGTACTACAACATGTATTGGTGAGCGACCATATTACCTAGAAATCTACACTAAGTAAACATGTGAAGCTAGCATTACTATTATGTGATCTTTCTAGTTGTCTAGTTTCTTTTTAATAATTCATGCAAAGAAAACATAAACAATAGATAGACTACGCATATAGTAAATCTTACCCACGGTCGAGTGGTTATCCCTGTAGTAGACATACAAGTTAGCAACAATATGCATATATGTATAAACTCATGTATCTATCATTACATCAAAATGTTAGGCTTGCAAGAAGAAGAAAATTCTACCATGCGACCTACCTACATGATGGTCCCCTCCTTGTGATTAACAGTTGGGACGTACAAGCCCATCTCACTAATAGACCTATATACCCTCCCATAAGTAAGGACTTCTAGCCTCAGGGCATCCAGATCTCTCCTAGGCCGAACGATCCCCAGTGCCCCAGGAATCGCTCAAGAGATAATCCTTGTGCACAAGTTGTCCAGACCAAATGCATGAATGCAAGTTCCTATCAGATAATATACTTCATGCAGCTGTTGAACGATGAATAAGCAAGTCTATCTCTTTTTCTTAATTTAAGATCAAGTCAAGAGGTTTCTAGCAGTGTTTCTCAATATGCAGCATACAACTAAGGACAGATAAGCATTCATGATAAAACTAATAAAGTAGCAGTTTTGCACTTGAAGCATGCAATAATGTTTCTTTTTAGCTTATCTTGTTAGTGAGGCAACATTGATTTAGTGAACTAGAGATTCATTATTAAGACGTGAAGATAAAAGGATTCATCGTAGGGCCAAAGCCACTCACCGAACGAATCAGCACGAGAGATGGAGAAGCCTTACACAACGATCACTCCTTGGTTATGTGTCCTGAAATTGCAATAATACTTGGTTAGCATCCTTCGATCTTATTCTCTTACGAATCGAAATGAATGCGCAAGCGAGAAAAGCGAATCATGAAAACCAAGTCATCGAAAGCAAGACAAAACACAAAGCAACACAAAACCAAGCAGCAAAACAACCAACAAAAATTATTTGACTCATTTCAATAGAAGTCGTTCCATCAGTTTGAAGGGTTTATTGCATTTCGTCCATGATTGATTTGGCGGTTAGGTTTTCTCGAGACTCGATTCTCAACCGAGTCAAAGTTGCAAGTGTTCCATAAGTGAACCGCTAAGCGGGATATTACAGAGGTAGAAGTTGTGGAGATTCTTATTAAGTTCAATGTTACAATTATGGAAAATATGGTCATTATCAAACAGATTGTCGGTTCAGGAAGACCATTAATAAGGAATCTCAAGTTTCATGCATGAGCTTGGGAGAAAAGAAAAGTGAGAACGATATATACTCTCTTCCTCGCTTGTAATTTTGAAGAAGCACGTGATGAAGTCCGGTACATCAACGACGGCTGTAGCAACCATATGAATGGAAACAAGAAGGTGTTCTTGGACCTTGATTAATCAATTACAAGTGAAGTCCGGACTGGAGATGACAAGAGTCTTTCCGTGAAGGAGATATTCTTGTCCAAACAAATTAAGAAAGGAGTAAAACATATTTCTATCGTTTTCTATATCCTTAGACTCGAGAACAATCTTCTGAGTATTTGTCAACTTTCATTGAAGGGATTTTATGTTAATTTTAATGAAGATATGTGTGAGATAAATGACAAGAATGGTTCTCTTATCACAAAGGTAAAAATGATACCAAACAATATATTTACTTTGAAGCTTCATTCTCAGATGGACTCATGCATTCATACTAGTATCCAAGACAAATCGTGGCTATGACATTTTGGATTTGGACATTTGAGTTTCAAAACTCTTTCACTCATGGGTGGCAAGAATATTGTTGAAGGCATGCCAAATATTAAGATTCATGAGAAAGTATGAAGGATGTGCACTTGGCAAGCATCACAGAAATTCTTTTCTAGTTGAAAAACCTTGAAGAGCATGGCATCCACTTGAGCTTATATACATTCAAATTTTTATGGTCCAAATGCAAACTACTTTAATTTGAGGTAATCGTTATTTTCTTACTTCCATTGATGACTATAGTAGAATGACTGGGGCTTTCTTCCTAAAAGAGAACTCTATATTTCAAAAACTTTAAGGCTTTTGTTGAAAGGGAAAGTGGCTTCCCATTGAAGATGTTGCGTACTGATCACGAAGGTGAATATGTTCGTTATTTTAAAAGTTATTTAAAGGAAAATGGCATTTGCCATCAGCTCACTGTTCGATATACTCCTTAGCAGAATGGTATCGTTGAGAAGAAGAACAAAACAATGGTGGACTTAGCTCGAACAATGTTAAAGACAAAGGGTATTCCTAATGACTTCTAGACTGAATTTGTTGGATTTGCTATCTATCTTTTGAATCGTGCATCATCTAAAAGTTTGCAAGACAAAACTTCTAAGAACCTTGGAGTTGTCGTAAGTCAAGTATGGCTCATTTGAGAGATTTTGGTGGCATTGCTTACTTTCATATTCCGGACGAAAGAAAAAAGAAGTTGATGACAAATATAAAAAATGTATCTTTTTGGGATATAGCGAGCACTCATTCGACAAACATTGTCGAAGGAGATGGTCGTGGTGTGCATTCCTTCGTCCAACGTGGTTCTTCTTCTCGTCAAAGTATCCCATCACAACGATTTGGAGATTGCGGGGAGCAAAGAGCAACCCACGACATTGATTTCATGGAGGAGAAGGAGAGAGATCATCCATTTATAACTTGTTTGACCATCTCACCAGGTCGAGCACCCTCTCAAGTTGAGGAGGATCCGAGTATGACCTACGCTGCTCGGCTCGATCCCTCCCCCCTAATCGGAGCCAGACCATAGCAGGAGTGGATTGGGTCGTCTCATCTGTCAGCAACTCGAGAGGTCGTTGTCTTGCCACCTGAGTCGCAAAAAAAATATTCTTTTCTTCGGTATTATTGTATGTAACTTGTGATTTTTTTTTATTTTATTTTTTTTTTGCTGTATATATATCAAAGAATTTGCAAAAATCCTAGAGGAACTCATGAGTTCTTAAATTTTAAAACTCGTCCATTGACAACCGTCAGGCATTCTTTTATTTTTTTAAAGAGCCTGAACAAAAGAAAGGTAAGGACTTAAATAGAAAATTTTGTACACGTATCATAACGTGATTACAAGTTCTTATTGTGTATAAATTATTAGATGTATCAGTCTCAGTGTATCATTTTTATGCCAACCATTAAATTATTATATAAAAATATGTGCATGCACATATCTTTGTACACATCCAATATTTTTTTTCTTATTGTGAAATCATATTTGAGTTTCTGTGGTGGAACTGAAGAATCTAATAGTGGCACAAAATTTTGGACTAATTATATTCCAACAATGAGGAAGAAATTCATTAGCACCTGACAGAAAAGGTATAGTTTCATTAATGCTAGCGAAGACATTTATCTAGCCAAAAAAATCTGGAAAAAATATAAGAGGGCAATTGTGTAGGTTATCAAATCATCCCAAGTCCGTAAGAAAGGATATTATTATTATTTTTTTAAAGTTACATATAGCTCTTAAGAGAGCCTGAAAGGATCGGAAAAAAAAAAATGGACTTTTCTTGTTGTTGTTTTTTTTAAGGATAGTTGAAATCAATGTTTTAAAAATAAGACCGGACAGAGCAGTTGAATCGGTCAATCCATCAACCAGTAATTTTTGGATTGGTTTAGTACCGATTCATTGTTGTATTTTTATTTTTCAAAAATCAATTTTTGTTGTGTAATCCGGTCGATTCGGACGGTTAGACAACCGAACCGTCTGATCTAGCTGAATTTTAAACATGTTTGAATCTGACTTTACCAATTATATTTTTTTTGTTAACTTTTGACTTTTGGATTTTACATGCAATAAATTTTCATATATATAATTCATGACTAATTTTAATTAGCATAAGTAGTATATGTGTAGTTGTATACTATGTAATATATTCAAATATATATATATATATATATATATATATATATATATATATATATATATATATATATATAACTGGTGTAACCGGTTTGATCCAACTTAATGTCCTGACTGAATCGATCTCATGTCCGATTTTTAAAACATTGGTTGAAAAATATTGAATATATAAAAATGTAGGGGTGAATGCACATACCCTAGGACCACACGCATAATATAATAACCTTGGCTTTCTCTTCTTCTTCTTCTTCTTCTTCTCTCTCTCTCTCTCTCTCTCTCTTTCAATAGGTAAATTGCAAAAAAAAAAATCTTCTAATTTGTCTCGTTAACAAAATAAAACTCGATAGACAAATATAGCAATTAAATCCTCCCGTAATATATGACTCGATCAAAATGTCCCCTACCGTCTACAAACTGTCAGATTTAACCCTTAGTGACAGTTTAAAAAATATATATATCCAAAATATTCTTCCCCATCTTTCCCCTTCTCCCTCCCACCCCCCTCCTCCTCCCCGCGCGGCCACCCTCCTCCTCCACCCCCTCCCTCCTTCCCGCTCGGCCACCCGTCCCCCCTCCTCCTCTCCGCACAGCCCCCCGCCACCCAGCTCCTCCTCATGTCTGCACGGTCACCCGCGCCTCCCTCTCCTCACCCCTCCAGCCCCCGCGGTGGTGGCATCACCCAGCTCCCCCTCCTCCTCCCCGCGCTGCCAACCTCCTCCTACCCTCCCCCTCTACACGAACACCCACCCCCTCTCCTCCTCTTCTCCCCACCGCACCGGAGAGAGGGAATGGGAGGAGAGAATGGAGGGAGGAATAAAATTATCATTTCAGACATATTTTAACGTTTATTAACAGTAGAATTTAAAATGGATGTAAACTGAATCAAAATAAAAAATGTAAAAAAAATTTAAATTCAAAAACCTTTAAATGTAAAAATATAAATCTCCTGAGAATTTTTTTATACTTTATCCCTCTTTTAATACACAGCTTCATGGACGCAGAAAGCCACGCAACAGCGAAGGCTCAACGGTTTTCCTCAGGGAGGGACGGAAGAGCTGGCAGGAATTATTTCGAGCTCCCCAGCCCCACCACCACAACCATACTTTGTCTCTTTGTATCAATATATATCAAACACACTAGTACCACATAGCCATAGCCATAGCCATAGCCATAGCTCACACACATACAACATCATCATCAATATCAACAACAACACAGTAGTAAGTAAGCAAGAAAGCAATTAAAAGCTATTTATAACAAATTTGCTTTTGCTGCTGCTGCTGTCTCTGCTTCTGCTTGCTGTTAAGCTGCAAAGAAGCAAAATGGTTAGGGAGTTGGGAAGAGAGAGAGCAGAATGTAAGGCCTTGTGTCAGTCATTCTAATTAGCAAAGGCAAATGGACAGTGATAGGAGAGCAGAGGACTATTTATAGTTGTTACTACTGCTGCACATGTATAGTACTAACTACACTGTGGAGTTGTATACATGGTAAGCTGCCAAAAAACTGGAGAAGGCAGCTCATAAAATAAGCCCACGTCCCTCTGCAAGAACTTACTAGTCTGGAACTAGCTAGCAGAAGTAGGAGGCTAGGGGGGCCATTATAATATAATATATTTGTCTCATTTTGCGTACGGATGTATGTCCATAATTTAAGTTGAGGCTTGGCAACGTAATGATCATATCATGAGGGCAGTAATGGTAGTGAGATGTAGTAGCTAGGTATCATTCATGTACATTGTTTGGGTTCTGATGGAATCATATATGATATAAATATCTAACTCCGCACTTCCAGGACGTACGCACTTAATCTATCGACTGAATTGCAACTTTATACCCTCAACCAGGGCCGGCCGTCCTCGAATTAGTCTTCGAACAAGTCATCGAATTTGAATAACCCTTCTGGTTATGACAACTCTCCAGCAGAGTCGATGCTGAGTTTATGGAATTTCTAGACGAACTTTCAAAATGGAGCTCCCATAAATAATAAAGAAAAAGAGTGAAAATTGAAAAAAAAAAAAAGGTAAATTAAAAAATATTGCTTCACCAAGACTAGAAACTAGGATCTATATTGTACGAGTCTAACATAATAACCATTAAATTACAATTATCTTGTGTTAAAAGATGTCCATAGTACATATACTAGTTCTATTTTAGATACAAAATTATTAGTATACATATATTTAAACTGATTTTTTTAGGCCCGTCTGGTCTGTTGTCCTGGCTGCCCAGGGCCAGAGGCGACCATGCCCTCCAGACCCCTAAGTTTCCATCTATTCGTCAATAGAATCTTCGCGGTCCATTCCAACTCCTCTTTATCAGTTGAGCGAGCAATCCACCAGGTACATATTTTGAGTTTTTCCACTAGAAAGGCCTCAAGTAGCTCAAAGAGAGAACTCAGAAATCGAGCTCCACGACATCGTCGGAACCGGAGACTTCAACGCCGTTGTCAACCCCACTGGCCATCAATTTATTGATATCTTCTTTCAGAATCAAGAACAAAGGACAACCAAATTTAGCTTCGGCTAGGACAATTCGACCTCTTGGGCAGGCCTTGCCCTCAACTATTTCCGTTTTTTAACTTAATATCCTTTTTTTTTTTACTCAACAACTTGATACTATCAACTATTAAATGTTTTCAACTTGACAGAACCCTCCCCCCCCCCCCCCCCCCCCCCCCCACCGCTTCCCTTCACGCGCACAGCAACGACAATGCGTGCGGAGAGAGAGAGAGGAGAGGGGAGAGGGGTGGTGGGGGACAGCCGAAGAGAAGATGGACGTTGGGGATAAATTCGTCTTTTTTTAGAATATCAAATTGATGCGTATAAAAATTTAGAATTTTAAGTTCAAAAAACAAAATAATTGAGGGTATTAAATTATAATTCAGCCTAACATAAGTATTTAACCCTCGAATCTATTTTCCACAACTGTGAATTTGTGCGGTTGCAGGACTCAAATATGTCCAATAGGTTGCAATACACATTTACATATACAAACCACCATAGCTTGTTCATATCCCCAGTCGGAATGGGTTTGCAAACTCGACCCTGTTGAAGTTTGGTTCGGTGTTGGATTTTTAGACCATAATTCCAGTGTAGCACCATGAGTGGTCGCACATGCGGAACCATAGAGGAACTGGACTGGGACCCCAATTTCCTCCCTTTTTTTTCAATTAATTTTTTGTTTTGTTTTTTTCGTATGACTCAGCTGACACATAGTCCATTCTATTCCACTCTACTCTAGGGGTGAGCATTATTCGATTTTGGACCAAAAATTAATATAATCGAATCGAACCAAATAAAAGATTCCGTTCGGTTTAAATAAAAATCGGTTCAATTTAGAAAATACTAATAAAAATTATTCAGTTTCGATTTTGAATGTCAGTTTCGGTCCAAAACCCAAAATCGAAAATCAAATAAGAATTATACAATTATGCAAATACTCTCAATTGTATGCATATTTTGTGATTAGAAATGTATATATTTTAAAAACAATAATTCTATGTGTGTTTTGGAGACCAATTTTGATAATTTAACAATTATTGAAACTTTGGATGCAACTTTGAAATACAACAATATAATTTAACCACAATTCTAATTTTGGATCCGACCAATTAAATAATAAAAATAGCCCAAGCGAACAAAGCGAATAAACCATATAAATTACTCGGTTCGGTTCTGTTTCGGTTTCGATTTTATATTTTTAGAAGTTCGGTTTATTCGTTTTTGACTATTTCGATTTGGTTGAAATCAAATAAATCGAACACTCATCCGTACTCTAGTCTATCCGTGCTCGAATTTGTTATTATGTCCTTAAGCTATCTGTTGGGAACGAAAGTGCGAAAATCGATCCCCAAACCAGAGAGTACCTACGAGAGAACCGAGCAAAACGCAAAAACCAAAAACGCCAAACACAAATCGCAGACACAGATTTTTGACGTGGAAAATCCTTGTGGTAAAAACCATGGGACGATCGGAGTCCAACCCTGAAAAGCCTCCACTAATGGAATAAGAAATACACCGACTCCTTACAAACTTCTCACCGATCCAAACGGATCACCACAACTCTTTTGGAACAGCAAATATATTATAACCACGAAGAAGAAAGATAACGGAAAATATCTGAAACTGATCTCCTTCTTCGAAATGGCCTACAATCCTTATTTCTCCTCTCCAATGTTGCAATGGCACTCTTGCCTCATTTTCTCTCCTTGTTACTATATTTTTTTAGAGAGAGAGAGAGATATATATTTTAGGGCCAGGAGGCACTTATATATAGCCTCAAACCCACAACTAGCATTTCTATTATAGATAGGAATATACAATCCAAATCCAAATCCATTGACATATTCCTATTATATTTAAGAATATCCAATCCAAATAAATTGAGGTATTCCTATTATATGTAGAAATACTCAATCCTACTTCGGGATATTTTTCACATAGGTTGGGAACCCCACCCACTCCAACAAATCTTCCCCTTCACAACTATGTGGAGGAGGTCGTCATCCCGACGATCCGCCTGCAGTACTCAAAATTTTTCCTTGGTAGAACATTTGTGAACATATCTGCTCCATTGTCATATGTATGAACATTCTCAAGCGTGGCTTGTAATCCCCCTGATTTTCAAAGAATTTTAATTTAGATTTTCTGGAATTTTCTGGAAGTTTCTTGGAATTTTTCTGTAATTAAATACCAGTGTTTTAATTATTAAAGAATTTATAATTGATAATAAATAATATTAAAATATTATGAAAACGATATTTTATGGTGTAAAAATAAAAACTAGACATAGGGTATTTTTCCGAGAATTTATTGGACCCCGGATGAATTTTAAAAGCCCTAAAAAACTATTATTATTAATTGTTAATTAATTAATTAATTATGAGTTAATAATTATTTTTAAACCAGACCGGCCCAAGCCCATCCGGCCCAACCCATCTAAACCGGCCCGTTGGGCTATCGGGTCGGGTCGGGTCCGACAGACCCGAACCCGCAGCCACCCGACCCGCTCCCTCTCTCTTCCCCAGCCGAACCCAAGCCCGACTGCTGGCCTCCCTCCGGCCGTTACGCACCCGCCGTCGCCGCCACCGCTCCGACTCCCTGCAACCGCCGCCGCCGCCCGCTTCGCGTCCCTGCCCCTTCACCTCCCGCACCGGCCGCCGTTCGCCTCCCCGCCCCTCCCCTATATAAAGGCCCTAGAATCCCCTCCCTCCGGCCACCCGAATACCCCGCCGACCTCAAACTTCCGCCGCGTGCCGCCCCGACTTCAGCCGACCACCTGCCGTGCCTCGCCTCCCAGCTCCACCGCACCAGCCTCGCCCTGGACCCTCTCCTCCTCCGGCCTCTTCTTTCCTCCCCGATCATGACGCATCCAGCAGCAGCCGCCGGAGCTTAGCCGCGGCAGCCGGCCGCTCAGCCCCCAGTTCTCCCCGTCTCCAGCCCTTCCTCGGCCTGCTCCGGCGAAGCCCAGCCGCCTGAGCACTAAACCATAACCGAGGACACAGACACGGATACAGGAAGACTCGACACAGAAGGCCGGACACAGGGAAACCCTAACCCTAGTGAACAGTACTCGGACACAGTGAATCGCGTGTCGGACACGATTCGAACTTGGTTTTCAGGTCCACTTCAGGTATTCATAACTTTTTGCTCGTAGCTCGGAATTCGATTCCGTAAATTGTATCGCGAAGCCTGTATGACCCTCTCGGTGCCCGGACAAACCGCTCGGGGCATCGCGTCCTGTGGTGATCGCACACCGCGATCCAAAAACAGGAAAACCAGACCCTGTTTCACCCCGGAATCGAGTGCTGTCACGCCCCAGTCCCAAAATACGTAGGACTAGGTCACGTAACCATGCCAGCTGGCCCGTATATATGGCAACTCCAATATATGAAAACCATATATACGTGCGTACGCTGTATAATGAACAATAATCAATAAGTGGTAAAACTGATCACAAGTCACAGGGTAATATCTAAATCTCATCCACAGAATCAAATATGAATAACCAATAATCATGTAACTAGATCTCAATACAGATATCTAAGAATGACAGTCAGATGAAATCAAATCTACTGCCGAAATAGAATACAAAAGGAACCAGAATACACACCATAAAGAACAACATCTGACAGTCACGAGGCTCGAAGAGAAGACCTCCTGGGAATAAACGTAACATGTCCGGATCTGTGCTCCTGCGAGTACTCAAGAACATATACACCTGGCAGGGAACCAGGTCCTCAGAGGGACATAGCAAGATACAGAAAAATAACATGCCATAATGTAAATACTGAATAAATAAATAGGATGTGCTAACCATCTAAGTGAATGCAATTTAAAGACCTTGTAGTACGCATGGGAATGTGTAGGCTAGACATATGCTGACGTAATTCACCAATCGTCATGACTGGCTAGTATATGTATCATATGCCCCCGATCACACGGGTAACTCTGCAATCGTCCATCCCTGCAGAGAGTGGAACGAAGGATAATAAAAACACACAAGGGGTATCCCATCCTCCTCGGAGCACAGTAACGGGAACAAGAAAACCAATTCCCCATCTCCGAGCAGCATGGTATCAGGCGACATGAACATATAAGGAGGGGGTGTCCCATACGCATACTAGTATCTTTCCCGCCCAATATAGATGTACAAGTCGTGAAAACGACGTGGACACCTCCTACTATGATGCAAGTCTCAATAAAATAAACAACTGAGCTAAATACCGCTACACGTGTTGCTCACACTGATGGCCAGTCGCGCATGAGGCACGCGTCCCTACATGTACTCACTCTGTGACGTGTAATGATACGTGTCAAGGCCTGAGAAGTTATATCAATAACTTCACAACTTTAGGTGGGTCTACTAGACACTAGGTCAGATACAAGTCCTAACGTCAACGCCATCGTTGACTGCACCCGAATCTGCTCGGACGCGCACATTTATATAAAAATAAATAAACATGTAACTAGTAAGAACTGAATATAAACAGTACAACAAGGCAAGGTATACTTGCCTGGCAAGAGCTGCAAAATACAATGTCCAGATGTCAAGTGCCAAGAAGTCAGAAACTATGTCCTCAGAAGGAAAGTCTCCGGATGCTGAAATAAATATCACTAACAGTCTCAGAAAATATCAAATAGCTAGAAACGCCTGTCCTTAAGTCCAATTTGGACACAGGGGCAAAAATGACAGTTTCCGGTCAAAGCGGGGTCCACATGTGGGCCGCTTTGCACCGAAGAACGTGTCAGGGTCAAAGGTCTCCAAATTTGCCAAACTCAGTGTCAACAAGTCAGGAACGCTGATACGAACTCAACGGAACTTCCAGAATTGGATTCCGATGAGCCGGTCACAAAATCGCCCGTCAAGTGGAGCCTGTGGGGCCCACGATACGGAATTTTGCCAACGTTCTCAGAATCGAACCAAACTTGGCTCACAGGACCAGCGTATTGCTACGAGTCCGATGGCACAAGTTTCGTCTCGATCCGACGTGTGTACACAAAGTTGCAGCGTGTTCCAGAACTGACGGATACGGGGCGGTGTCGGCGGATACGCGTTGATTCCGGTGTGCACGCACATCCAAATCAACTTCTCCGAACTCCTACACGTCCGTATCAACGTCGCGCACGTTTTGGTAAAGACCGCGTGCGACCAAGTCGTCCCGTTTGGCGGGGCGTACTCATTTCCGGGGTGAATCGGGTCATTGTTTTTCCTGTTTTTGGATCGCGTGCCGCGATCGCCACAGGACGCGATGCACCGAGCGGGTTGCACGGGCACCGAGAAGGTCACATAGCCTACGTGTCACAACTGACGGAAATAAAAACGGAATTACGAGGAGTTAGAACGGGTTACCTGAACAGGGCTCCGTGGAAACTGAATTTTTCCGTGTCCGGCCACTGTGTTGTGTCCTGGTTTGAATCTGCCTGTGTTCGGGCTGTGTCCAGTCGCTGTGTCCAGTCCGAGTCCAGTGGAGACTCGCCGGGGCTTCGCTGGAAGCGCTCAGGCGAAGCTCGTCGGTCAGCGGGGCGTCCGGGCAGGGCATGGCGCTGTGGCTAGGGCTCCGGGGTTGCTGCTGCCGAGGCCAGGGGGAAAAAGTGGAGGAGAGAGAGGAGGAGCTCGCCTGGGGGGGAGTGTGCTGGTGGTGGAGGTTGGTGGTCGGGGGGGGTAGCCGGCGGTTAGGGTAGAGTGGAGGAGGAGGAGTCTGGTGATGGAGGGTGGTGGTGGTGGATGTGGTTGATGATGATGATGACGGTGGTGGCTGTGATAGGGGGCTGCGGGGTGGCGGTGGTGAGCTTTACGGGGAGGTGGCGGCGAAGTGGAGGAGGAGGAGCAGCGGGTCAGGGGGGTCGACGCCGGCGGGGCTCGCCGCGAGGGAAACTCAGGGGAAGAGGGGAGGAGAAGAGGGGGAGCTGAGGAGAGAGGGGCCAGCGGGGGGGGAGGAAAGACTCGCCGCGGCCGGGGGTCGGCTCCGGCGAGGGTTCGCCGTCGGCGGGGGTCTGCGGCTGTGGGGGGGGGGGGTAGAGTCGGCTGAGTTAGGGTTAGGTTTTTAATTTCTTTTTAGGATTTTTTTCTTTATTAATAGAAATATTTTAAGGATAAAAATGTAATTTACATTTAAGATATTTACTTAATGTAAATACATCGAATCTGGACTCCTTTTGGAATGGACGGTGCACGTTCACCGGCCAATCAGGGGATGACACCTCATATGCAAATTTTGCAGAAAAGTCCATGTAATTTTATAAATTGCGCAAAGGTCCTATTTTGGAAAATTGCGCAATTACGAAATTGTCTAGGAAAATTCCCGATTCCCGAAAATTCTAAATTTCACCGAATTGAAGGGAAAAGCTGCGCGAGGGTCCCGAGGGGGGTGGGGGTGAGTCTGGGCAGGGACTGGGCCTGGTTTCTGGGTGATACGGGCCATCGTATTAATTAATTTATAAATACTGCGCACGGTGTTCTCTAATTATTTATAGGCAGTTAGGACCATAATTTTTCTACGGTATCAATATACTAAATGTAGTATACTCAGTGTAGAAAAATAACGTATTTTTGTCTGGGCAAAACGGTTGCATGTTGGGCCTCAAATCTCTATTGGAACAGGGATGGGTACAGGTCTGGGAATTAAAATAGGAATTAAATACGGGCGTTTGCAACGAGATTTGTGCGTCTCAAACGAGGCTCAAAATAAGGTATCAGGGAGTTGCACAAAGTGCAGGATAGTAGACTGACATGTCTAGGAGAGGTACGTGAACTTCATTCGGGGATAACAGTCAAGGTAAAGCTCCAAATAATTAGGTGATGGACAGGTGCACAAGTCAATAGGATATGTAAGCAAAATAAATTAAAATATTGCAACAAATCCTAAATTGTGAAAAATATTCCTAAAATACTGGAATCTGGTCGAGGGGGTTTACAATCTACCCAACTTATAAAAATTTTGTCCTCGAAATTAAAACTAAGCCGGGGTAGAAGTCAAAGTCGGCATAAGATATAATTTAACAAGTAATTTATATCTTGGGTTACAAATAGGTTTGAAAAACGTTTACGCAAGTCGTTCATACGCTTCCAAGTTGATTCTCCTGGCGCGTCATGCTTCCATGCTACGCAGATCAAGGGAAAAGACTGGTTCTCAATACTTTTTTTTTTTTTTTTTTTTCCGATGATCAAGGATTCCCACGGGTTATTCTTGATACGACAGGTCTCAGCCTAATGGTGATATCCTTAAAAAAAGACATGATCGTCCTTTTTGAATTCCAAGGGGCGATGATGACGATCTGCTACTGCTTCTGGCTGGCTGGCACTGCTCGTCAGTGTCCTTGTATTTACTTAACTGTCTCTTCGGTGTTGACCACCAACTCTGGTCATGCGAATCCTTGTCTGGTACAATGCTGACTGGTATACCGTGCAATCTTACGATCTGCCTCAAATAGGTAATGTCTCCATAGCTAAAGCTTTTGCAGTCTGGCCAACTCTATAGGGTAAGAAAAGTGCTGACTGGTATGTCGGTCCATAGGAATTCTTAATCCTTACAAGTCAACCTAGTCATAGGTGCTGCTGTCCTTTCAGGAGTCAGTCAATTATTCATCCGGTAAAATCCATTTAGACTCCTGATAGCAAAATGATATTTTCTTCATCGTAATACTTGAGTTCTGAACTTGACCCAAGTTACGAGGCAAAAATAAAAATTTTGCTGCCTTAGTGATGCAGGTATCAGGAACGTAGGTAGGTAGGTAGGTAGCGAAGGTCATTCTAAGGATAGCACAATTTAAACTACAAACAAATCTAATAATAAAGTTTGGTAATACCCAAGAAACAAACAGAAATGGTACAGAAACAATACACTCTCGTATTTGTACGAGGCACGAGGTTTCGCCTTTCCGAAATAAGGGAAGACGATAAACAATAATCAAGAGTTCAAGGGGGAGGTAATAGATTAGTAGTGTGAGGATCAAGGCGTTTAAAGAATTCAACGGGAATTGTCAAAGCAGTTGTGGAATTGAGATGCTATTTTGGTAATCCCTAATCACATATTCGGATCAGCACGGTTACGTAACTGATACGATATGCTAAGGCATCTCTAACGGGCAAGTACATCTATCTACTAATCACTATATATCTCAATCCACGTAGAGTAGTTATGCGAAGGTCGAACCAAGTGCACTATGGTTGATCAGACCGTAATACACTGATTCTGAAATGTATTAGTGTAGTACTCCAATAATACATCTCTCAAGAACAAGCTTGATAAAGAATGAGCTTGCGAAACTAGGCTATAATAGCGGCATAAGTCAAGGTAGTACGGTAAATATAAGTACGCTAGATTATGATGTGAGAAGTTTCAAAACAATTCAAATTCACAAACAGACAAGACTCCATAAACTCTGCAGTTATTATTCTAAATCCTTGACTAAGTCGCTAGTTGACCCAAAAGAGGTATGGCCTTCTAAGTTCTATAATCTATATAAACACTATAGGTTATCCGCCTAAAACAGATATTCCAAGAAGGTCCGCGTAAAGTAGGGGTTCGAGGTTGTCTGCGTAAAGCAGTGATAAGATAATTTGGCGTAAGGTATAAATCTGAAACTGTCTGCGTAAAACAGAATTTCAAATTGTCCAGCGCAAGGTAGGGATCCGAAGTAGTTTGGCGTAAGTCAGGGATTCAAACTATCGGCGTAAAATAGGCTTCAGAGTTATCCGCGTAAAACAGAGAAGCGTAAGGTAGAGCTTCAGAGCTGTTCGCGTAAAAAGTCTCGGTGAAAGTCTGAGCGTAAAAGTCTGCGGTAAAGTTTTGCCTAAAGGTTGCGTAAAATCTGCCAGCGTAAACAGTCTAGCATACGCTGCAGCGTAAAGTTGTACAAGAAACTCATGGGTTTGTCAGTCAAGTTAATGAATCATGTCATCTGACAAAAGTACTTGCACAACGATCGAGGGGATGGTTTGATGATAATTGCACGGAGTTCAAGGTTGTCGTTTAGGGACGTATTGGATATAAGTCAATTTACGCTCGAGGTGAGACAAAACCAGATGTTCCGTCAAAAGCTGTTTCTTTTTGCACAGGGCTCGAGGCGTATCTCTGCG
This sequence comes from Iris macrosiphon, assembly GCA_036927795.1. Lineage (NCBI taxonomy): Eukaryota > Viridiplantae > Streptophyta > Magnoliopsida > Asparagales > Iridaceae > Iris > Iris macrosiphon. The sequence continues at coordinate 143,853,866 of JAYESA010000017.1, read as the reverse complement.
CAGAATTTGGTCGTGTCTGGGGAAAGCTAAGGCTGTAACAAATACGCTAACATCCTATTCTTATGTTATGCCTAAACAGGTTACTCTACGCTGGTTATCTATGAATCATCAGGTTTGCGCAGGGTAGTTACCTACGTGGCTGACATGATGCGTCATACGCAGGATAAGGAAGACTAAGGGCGGCGTAAAGGGGACAAGCTTCTACATGATTTAGCTTTTACGCCAACTAGGCAGGGGTTTGGCTCTTATGCTAACAACGGTCAAATGGGTTTTACGCCAACAAGGGTAAAGAGTCTCTAGCGTAAAACTCTGGTTATCCAAGCATAGGATGAGGGTTTCTGTCCTAGTATCCAACCTTGAATTTCTATTAGTTTCTTAAGACTAGGGTTAACACTATGGTCAAATCTCTAACTAATCCTAGTAGGGTTTATTCAAGTCTTATATAAATATGTCATGGCAATGGTAAGTTGATCTACAGATAGTGATACTAGGGTTCATTAGGTAATATGGAAGACTAGGGTTTATCTAGGAAGTTAGGAAGGCTAGGGTTCACTAAGTAATCCGAACTTAAGGATATGTCAAAGCCCTAGTGTATTCTTATTAGGAATGCTACCTTAATTATCATCCTATCAACAGGGATTCCTATATTCTAGTAGGGGTTATACTTAAGGAATTGTTAGGGAAGCACAGGATTCAAGCAGGATGCAATTATGTAAGTAGGACAGACTGGAAGGAAGATAAGTCATAGTCAATTATGGATGAGATTCTATATTCTAATCCTAGGTGCAGGCTTGCTCGGTACAGTAACGTAACCGAGACAATATGCTCTGACCTGCATGGGCCACCACTAAAAACATGTCACGCCCCAGTCCCAAAATACGTAGGACTAGGTCACGTAACCATGCCAGCTGGCCCGTATATATGGCAACTCCAATATATGGAAACCATATATACGTGCGTACGCTGTATAATGAACAATAATCAATAAGTGGTAAAACTGATCACAAGTCACAGGGTAATATCTAAATCTCATCCACAGAATCAAATATGAATAACCAATAATCATGTAACTAGATCTCAATACAGATATCTAAGAATGACAGTCAGATGAAATCAAATCTACTGCCGAAATAGAATACAAAAGGAACCAGAATACACACCATAAAGAACAACATCTGACAGTCACGAGGCTCGAAGAGAAGACCTCCTGGGAATAAACGTAACATGTCCGGATCTGTGCTCCTGCGAGTACTCAAGAACATATACACCTGGCAGGGAACCAGGTCCTCAGAGGGACATAGCAAGATACAGAAAAATAACATGCCATAATGTAAATACTGAATAAATAAATAGGATGTGCTAACCATCTAAGTGAATGCAATTTAAAGACCTTGTAGTACGCATGGGAATGTGTAGGCTAGACATATGCTGACGTAATTCACCAATCGTCATGACTGGCTAGTATATGTATCATATGCCCCCGATCACACGGGTAACTCTGCAATCGTCCATCCCTGCAGAGAGTGGAACGAAGGATAATAAAAACACACAAGGGGTATCCCATCCTCCTCGGAGCACAGTAACGGGAACAAGAAAACCAATTCCCCATCTCCGAGCAGCATGGTATCAGGCGACATGAACATATAAGGAGGGGGTGTCCCATACGCATACTAGTATCTTTCCCGCCCAATATAGATGTACAAGTCGTGAAAACGACGTGGACACCTCCTACTATGATGCAAGTCTCAATAAAATAAACAACTGAGCTAAATACCGCTACACGTGTTGCTCACACTGATGGCCAGTCGCGCATGAGGCACGCGTCCCTACATGTACTCACTCTGTGACGTGTAATGATACGTGTCAAGGCCTGAGAAGTTATATCAATAACTTCACAACTTTAGGTGGGTCTACTAGACACTAGGTCAGATACAAGTCCTAACGTCAACGCCATCGTTGACTGCACCCGAATCTGCTCGGACGCGCACATTTATATAAAAATAAATAAACATGTAACTAGTAAGAACTGAATATAAACAGTACAACAAGGCAAGGTATACTTGCCTGGCAAGAGCTGCAAAATACAATGTCCAGATGTCAAGTGCCAAGAAGTCAGAAACTATGTCCTCAGAAGGAAAGTCTCCGGATGCTGAAATAAATATCACTAACAGTCTCAGAAAATATCAAATAGCTAGAAACGCCTGTCCTTAAGTCCAATTTGGACACAGGGGCAAAAATGACAGTTTCCGGTCAAAGCGGGGTCCACATGTGGGCCGCTTTGCACCGAAGAACGTGTCAGGGTCAAAGGTCTCCAAATTTGCCAAACTCAGTGTCAACAAGTCAGGAACGCTGATACGAACTCAACGGAACTTCCAGAATTGGATTCCGATGAGCCGGTCACAAAATCGCCCGTCAAGTGGAGCCTGTGGGGCCCACGATACGGAATTTTGCCAACGTTCTCAGAATCGAACCAAACTTGGCTCACAGGACCAGCGTATTGCTACGAGTCCGATGGCACAAGTTTCGTCTCGATCCGACGTGTGTACACAAAGTTGCAGCGTGTTCCAGAACTGACGGATACGGGGCGGTGTCGGCGGATACGCGTTGATTCCGGTGTGCACGCACATCCAAATCAACTTCTCCGAACTCCTACACGTCCGTATCAACGTCGCGCACGTTTTGGTAAAGACCGCGTGCGACCAAGTCGTCCCGTTTGGCGGGGCGTACTCATTTCCGGGGTGAATCGGGTCGTTGTTTTTCCTGTTTTTGGATCGCGTGCCGCGATCGCCACAGGACGCGATGCACCGAGCGGGTTGCACGGGCACCGAGAAGGTCACATAGCCTACGTGTCACAACTGACGGAAATAAAAACGGAATTACGAGGAGTTAGAACGGGTATCCTGAACAGGGCTCCGTGGAAACTGAATTTTTCCGTGTCCGGCCACTGTGTTGTGTCCTGGTTTGAATCTGCCTGTGTTCGGGCTGTGTCCAGTCGCTGTGTCCAGTCCGAGTCCAGTGGAGACTCGCCGGGGCTTCGCTGGAAGCGCTCAGGCGAAGCTCGTCGGTCAGCGGGGCGTCCGGGCAGGGCATGGCGCTGTGGCTAGGGCTCCGGGGTTGCTGCTGCCGAGGCCAGGGGGAAAAAGTGGAGGAGAGAGAGGAGGAGCTCGCCTGGGGGGGAGTGTGCTGGTGGTGGAGGTTGGTGGTCGGGGGGGTAGCCGGCGGTTAGGGTAGAGTGGAGGAGGAGGAGTCTGGTGATGGAGGGTGGTGGTGGTGGATGTGGTTGATGATGATGATGACGGTGGTGGCTGTGATAGGGGGCTGCGGGGTGGCGGTGGTGAGCTTTACGGGGAGGTGGCGGCTAAGTGGAGGAGGAGGAGCAGCGGGTCAGGGGGGTCGACGCCGGCGGGGCTCGCCGCGAGGGAAACTCAGGGGAAGAGGGGAGGAGAAGAGGGGGAGCTGAGGAGAGAGGGGCCAGCGGGGGGGGAGGAAAGACTCGCCGCGGCCGGGGGTCGGCTCCGGCGAGGGTTCGCCGTCGGCGGGGGTCTGCGGCTGTGGGGGGGGGGTAGAGTCGGCTGAGTTAGGGTTAGGTTTTTAATTTCTTTTTAGGATTTTTTTCTTTATTAATAGAAATATTTTAAGGATAAAAATGTAATTTACATTTAAGATATTTACTTAATGTAAATACATCGAATCTGGACTCCTTTTGGAATGGACGGTGCACGTTCACCGGCCAATCAGGGGATGACACCTCATATGCAAATTTTGCAGAAAAGTCCATGTAATTTTATAAATTGCGCAAAGGTCCTATTTTGGGAAATTGCGCAATTACGAAATTGTCTAGGAAAATTCCCGATTCCCGAAAATTCTAAATTTCACCGAATTGAAGGAAAAAGCTGCGCGAGGGTCCCGAGGGGGGTGGGGGTGAGTCTGGGCAGGGACTGGGCCTGGTTTCTGGGTGATACGGGCCATCGTATTAATTAATTTATAAATACTGCGCACGGTGTTCTCTAATTATTTATAGGCAGTTAGGACCATAATTTTTCTACGGTATCAATATACTAAATGTAGTATACTCAGTGTAGAAAAATAACGTATTTTTGTCTGGGCAAAACGGTTGCATGTTGGGCCTCAAATCTCTATTGGAACAGGGATGGGTACAGGTCTGGGAATTAAAATAGGAATTAAATACGGGCGTTTGCAACGAGATTTGTGCGTCTCAAACGAGGCTCAAAATAAGGTATCAGGGAGTTGCACAAAGTGCAGGATAGTAGACTGACATGTCTAGGAGAGGTACGTGAACTTCATTCGGGGATAACAGTCAAGGTAAAGCTCCAAATAATTAGGTGATGGACAGGTGCACAAGTCAATAGGATATGTAAGCAAAATAAATTAAAATATTGCAACAAATCCTAAATTGTGAAAAATATTCCTAAAATACTGGAATCTGGTCGAGGGGGTTTACAAGTACGCCCCGCCAAAACGGGACGACTTGGTCGCGTGCGGTCTTCACAGATACGTGCGCGTCGTTGATACGGACATGCGAGATTTCGCAGAAGCTGATTCGGATGTGCGTGCACACCGAAATCAGTGCGTATCCGCGGACATCGCCCCGTATCCGACTTTTTTGGATCTTATTGTAACTTAGTGTACACACGTCGGATCGAGACGAAACTTGCGCCATTTGACTCATAGCAATACGCTGGTCCTGTGGGTCAAGTTTGGTTCGATTCTGAGAATATTGACAAAATCGCGTGTCGTGGGCCCCACAGGCTCCACCCGACGGGCGATTTAGAGAACGGCTCATCGGAATCCAATTCTGGAAGTTCCATTGGGTTCGTATCATCGTTCCTGACCTGTTGACACTAAGTTGGACTATTTTTGAGACCTTTGACCCTGACACGTTTTTCGGTGCAAAGCGGCCCACATTTGGACCCCGCCTTGCCCCGGAAATAACGTTTTTGCCCTTGTCTCCAAATTGGACTCAAGGACAGGCGATCCTAGCTGATTAATATTTTCTGGATCTGTTGGTGATGTTTGTTTCAGCAACCGGAGTACTGCCTGGAAATCCAGCCGAAGCTCGAGCTATAATTGAAACAGGAAACCCAGGCAAGTGTACCTTGCCATAAATGCAGTTATTGATTCATTTTGATTCTCTTGCCTTAAATTTTGTGACTGTTGTACTTGCCCTATCTAGTACTTTATACCCAGGACACTTGACACAAAGCATGATATAGAATCTTTCTGATTATTCAAGGAGGATCTGTATAGGATATAGATTTCATAACTTGAGCTTTATTTCTTAGATCTTAATAAAGGACTGATTGTATTAGTTTAATCTTGCGTAAACATGAACATTGAGAACTGTGACGTAAGATTTCATTGGGTGGGGAGAGTATTACCATATCAAGGCTGATTATATTATATATATCTGGTTATCTGGAAGTGTCCTAGTCTCTGACACAGAGCTTTGGCACCTGTACTGGCCCTTCGAGAAAAATACTGCTATGGTTTCTTGTCACTGATCCTGTAGTAGTCTCAGCCTGAAGTATGATTAATAACTCTCAACTTGCATGATCACTTAGCTAGTTTAATTATTTATCCAGATTTGTTTGATAGCAACATCGGCATGCCACTGTCTTAGACTTATTAATTTCTGATGCTACTCTTGAGTTTAACATCTTGGTTGACTTACATGTTCATTCACTGTATTATGGCTCGTATTCTTCTGTACCTTGTTACGTCCCTCTGAGGACCTGGTTTTGTTCTCCAGTTATAGCAGACGAGATCTACCCTGAGGTGTACGGAACAGGGGCACTACTCGGAGCAGTACCTGAACCTGACGACGAGGTGATCGCTGAGGACTTCTCCTGAACAATTGCTTATTCCATGCTCATTGTTTATGGCTAATAAACTCTTTAAATTCCTGTTGAATTGAACTCTTATAAACAGACTTAATATCGGATTGTTTTCCGATTTTATTTACTTTGACTGTTGTTGTTTAATAATTCTTTTGCTTATGTTGCTTTCTTATATCTGTGGATGAGAATAGTAAAACCCTGTTTGATGTAATACAGCTTAAGTATGCCCGATGGATCCATTAAATTAGGTTTGTCCGTCGGTGCATGCTGCTGGCCATTGCCACGTGTCCAGTCCCTCGGTATTTTGGGACTGGGGCATGACATGATTTTTGTGGTGGCCCATGCAGGTCAAACGACTAAATTGTTCGGTTTCAACTTAGGGACCGAACAGGCCTGCAAATAAGAATAGGATAAGTTTTAAGATCTCATCCACTTGCTTGAAACGTTCTTAATATCTATATCGAATTCGAATCAATTTCTTGAATTGCATCATGCCTTGATTCCTGAGCGCCTCTCATTGTTTATTTTGGTTGCAGAATTATGGATTCACGAGCAAACGATGAGACTCCTGCAATATCACCACGAGATGTTGTGGTAACCAACGAAGATGAAGCGACACCAGTTGATAAAGGACGATCAACTCAACAAGCAAGTCATCATGCCACGAGAATCCAGCAAAATGACATTCCACCATCGACGCAATTGCCCGTAATTCCACCAGGGCAGGCCATGGACGGGCAGCAGATATTTCAGATGATCTATGCAATAGTGCAAGCTCAACAAGAGGCATGGAGTCGCAGCTTAGTAACCGTACTAGAGCAGGCACGACGGCCAACAACGGGTTCTATCGCCGATTTTCGCCAGCTGAAGCCCCGTACCTTCTCAGGAAAAGAAGAGCCCTCAGAAGTTCATGAATGGCTCACCAATATACGACATCAATTAGAAGCAGCTGAGCTTCCCCAGGAACGCTGGATGACTGCCGTCAGAATGCAATTGACGGACAATGCTCATCACTGGTGGCTGTCCGAGGAGACCCGACTCGGACCAGACCGAGTTACTTGGGAAGAGTTCTCCAGACTCTTCCAGGAGATGTACATACCGGCTATCGCTCGATCAGAACTGAGGGACAAGTTCAATCATCTCACTCAGGAAGCTATGACGGTGGAGGAGTACAACGCCGAGTTCATTCGTCTGAGTCGCTTCGCTCCTACCTTGATCCCTACAGAAGAAGAGAAGGCCGAGAAGTTTTTCGACGGACTCAACATCGAGCTACAGAAACTGATTGGATCTGTCGCACCAACTTCATACTCGGACGTCCTTGCTGCAGCTCGACGCATGGAGCGCGTCACCAGGAGAGAAACCAGTCTGAAGAGACCTTCCACATCAGTACCAGCCAGAGCAAACAACGGAGAAGCTGCCAAGAAACCTCATCTGCAACAAGCACCACAGGGATCTGCATCCAAAACCCTGACTCTTCCTACTTGTTATTACTGCGGCAAGATAGGCCATGTTGAGAAGGAATGTAGACGTAAACACGGACTGTGCTTAGGTTGCGGATCCAGACAGCATGCAGTGAAGGACTGCCCTGATCGTAGGGAAGCACCAAGGGCAAACCAACAAGCTCTACCAGCACCAGCGGGACATCAACCAAGGCCACCCTTGGCACATCAAGCAGCACCCTACCAGCAAGCCCAGCAACATCAGCGAGCACCACCTCAAGGACGCGGCCAAGTTTTCGCGATGACTGTGGGAGACGCGCAGAACCATGGAGTTGCTAATGCGAGTAAGTCTTTATAGTTGTTTCGTTTCTAGCCTTTCTGTAGTTCGTGCCTGCTGGTTCGCAACCACAGACATGACCTGATAACCTTAACCTGATAACTTTAACCTGTTAATAATTGATAATAACCTAGTGTTAATCTAGTTTTGAACTTGATAATAACCTAGACTGTTTTTGTTAACCTGATAAGTTTTGAAAAGATAACCTGGTTTTATAAAAACAGTAATTTTCTAGATTTCCCACATTTGGGAAATTGCATAAATTCTACTTAGGGAAATAATTTTTCCTATGTGTTCAAGCCCTGAACCTTGATTTTCTTTATTGTGATTAAAATAAAATTTGTAACCATGTCATCTCTGTTGACCGGTTATTCTTTGATTGCGAGGACGCAATCCTCTTAAGGGGGGTATATTGTAATCCCCCTAATTTTCAAAGAATTTTAATTTAGATTTTCTGGAATTTTCTGGAAGTTTCTTGGAATTTTTCTGTAATTAAATACCAGTATTTTAATTATTAAAGGATTTTTAATTAATAATAAATAATATTAAAATATTATGAAAAAGATATTTTATGGTGTAAAAATGAAAACTAGACATAGGGTATTTTTCCGAGAATTTATTGGACCCCGGATGAATTTTAAAAGCCCTAAAAAACTATTATTATTAATTGTTAATTAATTAATTAATTATGAGTTAATAATTATTTTTAAACCAGACCGGCCCAAGCCCATCCGGCCCAACCCATCTAAACCGGCCCGTTGGGCTATCGGGTCGGGTCGGGTCCGACAGACCCGAACCCGCAGCCACCCGACCCGCTCCCTCTCTCTTCCCCAGCCGAACCCAAGCCCGACTGCTGGCCTCCCTCCGGCCGTTACGCACCCGCCGTCGCCGCCACCGCTCCGACTCCCTGCAACCGCCGCCGCCGCCCGCTTCGCGTCCCTGCCCCTTCACCTCCCGCACCGGCCGCCGTTCGCCTCCCCGCCCCTCCCCTATATAAAGGCCCTAGAATCCCCTCCCTCCGGCCACCCGAATACCCCGCCGACCTCAAACTTCCGCCGCGTGCCGCCCCGACTTCAGCCGACCACCTGCCGTGCCTCGCCTCCCAGCTCCACCGCACCAGCCTCGCCCTGGACCCTCTCCTCCTCCGGCCTCTTCTTTCCTCCCCGATCATGCCGCATCCAGCAGCAGCCGCCGGAGCTTAGCCGCAGCAGCCGGCCGCTCAGCCCCCAGTTCTCCCCGTCTCCAGCCCTTCCTCGGCCTGCTCCGGCGAAGCCCAGCCGCCTGAGCACTAAACCATAATCGAGGACACAGACACGGATACAGGAAGACTCGACACAGAAGGCCAGACACAGGGAAACCCTAACCCTAGTGAACAGTACTCGGACACAGTGAATCGCGTGTCGGACACGATTCGAACTTGGTTTTTAGGTCCACTTCAGGTATTCATAACTTTTTGCTCGTAGCTCGGAATTCGATTCCGTAAATTGTATCGCGAAGCCTGTATGACCCTCTCGGTGCCCGGACAAACCGCTCGGGGCATCGCGTCCTGTGGTGATCGCACACCGCGATCCAAAAACAGGAAAACTAGACCCTGTTTCACCCCGAAATCGAGTGCGCCCCGCCAAAACGGGACGACTTGGTCGCGTGCGGTCTTCACAGATACGTGCGCGTCATTGATACGGACGTGCGGGATTTCGCAGAAGCTGATTCGGATGTGCGTGCATACCGAAATCAGTACGTATCCGCGGACATCGTCCCGTATCCGACTTTTCTGGATCTTGTTGTAACTTAGTGTACACACGTCGGATCGAGACGAAACTTACGCCATTGGACTCATAGCAATACGCTGGTCCTGTGGGTCAAGTTTGGTTCGATTCTGAGAATGTTGACAAAATCGCGTGTCGTGGGGCCCCACAGGCTCCACCCGACGGGCGATTTTGAGAACGGATCATCGGAATCCAATTCTGGAAGTTCCGTTGGATTCGTATCATCGTTCCTGACCTGTTGATACTAAGTTGGACTGTTTTTGAGACCTTTGACCCTGACACATTTTTCGGTACAAAGCGGTCCACGTTTGGACCCCGCCTTGCCCCGGAAATGATGTTTTTGCCCTTGTCTCCAAATTGGACTCAAGGACAGGCGATCCTAGCTGATTAATATTTTCTGGATCTGTTGGTGATATTTGTTTCAGCAACCGGAGTACTGCCTGGAAATCCAGCCGAAGCTCGAGCTATAATTGAAACAGGAAACCCAGGCAAGTGTACCTTGCCATAAATGCAGTTATTGATTCATTTTGATTCTCTTGCCTTAAATTTTGTGACTGTTGTACTTGCCCTATCCAGTACTTTATACCCAGGATACTTGACACAAAGCATGATATAGAATCTTTCTGATTATTCAAGAAGGATCTGTATAGGATATAGATTTCATAACTTGAGCTTTATTTCTTAGATCTTAATAAAGGACTGATTGCATTAGTTTAATCTTGCGTAAACATGAACATTGAGAACTGTGACGTGAGATTTCATTGGGTGGGGAGAGTATTACCATATCAAGGCTGATTATATTATATATATCTGGTTATCTGGAAGTGTCCTAGTCTCTGACACAGAGCTTTGGCACCTGTACTGGCCCTTCGAGAAAAACACTGCTATAGTTTCTTGTCACTGATCCTGTAGTAGTCTCAGCCTGAAGTATGATTAATAACTCTCAACTTGCATGATCACTTAGCTAGTTTAATTATTTACCCATATTTGTTTAATAGCAACATCGGCATGCCACTGTCTTAGACTTATTAATTTCTGATGCTACTCTTGAGTTTAACATCTTGGTTGACTTGCATGTTCATTCACTGTATTATGGCTCGTATTCTTCTGTACCTTGTTACGTCCCTCTGAGGACCTGGTTTTGTTCTCCAGTTATAGCAGACGAGATCTACCCTGAGGTGTACGGAACAGGGGCACTACTCGGAGCAGTACCTGAACCTGACGACGAGGTGATCGCTGAGGACTTCTCCTGAACAATTGCTTATTCCATGCTCATTGTTTATGGCTAATAAACTCTTTAAATTCCTGTTGAATTGAACTCTTATAAACAGACTTAATATCGGATTGTTTTCCGATTTTATTTACTTTGACTGTTGTTGTTTAATAATTCTTTTGCTTATGTTGCTTTTTTATATCTGTGGATGAGAATAGTAAAACCCTGTTTGATGTAATACAGCTTAAGTATGCCCGATGGATCCATTAAATTGGGTTTGTCCGTCGGTGCATGCTGCTGGCCATTGCCACGTGTCCAGTCCCTCGGTATTTTGGGACTGGGGCGTGACATGGTTTTTGTGGTGGCCCATGCAGGTCAAACGACTAAATTGTTCGGTTTCAACTTAGGGACCGAACAGGCCTGCAAATAAGAATAGGATAAGTTTTAAGATCTCATCCACTTGCTTGAAACGTTCTTGATATCTATATCGAATTCGAATCAATTTTTTGAATTGCATCCTGCCTTGATTCCTGAGCGCCTCTCATTGTTTATTTTGGTTGCAGAATTATAGATTCACGAGCAAACGATGAGACTCCTGCAATATCACCACGAGATGTCGTGGTAACCAACGAAGATGAAGCGACACCAGTTGATAAAGGACGATCAACTCAACAAGCAAGTCATCATGCCACGAGAATCCAGCAAAATGACATTCCACCATCGACGCAATTGCCCGTAATTCCACCAGGGCAGGCCATGGACGGGCAGCAGATATTTCAGATGATCTATGCAATAGTGCAAGCTCAACAAGAGGCATGGAGTCACAGCTTAGTAACCGTACTAGAGCAGGCACGACGGCCAACAACGGGTTCTATCGCCGATTTTCGCCAGCTGAAGCCCCGTACCTTCTCAGGAAAAGAAGAGCCCACAGAAGTTCATGAATGGCTCACCAATATACGACATCAATTAGAAGCAGCTGAGCTTCCCCAGGAACGCTGGATGACTGCCGTCAGAATGCAATTGACGGACAATGCTCATCACTGGTGGCTGTCCGAGGAGACCCGACTCGGACCAGACCGAGTTACTTGGGAAGAGTTCTCCAGACTCTTCCAGGAGATGTACATACCGGCTATCGCTCGATCAGAACTGAGGGACAAGTTCAATCGTCTCACTCAGGAAGCTATGACGGTGGAGGAGTACAACGCCGAGTTCATTCGTCTGAGTCGCTTCGCTCCTACCTTGATCCCTACAGAAGAAGAGAAGGCCGAGAAGTTTTTCGACGGACTCAACATCGAGCTACAGAAACTGATTGGATCCGTCGCACCAACTTCATACTCGGACGTCCTTGCTGCAGCTCGACGCATGGAGCGCGTCACCAGGAGAGAAACCAGTCTGAAGAGACCTTCCACATCAGTACCAGCCAGAGCAAACAACGGAGAAGCTGCCAAGAAACCTCATCTGCAACAAGCACCACAGGGATCTGCATCCAAAACCCTGACTCTTCCTACTTGTTATTACTGTGGCAAGATAGGCCATGTTGAGAAGGAATGTAGACGTAAACACGGACTGTGCTTAGGTTGCGGATCCAGACAGCATGCAGTGAAGGACTGCCCTGATCGTAGGGAAGCACCAAGGGCAAACCAACAAGCTCTACCAGCACCAGCGAGACATCAACCAAGGCCACCCTTGGCACATCAAGCAGCACCCTACCAGCAAGCCCAGCAACATCAGCGAGCACCACCTCAAGGACGCGGCCAAGTTTTCGCGATGACTGTGGGAGACGCGCAGAACCATGGAGTTGCTAATGCGAGTAAGTCTTTATAGTTGTTTCGTTTCTAGCCTTTCTATAGTTCGTGCCTGCTGGTTCACAACCACAGACATGACCTGATAACCTTAACCTGATAACTTTAACCTGTTAATAATTGATAATAACCTAGTGTTAATCTAGTTTTGAACTTGATAATAACCTAGACTGTTTTTGTTAACCTGATAAGTTTTGAAAAGATAACCTGGTTTTATAAAAACAGTAATTTTCTAGATTTTCCACATTTGGAAAATTGCATAAATTCTACTTAGGGAAATAATTTTTCCTATGTGTTCAAGCCCTGAACCTTGATTTTCTTTATTGTGATTCAAATAAAATTTGTAACCGTGTCATCTCTGTTGACCGGTTATTCTTTGATTGCGAGGACGCAATCCTCTTAAGGGGGGTATATTGTAATCCCCCTGATTTTCAAAGAATTTTAATTTAGATTTTCTGGAATTTTTTGGAAGTTTCTTGGAATTTTTCTGTAATTAAATACCAGTATTTTAATTATTAAAGGATTTTTAATTAATAATAAATAATATTAAAATATTATGAAAAAGATATTTTATGGTGTAAAAATGAAAACTAGACATAGGGTATTTTTTCGAAAATTTATTGGACCCATGATGAATTTTAAAAGCCCTAAAAAACTATTATTATTAATTGTTAATTAATTAATTAATTATGAGTTAATAATTATTTTTAAACCAGACCGGCCCAACCCATCTAAACCGGCCCGTTGGGCTATCGGGTCGGGTCGGGTCCGACAGACCCGAACCCGCAGCCACCCGACCCGCTCCCTCTCTCTTCCCCAGCCGAACCCAAGCCCGACTAATGGCCTCCCTCCGGCCGTTACGCACCCGCCGTCGCCGCCACCGCTCCGACTCCCTGCAACCGCCGCCGCCGCCCGCTTCGCGTCCCTGCCCCTTCACCTCCCGCACCGGCCGCCGTTCGCCTCCCCGCCCCTCCCCTATATAAAGGCCCTAGAATCCCCTCCCTCCGGCCACCCGAATACCCCGCCGACCTCAAACTTCCGCCGCGTGCCGCCCCGACTTCAGCCGACCACCTGCCGTGCCTCGCCTCCCAGCTCCACCGCACCAGCCTCGCCCTGGACCCTCTCCTCCTCCGGCCTCTTCTTTCCTCCCCGATCATGCCGCATCCAGCAGCAGCCGCCGGAGCTTAGCCGCAGCAGCCGGCCGCTCAGCCCCCAGTTCTCCCCGTCTCCAGCCCTTCCTCGGCCTGCTCCGGCGAAGCCCAGCCGCCTGAGCACTAAACCATAATCGAGGACACAGACACGGATATAGGAAGACTCGACACAGAAGGCCGGACACAGGGAAACCCTAACCCTAGTGAACAGTACTCGGACACAGTGAATCGCGTGTCGGACACGATTCGAACTTGGTTTTCAGGTCCACTTCAGGTATTCATAACTTTTTGCTCGTAGCTCGGAATTCGATTCCGTAAATTGTATCACGAAGCCTGTATGACCCTCTCGGTGCCCGAACAAACCGCTCGGGGCATCGCGTCCTGTGGTGATCGCACACCGCGATCCAAAAACAGGAAAACCAGACCCTGTTTCACCCCGGAATCGAGTGCGCCCCGCCAAAACAGGACGACTTGGTCGCGTGCGGTCTTCACAGATACGTGCGCGTCATTGATACGGACGTGCGAGATTTCGCAGAAGCTGATTCGGATGTGCGTGCACACCGAAATCAGTGCGTATCCGCGGACATCGTCCCGTATCCGACTTTTCTGGATCTTGTTGTAACTTAGTGTACACACATCGGATCGAGACGAAACTTACGCCATTGGACTCATAGCAATACGCTGGTCCTGTGGGTCAAGTTTGGTTCGATTCTGAAAATGTTGACAAAATTGCGTGTCGTGGGGCCCCACAGGCTCCACCCGACGGGCGATTTTGAGAACGGATCATCGGAATCTAATTCTGGAAGTTCCGTTGGGTTCGTATCATCGTTCCTGACCTGTTGATACTAAGTTGGACTGTTTTTGAGACCTTTTACCCTGACACGTTTTTCGGTACAAAGCGGCCCACATTTGGACCCCGCCTTGCCCCGGAAATGACGTTTTTGCCCTTGTCTCCAAATTGGACTCAAGGACAGGCGATCCTAGCTGATTACTATTTTTTGGATCTGTTGGTGATATTTGTTTCAGCAACCGGAGTACTGCCTGGAAATCCAGCCGAAGCTCGAGCTATAATTGAAATAGGAAACCCAGGCAAGTGTACATTGCCATAAATGCAGTTATTGATTCATTTTGATTCTCTTGCCTTAAATTTTGTGACTGTTGTACTTGCCCTATCCAGTACTTTATACCCAGGACACTTGACACAAAGCATGATATAGAATCTTTCTGATTATTCAAGGAGGATCTGTATAGGATATAGATTTCATAACTTGAGCTTTATTTCTTAGATCTTAATAAAGGACTGATTGCATTAGTTTAATCTTGCGTAAACATGAACATTGAGAACTGTGACGTGAGATTTCATTGGGTGGGGAGAGTATTACCATATCAAGGCTGATTATATTATATATATCTGGTTATCTGGAAGTGTCCTAGTCTCTGACACAGAGCTTTGGCACCTGTACTGGCCCTTCGAGAAAAATACTGCTATAGTTTCTTGTCACTGATCCTGTAGTAGTCTCAGCCTGAAGTATGATTAATAACTCTCAACTTGCATGATCACTTAGCTAGTTTAATTATTTACCCATATTTGTTTAATAGCAACATCGGCATGCCACTGTCTTAGACTTATTAATTTCTGATGCTACTCTTGAGTTTAACATCTTGGTTGACTTGCATGTTCATTCACTGTATTATGGCTCGTATTCTTCTGTACCTTGTTACGTCCCTCTGAGGACCTGGTTTTGTTCTCCAGTTATAGCAGACGAGATCTACCCTGAGGTGTACGGAACAGGGGCACTACTCGGAGCAGTACCTGAACCTGACGACGAGGTGATCGCTGAGGACTTCTCCTGAACAACTGCTTATTCCATGCTCATTGTTTATGGCTAATAAACTCTTTAAATTCCTGTTGAATTGAACTCTTGTAAACAGACTTAATATCGGATTGTTTTCCGATTTTATTTACTTTGACTGTTGTTGTTTAATAATTCTTTTGCTTATGTTGCTTTCTTATATCTGTGGATGAGAATAGTAAAACCCTGTTTGATGTAATACAGCTTAAGTATGCCCGATGGATCCATTAAATTGGGTTTGTCCGTCGGTGCATGCTGCTGGCCATTGCCACGTGTCCAGTCCCTCGGTATTTTGGGACTGGGGCGTGACATCGCTTCCTTCTTGTCAACCACATCACGTATCCAATGATATTGGGTGTCAATGTACTTGGACCGACTATGAAATATCTGGTTCTTCACAAGGTGAATAACACTCTGACTATCGCAAAGCAAAGGATACAGCTCCTGTTTTAGCCCAATTTCCTGCAGTAGATTCTTCATCCACAGCAACTCCTTGCAAGCCTCTGTCGCCGCAATGTATTTTGCCTCTATCGTCGATAAGGCAACACACTTCTGTAAATGCGCTGCCACGATACTGCTCCACCAGCAAACATCATCACATAGCCCGAAGTTGATCGTCTCGTCTCTACATCTCCAGCCATGTCAGCATCGGTATATCCAACCAGCTTCTGCTCGTCACCACCAAATAAAAGTCTCCAATCTGCAGTACCCTGAAGATATCGTAGAATCCACTTGACACCACTCCAATGTACCCTTTCATGATTTGAAGTGTACCTGCTAACTGTACCGAGTGCGTGAGAAATGTCTGGCCTCGTACATAGCATACATAAGACACTCCACGGCTGAGGCATATGGAACTCGCTCCATATCTTCCTTCTCATCCTCGGTAGATGGACACTGCTCCTCAGTGAACTTAAAGTGAGCCGCAAGGGGGTTACTCACTTTCTTCGACCCATCCATCCCGAAACGCTGAAGTACCCGGTGAATGTACTTCTTTTGGGACAAGTGTAGCAGCTTGGACTCTCTCTCTCTCTCTCTCTCTTTCGGCTGATCTTTGTCACGCCCCGATCTTCCGCAGGCAAATCGGCCGTTCCCGCTAGGCGGGAATCACCCTCGCCAGCGCTCCCGCGGAATAATCGCTTAACCCATCCGGGCGTGATGCCGCACGAGCGTGATCCACGCCCGTGCAAGGCCATGGTTCTTTGGCTGGCGGTAAGAGTTCTAAGCCACAGAGTCGCACAGATTGTCCGAGTGCAGCGGAGTCATAACAGATAGCGATTTGATAACAGGTTCACTGAGTCGACAATATAGCGGAAGCATTGAAACACAAGTTGAAGTAAAGCAAGCTCTTTTATTGATATGAACAAGTATTACAGGCGACGCATAGCCGAGATTACAAGTCGCTCAAGGCTCTCTCTCTCTGAAACAGTAAAAGCGTGCCAAGTGGCTACAACTGTGGAATGATTGTAGAGGCGATGTTCAGGCGAGTTCGGGCTATGTTCCAACATTATGTCTTGTATATGTGCTTCAGTTCCGGAAGCACCGTTGCTTCGGAGTGATCTTCAGGCCTAAGCACGCACGTTGGAGGCATCCGCACCGTACGAGGTTCTCCCGCACCCTGCATACAAACTGGTGGATTATCAGTACATTGAATGCACTGGTGGGAAAGCTACTCGCCCGCTCGACAAATCCAAACATGTAATGCAGGTTCCGTGCACAACTATTAAGTTGTCTTTCTAGTTGCCTTAGGATCAGTTTCATGCAAATATTGAATAGCCTAACGTGTCGGGCAGTGCACCGTGCGATGTTTGAAGAAACACGGCGATACTTACCACTTACCATTTCTCCTTCCCTGTCCGAGGCAAACATTGAGGCAAACATTGTTAATCCAAGCACGGACAAGTATAAACATTCAGGAGGCATAACATATGCAAACACGAGGGTCATTTTAACATGATCGTTCAGGTGTTCAGTTATTTCTTGATGCGATGCAATGACTCGCATGCGGATAGCCGCTAAGCGAGGATGACTTATCTATATGAACGTTAGTCGCTGGCATAGCCATAAAGGACCATAGTCATTGGCGGGTAGAGAATGCAACGAAAGCAAGTGAGGCGCTGCAAACCATCCCGTCAATCACGTGAGACTATTACGTTATGTTCCATCCGGATCGGGTCGGTCCCAGTGCCCCGGTGACCGCCCGTAGAACGGTGCCTCATTTCCGAGTTGTCCGCGACATGCAGGTCAGGGTCAGTTTCAATCCACAACTTGAATGATAATCCATGATTCGTGATATGAACGAGCGTTTGCTCCAAGAGCTGAGATTCGTTTGTTACATGACGTGATTCTCGTTCAGATATAAATTTGATGTGATTATCATTCAGTTGTCACATTATTGGATTCACGTTCAGTATTCATTACCCTAATGCGTGCCCCTGGTTCGGGGATTACCTTGGAGATCCATTGGTCCCGGATACTTGCAGGTTCGTTCAGGCATGGAACGACTACGTAGTAGTCTCCCGGAGTTTGGATGAAAACATGGCAACATTACAAGCAGACAAGCATGCGTTTCTAAGGAACATAAGTAAACACGTTTGCTCGGACCCGAAGGTAAGCCGAGAGATGAAGCCGTTAGGGACTTAGCATGCGAGGGTCTGAATATAAACAGTATTTCAATTCCCATGTTCTAGCATAAGCATTACAAGTTGGGATTATTCCCTTAGCTAGGTGCGTTGGATTTATTAGCATGCAGGGGGTGAATCACCTAGCGACTAGCATAAATATTCTAGATTTTATGTGTGCTGGCTAAGCAAAGACAAGTCCACCGTAGCCACCCACCTTAGCGATGATTTGCCTCGGTAGAGCGATACGTCAAGCGAGCCTCTGAAAACCTAAGCCGGATTCCTGTAGGGACAAGTCTGGATATCCTTTGCTTCTTGTTTGAGGCAAAGCGGTCGGGACAGTTGCACTTTTGCCGATTGAGTCGGCAGTCCGTTAGAACGGAACGGGGTGTTATATCCTACCCAACTCAGAAAAAGTCTCGTCCTCGAGACTTACTGAGGACAAGCAGTAATCTAGGGTTGAGGCAATCCTAGACAAGTCGTTGTACTTGTTCATTTGGATATTCACTTGCACAAGCTTCGAAATTAGCATATCGCTTAGACTGGATTGTGCGCACTTTCGAAGGCCCCCTCTAGCGTGAACACGTCAACCAGCTTAGTGATAGCGAAGTCTTAGCACTCGAGTTTTACCTTTTCTTAAGTCTTGGATGGTGCACTAGTTCAAGGCGTCCCTCGAATAGATACATTCAACCAAACTTAGAGTTAGTGAAAATCAGACAAGCTACTAGCGATACTCTCAAGGGTTCGCACAGGTTGGCACAAAGGCCACTCGCAGCACAACAGCATACAAGCAAGTATATCATATCATTCAAAACGTATTTTGAAAGTATTTAGACTTATTGTTGGAATATCCCATCGAGGCATTGAGAGAGAGCGTGCACATAACCCACGAACGAGCTTTTGAAACAGAGATATCGAATCGAAGTCCAAAGGCGTAGAAGCCAGGCTCTGATACCAACATGTCACGCCCCGATCTCCCGCAGACAAATCGGCCGTTCCCGCTAGGCGGGAATCACCCTCGCCAGCGCTCCCGCGGAACAATCGCTTAACCCATCCGGACGTGATGCCGCACGAGCGTGATCCACGCCCGTGCAAGGCCATGGTTCTTTGGCTGGCGGTAAGAGTTTTAAGCCACAGAGTCGCACAGATTATCCGAGTGCAGCGAAGTCATAACGCATAGCGATTTGATAACAGGTTCACTGAGTCGACAATATAGCGAAAGCATTGAAACACAAGTTGAAGTAAAGCAAGCTCTTTTATTGATATGAACAAGTATTACAGGCGGCACATAGCCGAGATTACAAGTCGCTCAAGCCTCTCTCTCTGAAACAGCAAAAGCGTGCCAAGTGGCTACAACTATGGAATGATTGTAGAGGCGATGTTCAGGCGAGTTCGGGCTATGTTCCAACATTATGTCTTGTATATGTGCTTCAGTTCCGGACGCACCGTTGCTTCAGAGTGATCTTCACGCCTAAGCACGCACGTTGGAGGCATCCGCACCGCACGAGGTTCTCCCGCACCCTGCATACAAACTGGTGGATTATCAGTACATTGAATGCACTGGTGGGGAAGCTACTCGCCCGCTCGACAAATCCAAACACGTAATACAGGTTCCGTGCACAACTATTAAGTTGTCTTTCTAGTTGCCTTAGGATCAGTTTCATGCAAATATTGAATAGCCTAACGTGTCGGGCAGTGCGCCGTGCGATGTTTGAGGAAACACGACGATACTTACCACTTACCATTTCTCCTTCCCTGTCCGAGGCAAACATTAAGGCAAACATTGTTAATCCAAGCACGGACAAGTATAAACATTCAGGAGGCATAACATATGCAAACACGAGGGTTGTTTTAACATGATCGTCAGGTGTTCAGTTATTTCTTGATGCGATGCAATGACTCGCATGCGGATAGTCGCTAAGCAAGGATGACTTATCTATATGAACGTTAGTCGCTGGCATAGCCATAAAGGACCATAGTCATTGGCGGGTAGAGAATGCAACGAAAGCACGTGAGGCGCTGCAAACCATTCCGTCAATCACGTGAGACTATTACGTTATGTTCCATCCGGATCGGGTCGGTCCCAGTGCCCCGGTGACCGCCCGTAGAACGGTGCCTCATTTCCGAGTTGTCCGCGACATGCAGGTCAGGATCAGTTTCAATCCACAACTTGAATGATAATCCATGATTCGTGATCTGAACGAGCGTTTGCTCCAAGAGCTGAGATTCGTTCGTTACATGACATGATTCTCGTTCAGATATAAACTTGATGTGATTATCATTCAGTTGTCACGTTATTGGATTCACGTTCAGTATTCATTACCCTGATGCGTGCCCCTGGTTCGGGGATTGCCTTGGAGACCCATTGGTCCCGGATACTTGCAGGTTCGTTCAGGCACGAAACGACTACGTAGTAGTCTCCCGGGGTTTGGATGAAAATATGGCAACATTACAAGCAGACAAGCATGTGTTTCTAAGGAACATAGTAAACACGTTTGCTCAGACCCGAAGGTAAGCCGAGAGATGAAGCCGTTAGGTACTTAGCATGCGAGGGTCTGAATATAAACTGTATTTCAATTCCCATGTTCTAGCATAAGCATTATAAGTTTGGATTATTCCCTTAGCTAGGTGCGTTGGATTTATTAGCATGCAGGGGGTGAATCACCTAGCGACTAGCATAAATATTCCAGATTTTATGTGTGCTGGCTAAGCAAAGACAAGTTCACCGTAGCCACCCACCTTAGCGATGATTCACCTCGGTAGAGCGATACGTCAAGCGAGCCTCTGAAAACCTAAGCCGGATTCCTGTAGGGACAAGTCTGGATATCCTTTGCTTCTTGTTTAAGGCAAAGCGGGTCAGGACAGTTGCACTTTTGCCGATTGAGTCGGCAGTCCGTTAGAACGGAATGGGGTGTTACAATCTTTATCCCAAGAATAGTCTTCACTGCACCCAAATCCTTCATAGAGAAGGTCGTACCCAGTTGGCGCTTCAACTCTGTTATCCTGGTGGCATTCCGACCCACCAACATCAAGTCATCAACATAAAGCAACAAAATGATGAAATCATTCTCAGCGAAGTACCTCACAAAAATATAATAATCTGACGTCGTCCGTGCATAGCCATGCTCCCCCATAAACGACTCGAACTTTCTGTACAACTGCCTCGGAGCCTGTTTCAGACCATACAAGCTCTTCCTCAACCGGCAGACCAAATGTGACTTGCCCTTCTCACAGAATCCCTCTGGCTGCTCCATGTACAAATCTTTCTCAAGATTACCATGGAAGAATATCGTCATCACGTCCATTTGCTCGACCTCTAAGTCGAAACTGGCTGCCAATGCTAGCACCACCCATATAGACGACTGCTTGATGACTGGCAAAAAGATCTTATCATAATCTGCGTCTTTTCGCTGACCGTAGCCTTTAACTACCAGCCTCACTTTGTATCGAGGGCAAGTAGCATCATCTGTCTGCTTCACTCTGAACACCCATCGATTCTTCAAAGCCTTCTTGTCCTTTGACAACCACACCAGATCAAGTAGAGTTGGCCTCCAAGGAACTCATCTCCTCCTGCATGGCCTCCATCCACTCCTGCCTGTGTTCGTCTTCCATAGCCTCTGCGAAACTTTTGGGTTCTCCCCCGTCAGTTAGTGTCATGACCCGCACCCGGTATAGGGGCACGAGTGCGAATGTACGTCCAGCCTACGCCGCAGCATCGACGGTAGAATGCTGTCTGGGTCACAATAAATACTAATATAACTAAATACCTGTCAATGATATCCATCTCCATAAGGAGGATAATCTACATCTCACAATATCTCATAATATAAACTTAATCACAACAACTATAAGAGTATAAGGCACGATAAGGGATAAGAAGAATGACATAGTTAAATACCATGTCTCAAATATAGATAAATCACAGTCTAGTTGTCCAACATAAAGTCTCCACAAGTCTCAAATTAAACTTAACATAAGTCTAAACATAAACTAAAATAAACCTTAATAAGTCTCGGATGCATAATATAAATACTATCTAGATAGCTGCAGGTGATGTCTCATCTAAAGGAATAGTCTCCTCTAAGATCTCTGGTGTGTAATCTGCATATATACCCGGTCCATAGTGTGTGGTACAGAAATCCTCAAGATCCTTTAGAAAAAATATTCAGTCAGGATTGGAACGAAGTACAAGCACTAACAGCAGTTCCACATATATTGACAAAATCTATAATACAGTGTAAAGAAATACAAGACAGATATGAATACTAGCAATAAGAAATACTTGAATAAATAGAATACTGGAATAATAAAGTACTAGAGCATATGTCATCATCAATATACATCTAGCAATAAAATAGAAATACAAGTACACGCTAGAACAATAAACTGGTATATATGTGAATGCTAGAATCATGACTAGAACATAAGGAATACTAGATCAATATACTAGAGATACATGTCAAGAACATCTAACTAAGTGTGTGAAACATCAGCATATCATGTGATCGGCTTGGGACTGATCAGGCTCGCTATGTATGACTAGCTATGATTCATGTAAGGTCAGGCTAACCATCCGGATAGCTATGATGCGAGCAATAGTCAGGCTAGTCACACATAACAGGTTATGAGGCATGTAATGGTCAGGCTGCACCGACGTGAGGTGTGGGTGAGCTATGATGCATGTAAAGTTTGGATATGATCACATAAGCTACTAATATTTCCCCGTTTTCCCCAGCTAGCACGATGGATCCCAATCACGACTCCTCGTGACAGGTCTCGATGGTGCCAACTCGTGTATATAACAGTGTCATAGTCATGTACGCTATACAATAAGAGTTATAGAGATAATCAACATAATAGAAACTGTCAGAGAATGTACTCGTCTGTGGTCCTTAGATGGCAATACCAATGTCCGGGTTCCAAGGTATCGTCTGAATGATCCAACTGTCCTATAGATATATCATATAATACAATATTGCATCAGACATTACTCTAACACACAATCAACACAATGATCTCAGACTACGCTAGGGGGTCACGTCTGTAGTTACTGTGCATAACAGACAGTCGATGGTACGGGTCTTGCCAGTACGTCGGTGTACATATGGCAGTCTGCTAACATGTTATCTGGTCACAGGTCAATGTAAATATGGGGTGTCCGTGGTTACATTCAAGTCATCTCGTACATAGGCATATAGTACATAATATGAACTAACATATACATAATTATCCATTAGTTACATATATAATAGATAAATGTATATATATATATATATATATATATATATATATATATATATATATATATATATATATATATATATATATACTTTAAATAGAATTAATACTATGCACATATATATTAGCCATGTACTAGGGATACATGTTCAATACATATACGTATGTATGTATATATATACTTAATTGAGAATTATACTATATATATATATATACTATTCGGGTTTATATACATATAGATATATACTATGTTCATACAATCATACCAATATACTATCCTATACTAAATACCATGTCTAAATACGTATGCAATACGATGGTAAAATACGCGGGTGCGCATACGTGTACATGCACGCGAGGGGGAAATCGAACCTGGGTACGCGGAAATGAGGGGTTCGATGTCGAGGTGGCTGCTGCCGAGGTGTGGGAGCGCTGTCAGGCGATCGTGGCGAGCTTCCGGCGTGCTTCTGGCGAATGGCAGCGGGGTCGGGATCCGGCCAGGCAAGTGCTGGCGGTTGCAGGCGATTCGACCAGTCGGTCGGCAGTGGGTTGAGGCGTTCGTGGGGAGTGGAATGGTTAGTCGAGCGGGAACGAGGCTGGCGGGTCCTTCGGTCGGGAACGGTCGGTGGCCGGCGGGGTGTTGCCTGGGCTATGGAGAACGGTGAGGCAGCTTCGGCTTCAACGGGATCAGGTTCAGCGGCTTCTGGGTGCAGCGGTTCAGGCGACTTCAGTCGAATCGAGACGTTCAGTGGTTAGTCCGGTCGGCTCCGGGGGTCTGAGTCGAGGCGAGGCGAGGCTGTTTCGACGTCGTGGAATCGGTTTCAGGTGTGTGTGGGGAGAACGGCGGCGAGGGGGTTCAGGTGAATGGGTTGACAGGGAGGGGAACGACGGCTGTGAGTTGGGAGGAAGGGTTGTCCGGCGGTGAAGGGGCAGAGGAGATGGGTGAACAGGGAACACAATAGGTCGGCTGCTATATGGTTTTGAGAAAAAGAAAAGAAAAAGCAAAAGAGTAATATATATATATATATATATATATATATATATATATAGAGAGAGAGAGAGAGAGAGAGAGAGAGAGAAAGAGAGAGAGAGAGAGAGAGAGAGAGAGTTTGGGTTGACCTAGAATTAATCTTGGTCAAAGCCCTCTTGGGATTGGGCTTGCCATGGATATTTTCAAGGCTAGGATTTTAAATGAATTCAATCAAAATTTGCTAGGATTTTATTGGTTCAAGGTTTCAAGGCCATGGTTCAAGGAGGTTGATGTTTGCAATTGCACACTCCCGAAAATTATGGAAGATATACACAAAAAGGGAAAATGAGTTTTATTTGTGTGTCGTATCCCAGGGGCGGACACCTTAATGCATCTTTTCACAAAAGTGCCTGACAATTGGAAAATTACCAAAATGGGGTTTATGGTTTTAATTAATTAAAATAATACAATTTGTGTTCTAATCATTTAATTAGAAGTACAAGGGGTTAAAATTAAATGGGACACAAGTGTCATGAATGAAGTATACCCAGAATAGAATATTACCCTAATTTGGGTTGCTCAAAATGGGTCAAGATTGTGTCTCCAATTTTGATTGGAACCCACAAGGATACAAGATTAGATTTATCTAGAATTAAGTGTAGTCAGTTGCGACGAATGCTACACGACTAAGATGAAGCACAACAAGACATGGTTATGAGTCATACAAAGGTCAAGGTAACAATTTGGCCCGTTTAGGACAAGGGTGTGAAATCGGTTGGAAGGCAATGGCTAGTGTAGCGCTCTAATTATCGAAGCAACGATAAAGTAAAATAATTAAATAAAATTACATCAATTCAAATATAATTAAATATTATGTAATCATTTACACATTAATTATGAAAAGATGAAAATACCCCTAATCTGGAATATGGGGGTGACAGTTAGTAGCACATACCCACCCGGTGAGTATCTCGTAGATGGTCGACGCTCTCTATCGCTCATCCTCAACGGAACCACTGGTGCTGGCTATATATCTATAATCTCCTCCCCTCCAAGAACTGCCCCCTCGACACGCTTATCCTCCCGAGGTTCACCCTGACCACCATCAGCAGGCTGATGATCAAGGTTGGGAGCAACTCCATGTACTGGCTCCCCCATAATTGGATCCTTTGCGATGTCCTTTGAAAACTGCTTGAAGCAAAATGACTCTAACTCAGGCAATTCCTCAACCTCAGAAGGCATCTCAGAATCCTGAGTATTGGTCATGGTCTGATCCTCGATGAATACCACGTCCCTACTTCTGTAGAGCTTTTTTTCTACTGGATCGTAGAGTCTATAGCCAAACTCATCCCGACCGTAGCCGACAAAGACGCACTGCCTCGCCTTTGGCTCAAGTTTGGATCTCTCGTCCTTCGGTACATGCATAAAGGCCTTACAACCAAACACTCACAGGTGATTGTATGACGGTTCTTTATCGTACCATACTTTGTCAGGCATATCACCCTGTAAAGGAGCACTAGGAGATAAATTAATAACATAAGCAGTTGTGTAAAGTGTCTCACCCAATATCTGCCTAGCAAGTTTGCTTCTGACAGCAAATACCGCACCCTCTCCATTAGCGTCATGTTCATTCTCTTTGCTACACCGTTGAGCTGCGGTGTCTTTGATGGAGTCTTTTGGTGCCGTATCCCTTGCTCTCTGCAATAAGGATCAAAGGGACCGATATACTCGCCGCCATTGTCCGACCGAACACAAAGCAGCTTCTTGCCCATCTCCCTTTCAACAGAGGCCTGAAACTCCTTGAAAGTGGGCAGCACCTGATCCTTGGTCTTTAAGGTATAGACCCAAACCTTCCTGGAATAGTCATCAATAAATGTTATAAAATAAGAAGCACCACCAATAGATTTTACCTTCATAGGACCTCAGACATCCGAGTGAATCAACTCGAGCAACGCCGGCTTCCTTGAACTTGGGTAACTTTGGAAAGACGCCATATTTTGTTTCCCCGCCAAACAGTGTGTGCACTTATCCAACTTTGTAGACTTTAGCCCTGGAATCACCTTCATGTTCACCAAGTAGCTCATCCCCTTCTCTGATATGGCTGAGCCGCCTGTGCCACAACTCAGTAGACGCATCAGTAGCTGCGTTAACCTCATGTGCCCCATGTTCGCTCCCTTCCATATTGTAACGACCCGCTCCGCTCAACCCGAAGGACCGATTCAAACGGCACAAGTGTAGCGAACCGACCCGCCTTGCTCAGCGAGATGGCTCGTTCAATGCAAAGGCATTCATACTTGGATCTTCAAATGGAGTCAGACTTAGACTTTCAGAGGCACGCTCGGAGTCTCGCTCGACCGATGCGATTCATCGCTAAGGTGGGTGGCCCCGGTGAACCTGTCTCTACTTAGCTGCACACTAAAAAAAAAAAAAATATGCTAGTTTTTAAGAGATAACCTTTGCATGCTAATAAAAGAGATGAACGCACATAGCTAAGGGGATAACCCCGCCTTATCATTGCATAGAACATGGAGACCTTACTTGCTATTTGTATAATCGGGCTATTGAGTTGAAATGTAGTAGCTTCTTATATATATATGCCACAAGAGTAGTTTGAGTTCATACTGAGGTATTGCACCGCACGGAACATGACACGAGATAGAGTAAAATCATGTTGCATACATAGATGAGGAAGACTATCAAGTAGTCATTCCGAGTCAGGAGAAAAAAAAAGTACTCGGGATATCCAAATCACTGAGGCAGTCTCTAATCAGGGAGCTGCGTAAAGAAGAAAGATCCGAGTGTAGTCCTCGGCAAGATTGAATCGAGTTATTTTTCGCCTAGGACTGGAAGTGGGGGAGTAGTTGCATGGTCATGGACAACTGGTTACGCACCAGGTAGAGATGAGTCCTCGACACGATTGCTGAGGCATCCGAATTGTGTTGGCCCGGGGGACAGTGCCAGTGTAGTCCTGCTAATACGCTAGCTGATGACTAGCGGGCGAGAACAGGACATCCAGCAAGACTTGCTACCGACCTGGATGGTCGCCGACTCGTCGGATGGTTCGGGAGGCCCAGCAAGGCTAGCAACCGAGCTGGGAAGATAGTCGTTCCATCGCAGATCATGTCCAATATGGCTAATAGAGCCAGTGACCTTCATATAGATAAGTCATGCTTACATAGCGGCTATCCGCATTCAGAAGAGGAGTAACGTGAAGGAGTACATTTGTACGATATTTTGCATATTTAGAATGGATGCACGATAACAAACATGGTCCGAGTAGAATGGGTTTGAGGCAGAGACACGAACATAGCACTTGGATTTCATAGATGTTCTTTGTTATTCAGTAGATCATTATTTATATTGCTGCATATGACATGGAAGACCGAATGGTAAAAAATGGTAAGACGAACTCAGTTGTTCATTATTATGACACTCTTGAGCAGACACGGATATTACTTTTATTATATTGCCATGTAACTGATCCTAAGGCAAAAGACTAGAAAGACAACAAAATTAGTCGGTGCACATAACTAATGGACGTGCTTGTTTTGTGGCGTGGGCGAGAGGCCTCCCCACCAGTGCATTCAATGTACTGATACCCAACCAGTCTGCATGCAGGGTGCAGGAGGGACTCGTACGGATTCGGAGATCGCTTAACGCAATGAGGTGCCGGACTGCACTTGGCATCTTGGAGCACGGCGCACGGACCTGGAGCTCACATATATGAGACATAATGTATGAGAACATCATCATCCAGATCGTTTGAATCAGTTCTAAGCCTAAGTGCATATTCATTGTAGAGAGAGCGAGAGAGAGCATGGGCGACTTGTAATCTCGGCCTAGCACCACTTGTAATCTTTACTTCATATCAATAAAGAGCTTGATTTGGATTCAATACTTGTGTTTATTCTATGTTTCCGCTATGACGACTCTGCGAACTAGTCATCAACGGCCGTTTCGGTATTTGTCTCGTGCGGGCACACCTCCAGGCTCGCGCGGTATCACATTCCGATGGAGACGATCGTCCTGCGGGAGCGCTGGCTCGGTGATTCGCACCCAGCGGGGACGGACGATTCCTGCGGGAGATCGGGGTGTGACACATATAGTAGATTCCTGACCTCTTGATTCCTCTGACAATCACCATCGAACCTCTGGAAAGCTTCCACTGATTGGTTCCGAAGTGACTGAAGAAACCCTCGTCATCCAACCTTCCAACCGACACCAGGTTGAAACGGATATCAGGGACATGATGAACATCTTTGAGAATAAGAACTACACTTGTCTTTGTCCTCAAATGCACATCTCCAATGGCAACGGCCTTCAACACGTCTCCATTATCCATATTCAATACTCCACAGTCGCCTGTTGTGTATGTAGCAAATAGTGCCATGTTGTGAGATACATGCGCTGAAGCACCTGAGTCCACCAGCGAAGAGTTGTCATCGCAGGTGAGGTTCATAACTACCTCATCACCTACAATGATCGCGTCGCCTCCATGAGTCGATCTCGCGTGCTGTAGTGTTCTCACTTTGCTTTTCCTTGTCGCCCTTCTTCTCTCTCTTCCAAGCGAAACAGTTCCGCTTGATGTGGCCCTTCTTGCCACAATGGTAACACTCTGAGTCCTCGTACCGACACTTGGACCTTTCCCTGCTTTTGTCTCTGCCACCGTCTGGACCCTTGCTTTTATCCCTTCCGTGGCTCTCTGAAACAAGCGCCTCTGAGTGGGATGTGGATGAAGTTCCCTGAGAACGTCTCTGCATCTCTTCATTCAGTACCCCGCTCTTGAAAAACTCCAGACTGACCACGCCTTCCAGAGCAGAAGCGATCATAGACACTCGTACGGTCTCCCACGAGTCTGGCAATGTACACAATAGCCATAGTCCCTAAACCTCATCGTCGAACTTGACTCCTATCGAGGATAGCTGGTCAACCACGCCCTAGAACTCACTCAAGAGATCCGTAATAGACGCCCCATCTTTGTACTGCAGACCCATCATCATCCGGACCAGAAATAATTTATTTACTCCGGTATTCTTCGCATACAAAGATTCTAGCTTATCCCACAGTGTCCTCGTGTGCTCGATACTGGCAACGTGGTTGTACACGTTCTCGTCAACGAACTGTCTGGTGTACCTACACACCTGTATATGCTCAAAATTCTAGTCCTCTTCGGATTTGTCACTGGGCCTCTCGGAAGCAAATACTGACAGATGCAGCTTCTTGACAAATAGCAGATCCTTCATCTTGCTCCTCCAGTAATGTTAGTTGGTACCGTTCAGGTTTACCATGCGCACCGGCTTCGCGTCTATCTCTCCTCCCTGGTTTGCCTGTCAACTCCTGACACCCTTCTGAAATTCCAGAACCTGGCTCTGATACCACACTATTGGGAACGAAAGTGTGAAAACCGTTTTCCGAACCAGAGAGTACCTGCGAGAGAACCGAGCAAAACGCAAAAACCAAAAACGCAAAATACAAATCGCAGACACAAAGATTTTTGACGTGGAAAACCCTTGTGGGAAAAACTACGGGACGATCGGAGTCCAACCCTGAAAAGCCTCCACTAATGGAATAAGAAATACACTGACTCCTTACAAACTTCTCACCGATCCAAACGGATCACCACAACTCTTTTGAAACAGAAAATAGATTATAACCACGAAGAAGAAAGACAACGAGAAATATCTGAAACTGATTTCCTTCTTCGAAACGGCCTTAAATCCTTCTTTCTCCTCTCCAATGTTGCAATGGCACTATTGCCTCATTTTATCTCCTTGTTGCTATATTTTTTTTTAGAGAGAGAGAGATATATTTTAGGGTCATGAGACACCTATATATAGCCTCAAACACAAAACTAACATTCCTATTATAAATAGGAATATACAATCCAAATTCATTGACATATTCCTATTATATTTAGGAATATCCAATCCAAATAAATTGAGGTATTCCTATTATATGTAGAAATACTCAATCCTACTCCGGGGTATTTTCACATAGGTTGGGAACCCCACCCACTCCAACACTATCGTCTAGTGAAAAATACCGGATCGAAGTGTTAGAATTGATTTTTTTTTATGCAGCTAGTGACCAATCAACAGGGACCTAAAATGGAAGTTTGTTCCTGGTTTAGGTTGATTCTATGTATATGATCAATCTGGAGCCGGCTCTGGGGTAAGTCGGATAAGACTATGGACTTGGACAACCCTATATGCTAGGACAATCTCTCAGGTTCAGCGTAATCCCACCAAATGTCGGGTCACGGACGACCCCCGGTCCAGCTCACAATAAGAATCAAAGGACAACAAAAATTAGTTCCGAATATGACAACTCAATCCTACAGACTGGTCCTGGATCAAACCTAAACCATCTTGTGATGCTTGAGTGTTGATGGAATAGATTGAGAGGAATAAAAAGAGAGAATGAAAAAAAATTTGAATTTATTGGGTGCGAATTTATTGGGTGTGAATAAAAAGAGAGAATGAAAAAAAAAAACTAAACCAGGTCAAGCTTGTCAGGCAGTGTCCGTCTAACTTTAACTAGGATCGACCTAGCGGTTAGTCCGAGAAGACTTCGAAGCTGGACAATTATTTTTTACGATACAATCTTTCAGTTCCAGCGTGACCTACAAAAGATCCGAGACCCAGCTGCCCCTGACTATATAAAGATTGATGTGGAACCCCAAGCATTGAAGAGTTTGATCCAGTGTTGTCAAAACTGAACCGGACTAGTGGTTGAACTGGATCAAATCGGATCTGACCAAAAAATTGGTCCGGTCTAATTTGAACCGAATTTTTTAAAGAACCGAAAGATTTTTCCTAAAGTCGAACCGGTTCACGATTGAATCAGCCATTTTTTTTAAAATCTCAAAAAAGTTTATCACTTGATATTTGGACCATTTGGTACTTACTTTGGTTTTGAAAGATCTTATAGTTATAAAACCAAACCAAAGCAAGAAGTAAATGTGGATATCTTACATGATTTGGTTCTCGTAAATGACCTTTGTGAATCCTGGTTGAACTCCGGTTCGATCTGTACCAAAGATTTTTGGTTCACTCATCGGTCTGGTTTTTAAAACATTGGTTTGATCACCTTATGATGTGGGCCAGGCTCCATTCTTACTTTATTGGGTGGTCACACTCCACATTTACATTATCACAAATGCACATTAAGAAGAAGAAGTAGACAGCTAACTAATTAACGTTAAATGGCCGCATTAGTTTTCTAGTAAAGAAGATATTATCTAAAATTTATATATCACTAGTTTTTATCATTCATTGCCATCACTAATGTCTACTAGACTTGGGCTCCGTCTAAAGCCCGTGTGGGAAGGCTGTGGTCCAACTTTCTTATTGGCCCTTTGGCCCTTTGGCCTTTGAGCTCGTACACTTATGCTTTATTAGGGTCACATGTGATTTGGTTCATACCAAAACTCAAATATCAAACTATACAACTCCAAAAATTCAAAAAGGCATGTATACTAAATATTTTAATAAATTCGTATTAAAAACCCTCACTTTTAGATTAAGCTACCGACTTTTTTCACAAATCAAAAGTCTTTAGTATTATTTTTGTTGTAATATTTGTTGATCATTTTTTTCCTAGGAAGGAAGTGATACATTATTTAGAAATTTTCAATCCAAATCATATTCCTTGTTCACTTCAGTTCAAGATGAACACGTGCATTACAACATACTATAAACTCAATATATACATGGTGATTGCAGGAAAGGTTCACAATGAAATTTTCTCCTTTTTGTTCATGATCCATCCTAATGCTTTTTTTTTGCATAAATAGAAAATGAAGAATAAAAAATTTCCACAAGTTACCTAACAAATTTAGTTATTTTAACAATTTGGAGTACAAGTATCAATATTCACCATCCCTCGGATGCAAAAATCATCCATTTTTTAATATAATGGTATGCAAGGTCGTTTAACAAGCCAAATGTACACTTTTGATAAACGAAATAATTTAGTTAGTTATACAATTTATACAACAGAGATCGGCCTAAAGTTTTTCTTAACTAGTTAATCGGTTCAATTGACCAATTAGACTCTTGGGTCCAACGGTTAATTTGATTAATAACCTATGTGGACAAAATCTTATAACATAACTATATTTAACTAGAGAGAAAGCAATTTAGCACATCGTATTCACATAATATTTTAAATTATAAATTGTTATAGGCTTAAATTGTAGTTTATAAGACTCAAGTTGTTAATTTTTTGACCAAAATGTAAATATGCAAACTACCAAAACTTAATATTTTCTTTAATATAGTACATATATTTGTATAATTAACAAGTATAAATAATTAAGAATAATTGTTATTGAGTATTTGGCTTGGTCGACTAATTGAAGAAAAATTGTAACCAACGTGACCTGTAAAATATTAAAAAAAATATCCAAACCGATCTATTATTGAAAAGGAACTAAAATTAACCGTACTAGTTGTCTTGTATGTGCTATCTACGTGTATTTTATGCTAATTTATTGCATAATATTTTTTTTATGGAATGTTGTATATAAATTACATATAATTATTGGGAGAAAATATTTTATAATTTACCAACTTTATTATGCTATAATTTTCTCTTTTTAAGATGTGAAATATTAGCAATAAAATATGTACACTATATATTTTTTTTCTTTTGTTTATGTGAGAGAATGAAATATTTGTGAATAATTGATATTTATATTCTTATATTTTTATAAATAAATAAAAGTATGGAAGAAGAGAAATGATAATAAGTATTTATTACAGCAATAGGTATTAATAATGGTTGTGGACGTTAACGATGATTAATAGACATTTATGGTGATTGTATTATAATTACGATTAGGTTTCCTAGGTTGTAGCTTAGTGGTAAAGCTACGGGACATTACCGAGTAGGTCCGGACATCGAGTCCCGACATCGGCTAAGAGGTGGGAGGAGATTTCGGGTAGAAAAAAAATATTATAATTACGATTACATTTTAATTATATTTCGAAACTAATTAAATTATATAAAAAATATGGTTATTTACACTAACTATCTTTATATTTAAATACGAAATACCCATGCTTTTAAAAAAGTTATACTGACTACCCCTATTTTTTTGTTTATTATATGAGGTACCATTACTTTAATATATAAAAAAAAATTTAATAACTCTAACTATTCCTATTTTTTATAATTTTTTTTCTAAATGGATGAATGGTAGGTGTAATTTGTTTAACAGCATTATAAACTAAAATGATAGGAATAGTTAGTATAAAATATATATATATATATATATATATATATATATATATATATATATATATATATATATTTTAAGAATCTAAGTTTCAAGGTGAATTCTTTCTACTTTTGCTATTATACCCTTCTTTTATTGCTCTATATAAAATAGTTGCAGCTAGGGTTTTGGTTTCCATCAATCAAAAGAAGAGATTTTTGATGGATCCATTCTCGTCACCTACACCCTCTGGCGGCTCCTCCGGCCCGTCGGCGGAGGCCGTGATGGGCCAGCTCCAGGCGCAGCTCGCCCAGGCCTACGCCGAGGAGTTCCTCGAGGTCGAATCCCTAAACCCTCTCTCTTTCATTACTAACCTTTTTTTTGTTCTATTCACATCTCTAATTAGTAAAATTACGATTTGGGTCATAACGATGAACTGGGAATTATATGTGAACTTGAATGTTGAAATATTTGGAGGTATATATATATATATATATATATATATATATATATATATATATATATATATATATATTATTTGCAATTTATGGGATTAAGTTTTGTTTGCATTAGTATGGGTTTGCATGATTTTGAAGTCAGGTTAGTAATTATATGTATAAAATGTTAAAAATTGTGCGTATGAATTTGGTTATTAATGATTTTTTTAGGAAGGATTTTTTTTTTATATATAACTTACTTAAATAAAATCTATCCTATTTCGACCCCACCCCCCCCCCCCCCCCCCCACCCCACCCCACCCCACCCCACAACAACAAAAAAGCCACACAAAAAAAACAAAAAACAAAAAAAAATTCTTGTTATTTTGCTTAGAAACCTTAATAATTACCAGAGTTGTCACTCAAAATTTCTCCGAGCATGAGTGTAAAAGACATTTTGTGTAGTCTTGTGGATATTTGAAGGTGCTTATCGCATTTTGTGCCTCAAATATGGATAGTTAACTTTTAGTGATCGTCTTTTGCCTCTACTTTTAGGGCTTTAAAATGGTCGATATCTAGTGGTATTAGTTTATTCTTTGCTGCCGTTAATATGGGTATGCATACTCTTAAACTAGGTTGACAAATGATTTATGATGGTTTGTAGCCTTATAGGTGTCGTCAGCGTTTTGCTATGAACTGGAATTTTGCCAAATTAGTGGAGGTATTGTAGTTTTATTAGAAAATTGGTACCGACTTTTTTTGATAGTTAGTGTGGTGTTGAACTTGTGGGTCATATTAAACTCATGGCTGTATTGTGAAATATGTTTGTGAGTGGTCAATCGCTTGATCGAGAAATGTAACCTTGGTTTTGTACAACCAACTTATCCAAAGAACGCACAAGTGTTTGATAGAAGTTTTGAACAATGAGGAAAGCCTAGGCGTCATAACAATTGATTTAGGAAATCATGTGGTGGACCAAGAGAGATAATCTGGTAAATTCTGAAGAGAAGTATGTATATGAAAGTTATGTTGAAGTCAATGTCACCTGAAACATAGAGAATATGGTACATGGAACAAGGGTTGGAACAATAAACAACACTTGATATGAAATCGAGGAATGCTATGTGTAGCTTGAAAACACGAACACTCGAAAAATCGGTGCCATGTCCGTGTCACGACACAAACACTAGGACAAACCAAAATTAGGGTTGTGTCCAAGTCGTGTTGTATTCATGTCCGTGCAACATAGATGACTATGCTTCTTTGGAACAGTTCTTTCAGAACACTTTAGTGAAATAAAAGACGTTTTTTCTTCTTCTAAAACATGGCATGCTTACTAATCATTTACTTTATGAACAAACCCGTATATCAGATTGACCATTTGGGGCAAACCATCGTTACCATAATTCACCATAGAGGGTGCGATCCACGATCTAGAATGGATGTTCTGAAACATGGATCACTAGCATACTGAAACGTGGAAATTCTACGTTCTGAGTCATCCGCCAAACTATTTAGCTAAGATAAAGGGGGGACAAGTTGTAGTTCTTTTAGTTTTTTTGCAAACCAACTTGAGAGTCGAAGGATTGTTTGGAACTTATCAATTTTTTTTTTTTTTTTTAGTTTTGAACATTTGATAATGCTATATTATGATACTTGAATGTTAGATTTAGATTATATATTATATTACATGTCCGTTCTTTAAAGACGTTTTGTGCTTCAGATAATTTTCCATAGAAGCCTACCCCAATGTACAATGTAATACTGTGTTCCTCTTTTTGTTGCATATGGGCATTCCACATTTCAGGTAACCGTGGAACCAACATGTTCCATGTTTGGAATAAGAGTTCCAAAGCTTCGAATGATCCGTGTGTTGTTTTGTTTTTGTAACTTTGGGTGAATCATCACGGATATGTGATGTGGATTGATGGTTATCAACTTGGCACAAGTATATGAGGCGAGATGTATTCTAGTCCATGCAAGGTTGCACTATCAATAGTAAATTCTAATTTTATAATACTTTTAATGGATATTCTCAGGGAATGTAATGTGGAATAATCAGAATAAACCCTATCCGAAGTTCGTATCTTTATTAAAGTAGCTGAATTTGTTAGTTTTATTGAATTTGAATAGGGGGTTCCCGGTTCTTGAGGAAAAGTAGCTGCCTTTCTCAATTTTATGAACATGAATAGGAGATCTCGTTGTCAAGGTCCAAGGACTACTCTATTTGTAATAAAGATGTATTGTTCTGAGATATATCAAGATTTAGTCTCCGGTTTATATTTTGTCGGCCTATCCTTACTAAGTCACGTCTTTGTTGAAAAAATCTTTTGTACTTACATAAGGACCTAAAAAAAACTGGATCCCCACCCATGCAAGCGAGTTGGTGATATACTTCAAAAAACGTTTTCTTTTGACCCAATTTTAATCATATGGAAGATCGCGTGTGCCTTTAAATTTTTGGTTTTGAATTGGGGATTTCCATGAACGGAAACAATGGGCAGGACCCTAGATTCTTGTCAGAAGATTACAACAAATTGTTTTGGGCGGGCCAAGTTGAAACAAATAAAAATAGTCGAAACTTTAACCCTACGAATGAAGCATGACCTCACGTACGAGGACCCCAAGTCCTGAGTTCTCGAGGAGCTAGGTTTGGCATACTTACCGAGTTGAAACATGTACAAACCTACATCTGATCTGAAATCGTTGTCGATTAGGACGAGTAGTGAGACACAATTTTAGTTGAGCATGAGTTAACCGACATCGTCGCCAAGCCAAAATGCTTAAACACGAGCTTAACCATATGATGTGCCAAATTTTAGTCTATCCATTAACCAAGCCAACATGGTGTATGTCTTTTCCTTTTCTTAATCCTATTATATTTGAATTTTTCAAATTCAAATTGTCAACTATTATTTCCTATTATTTGTTCATTCTCTCTCAACATTTTACAAAAGCTTCCAATATAACTTCCCATCTCCCTCTCTTGGGGTGGAAGAAATTTTTTTTTTCCAGCTGGAGTGTAATTATTATCATCATCCATGCTCTCCCATCATAATGGGGTTGGTTATACAACACAAAAACTTCCATAAAAGAATTTAAAAAAGATTATGAGTGACATTCTACTTGACATTAATCCTCTGTGTTGGTGCCATATTCTAGCCAAGGTAGTTATTAGCATGAGAGGAGCATGTCATAAAACTTACATGGAATGAAAAACTTAGATGGAGTGAAAGATATTAACTTAATTTTCAAAAATAAAGATAAATATTAGGAACATTGTTGCGTACAAGGGATTTTATCTTGTTCCTTCACTGAGGAGGGGACACTTTCAAGGCATCAAGGTTGTCACCGAGGAGGGGACACTTTCGAGGAATCAAGGTTGTTGTCGTTGTTTCCCTCAACGTTGTAGAGAGAACTCTCGTTTTTGTTGCTGATGGAGGAGGGTTTGGTGGTAGCTCCGACAAGTATAATTTTTGGGACAAGGGTAAGATTATCAAGTTTTACTCTTAAAGTCATATAGAATATTCTCATTAAAATGTCTTAAACTCTACTCTTATAATGGGACTTCGAAACGGCTCAAAATTGACCCGTATTACTACATTTATATAAAAAAAAATTACGACACAAAAAATTAATCTTCTCTTTTCTTCCACACAAATATATATTTAAAAACTAAAATTAAAACTAAAATTAAAAATTAATTTAAAGTGAAAAAATATCAATTTTTTTTAAATTGTTTAATAAATCTTAATTCAAATATATCTGAACTATTCTTCAACAATATCATGAAAATATTTATTTTACGTCCATGAATTTAAAGAGTATCACAATTTAAAATTGTGCATGTAAAAACTTGTATAACTAGAGGGACTCAAAACTATATTTTTTGTGATTTAATTAGTATTTTAAGCTATTAATAAGAATAAGGGGGTGCATGTAAAATATGATAGATGTAAGTGGACTTGTATGCATTTTTACTACTCGTATGAGTGTTACCTTCAAGAATACGTGATCGCTGACTGTGAATTTTAATGGTCGTTGATGAGTATCGACAACTCTTCTGTCGACTTTGTGCAATATTAAGCATTTCACGAATGATGCGGATCTTTCCGACGGTTTGTTCTACCAGTTATGGTCCAAGTATTTGTCTCATCCCAGCACATAGGAGACCTACATTTTTGTTCATAGAGTCTCGTACGGAGCCATCTAATGCTTGATTAATAACTATTATTGTATGTCAAGTGAATATCTCAACTTCTTTTCAAATCCAACTCACAGAGCCGCAACATGTGTTCTAAAATTTGATTGACCCTTTTCGTCTGTCCATTAGTCTGCGAATGATATGCCAAGCTAAACTTTAGCTTCGTAGTACCCATCACAGATTGAAGACTACACAAAAAATGCGATAAGAACCATCCATCTTGACACTATTGAACTAGACACCCTGTGCATATTGAACATGTTGGCCCATTGGTCATGGTCGAAACTTATTTCGATAATCGTCTAAACTTGGACTTGATATAACCGATGAACCGACGAGTTAGACTAACAGTTGCTACATCTACAGATTCAGAGATTGGTACTGCGACTTGTGTTTCATTTCTTGTCAATGTAATTTTTCTATTTATTGAGTATAGGAAAATATGTAAATCGAGTCGCACTTGGCATTTAGAGGCTACCCAAACTATTTTTAACCCAGATTATTTAAGTCAAAATATTTCGAGTAATTTCAAAACTAAGCTAGTCCAAACCAACCCAACCCCATTCAATTCTGAACCTGTTTTTGAACATTAGAACTCGGCACAAATTCGGATCGGAGTTCAGATCGAACTCGGTTTCCAGACCCAGTAAACCATTGCAACCAATTCTTCCTGCTGACTCGTCTCTAACTTTCAAAAATCCAAACTTTTGGCATCCGAATTCGTCCCGAACTCGGTTTACAAAATTGCTATAAATAGAGAAGGAATTCACTATTCCTAATCAACTCAACTCACTTTCATTCTCTTCTCTATTTTACTCAGTGCAATTCAAGAGCCTTTTCATTTTCTAATTTCAAGCTATTTACAACGCCTAAGCCTTATGTTCCAGTGCGTTCTTGATTAGAAGTTTTCAAGAGTTGTAAAAGAGCTTGTCAAGAAGTTCAACACTTTAACTAGAAGTATTCGAGCCCTTCGGATCAAAGCTCGTGTATGTACGAAGTTGCAAGCCTTCGGATCAAAACTTGTGTTTCACTTGATAGTGGATTTCAACTCCGAGCTAGAGTTCTCGGGACTGGACTAGTCCTCTCAGAGAAAAACCAATATACATCGTTGTGTTTGCGACTGCTACTCTCTCTCTCTCTCTCTCTCTCTCTTTCTCCTTACTGTTATTTTATACTTATATTGTTAGCTAACTATGTTAACTTTTTTATTGGGTAATTTTTATTTCGCTGCATATATACACATTCTATTCACCCCCCTCCAGGTATGCTTATTCGATTCTACAGAACAATCTTGTCGAGGTAAATTTGAGCCAACCGATCCATGCTTCATGAAACTTTGATCGCAATGAAATAAACTGACTTGGTCAATCGATCGATTATGATCCAAATCGCATCATTTTCCTGCCGAGTCTTTGGCAAGCCTACTAAAGGGAGATAAGAAGAGAGCAATAGAAGAAGAACGATAATATATATATATATATATATATATATATATATATATATATATATATATATATATATATATATAAGAGAAGAAGAAGTAACAAGTGAAAAAAAGCGAATAAGGGGAGATGGAAAAGAGAGAAAAAATGTGAAGAAGAGGGACCAATGGAAGAACACGAAGTATGATGGTTGGTTTGTATATATATAGTGTAAATTGTAGAAACCCCCTTACATTTTTTAAATCCAGAGAGGGGAAGGGGAGGGGTGGGGGTCTCAAAGGCCAACCTTTGTTCTGAAAGAGTACTTTGTTTATATTTAGTAAGAAATGATGGAGTGTCCCTATTAATCGACAAGAGATTCCTAATATTGATTTTTTTTTTAGTATCTAAAATCAATTATTCATCCAGGGCGTCCCGAGGGGCTATGGCTGAACTCCCATGATTTTGAAAATATATATAGTACCATGCCCTGCCTCGCCCATGGCAGGGGTACCCCCTACAGTCAAGTACCCCCTCTCCCTAGCAACCATCCCTTATCTCCCTCTCTCACACACATTCTCTTTAAATCATTCTCTCCTATCTATTCAGAGCCATCTCTTCAAGACTTCATCTTCCTCGTTACCATCATCTTGTCATCGTCAACTTCGTTGTTCCTGCTAGAAGCAACGTCAATGGCAACAAGAGTAGGCAGAGAAACGGTAGCAGCTTTTCGTCGCCGTCCTTTTCGTGCGCACACTCCCATCTTGTCCTCCCTCCTATTAGAATCTCCGTCGGCAGAAGAACAATGGCTGTCTACGGTTCAACAGTAGCAAAAGCGACAACAATATCTTAGCAGCGACAGCTATCCCTCGACCACCCATTGCCATCGTCAAGAGCCCCAACTCCTCTGTTCAACCACCTTTGACCCTCAACCCTCTGCTAGAGTCCCCCGTCGTCAACCATCTTGTTCGCTAGAGTATAGTCTGAGAAGAAACGTAGGACGAAAGAGAAAACAAAGAGAATGCATAACATGAAAAAATTAGTGTTGAGAAACTGACTTTGCGCGAGCATAACTTCGCAACTGCAACTCGGAATTCTGCGAGGAACATTGTTTCTCGATCTTTTAAACTCTTCTCTCTTCACGTTAAATTTTATTGAAATTCGATATCGTTTGATCAGTCATCCTGAGCTCGAAGTGAGCTACTTGAACATTTTTGTTTTAATTAAAAATCACGGGTTGGGTATCGTCCCGTTGATCCCGGTGATTTCGACACCAACCATTAATAGTAAGTGTCGCTCCCCCTAGATGAAAATCTTGGCTCATCTCGACAAAATTTGAAGATTTGAGTTCATAGAATTGAAGTATGATGACTGTTGAAGCGGAGTGCTTTGTGATTACTTGAAGTTGAAATAAATTTATGTAAGAAGGTTATGCGTTATGGACTAATAGCTTTGGGCAACTAAGAAGGGAGATGCCAAAAAGAAAAGAAAAGAAAAGAAAAGAAAAGAAAGCTCAGTGGAAACGAGAATTCTACAATGGTTGCATTGCATTACATTCAATAATAATATAAGAAACGAGGGCATTTTCTTGAAAGTTGGTGATAAGAAAGAAAATAATTATCATAGGTGGTTGGGACATGTGCAACTAAGACCGATCGATGCACAAGTAGGAGTAATAGGATATTCATATTACTTAGAGGAGGTGCTAACATTGATGAGACGTGGTATTTGCTAATGTTATAGAAGTTATAGCCCTTGAGGGAGCTAAACGGAAAAATAAAAAGGAAATAATTCAAATAGACTGCCATAAAATTTTGGGATAAGACTTTGTTCTTGTATTTCATTTTCTTTTCATACTAAGTATCCTAAAGTAACGACATTCCTATTTTAGTCAGTAATGACATCTTGATGGTAATAAAGGATTTAGTGGCTTTTTCAAGGCGATTTCGTCACTAAAATACTACCAACCGTTTGGTTTCTTGGTATCTAGGTCCTTCACGTCTAAGTCCTGCCCTTTGGTCCTCACTATGACATTATGAGCTTCTTAAAGATTTTTGTTGCTCGCTTCTATATCATTCGAGACGGGTTGGACATGGAGATCAATGGGTAAGACATACAAGAGGAGACAATAGGATTATAACTTAAGTTCCTTTTAGGACGAGGGATACCAAATTCAGATCTTTCGTTGAAAATTTGTTATAAATTTACTTTTCTGAGGACACAATGAAAGAAAATTTTGGGAAAATAGTTTATTAGTCTTCAATTTGGGCTCATGTATTGCGCTAGGCGCACACGTACTTAACCTGTCCGCATACGTGTGCCCGTTCTTAACCCGCGTGCAGGCGCAAGCGTCGATGCACCTACGCATGTTCTTAACCCGCATGCACATGCGTACCCGTTCTATTATTGCGCACAAGCACACGTACACACACATGCACCTGTATAATGTTGCAACGCACACGAATACTTTAGTTGCAGCTGAACGTGGAAATAGGACCTGCCATCCCTCCCTCCCTCCATGGCTGGATATATGCACGAGGAAGGAGAGTAGTCAAGAAGTCCCTGTTTGTGTTAAGCAAACTTCATGAACTAAATGAACTATTCACCTATCCTCTGAATGCGTATTATCTTGTCACTTCGGTTGGTTAGTCAATTGGTGTGATCCATTAACCTTCTGGAGTCGGATGCTAGGGATCCTAGAACCCACCTGGAATCGTAGTCGAGCCTCGGCAGTTGGAGAGTTGACTAACTACTTCAGGAATCTCTCTTTCAAATTCATATTTTTTGTATTATGTCTTAGGAGTTGCTGATCGACAATGTTCTTCCTTCTCACTCAAAGCTTACTACCCTCAGAGTTACCCTCACATCCAATCAGTGCCTTCTTGTATCCGACTTAAAGTTGCTTCCGAAGTTTTCCAGCCCAGTAATTAGGGCCTGTATGTGGGTCATTTTCGGTAAAAACTTGACGAGAACTCAAACCGTCAGATGCTTAGCGATCATACTCGAAAAAGTATGTATTGTGAAGCCTCGTCGATTGAGAAACATTGCAGCGAGGCCTCGCCGATTGAAAGCTTCAAAGCATTTAGTTTTAGAAAAAAGTATGTGGTGTGAGGCTTCGTCGATTGAGAATGGGGGTATGTGGTGTGAGGCCTCGCTGATTGAGAGCGACTGCAGCTAAAGTAGATATAAATAAATTATGAGCGAGCCTACCTTGACGATTGAGGGGGGACTGCCTTTATTGTAAGGAGTGATGTCAAGAAGGTACCATGATCCGTATCCAATAAAGAAGGATCGGGGTAACCTTTTGGCTATTAAAGAGTAACTGGTGAGCCTACCCCGACAATTGAGGGGGGATGCTGATAAGGGAGCGACGCCCAAAAGGTGCCCTTATCTGTATCCAAAGAATGAGGGTAAGGATATCCTTCGGACTAGCAAATAGCGACCGACCCTCCTCGAAGACTATATGTAGAATCGGCTACTATTATCTCCTTGAGTTATGACAAATATTCTCTCTTTTAGCGAGTCCTACCCAGACATTTGAGGAGGGCAGCTAAGTCTGGAAACATTGGCTGCTACGAGCGACTTCACGGACGAAGGAGGGTTGGGGGGGGGGGGGGGGGGGAAGCCTTTTCCTTGTGGGAAACTAAAGTATAGGGAATAAATGAGCTATAAGCTCAGTTATTCACCAAAACAAAGATTGATACCTAAATTGAGATTAAATGGATTGTAGATCGATTTAAGGCCATCTGAGGTCGTTTTAACGAAGCCAGAACATCACCATGAAGATGTTGATGAGGAAGTCAACAAACAA
Organism: Iris macrosiphon; assembly: GCA_036927795.1. Classification (NCBI taxonomy): domain Eukaryota; kingdom Viridiplantae; phylum Streptophyta; class Magnoliopsida; order Asparagales; family Iridaceae; genus Iris; species Iris macrosiphon. The sequence goes on along the minus strand of JAYESA010000017.1, from coordinate 143,810,525 downwards.
GTGAGACATGGCCTGACATTTGAGATTGGTTAGCCGCAAGCGCATGACTGAAGCATCAATATGCCAGATTGTCCGGTCGGTAATGGACCTTTGACAAAAAAGAAGCCACCTTATAAAACTTTCGTAGTTTGTACTACAATTGTTTCTTTGATGCCTCATGAGTTAGCTGTAATCCACCGCTATGTTTTGCATGTTGCTCATAAAAAGAAGAGACTTCTAATGGTTTATGATGCTTTTATTGTTTTGTACTAAGGTTCAATCTTTTGACATTATTCTGCTTTATGGTTTATTACAAGTTTTGGCTACTACAGTTGTACCATATTTTTGAAATGTTTTTCTGGAATGTTTCTAGTTCTAGTTGATGAATGATGTTATACGAGTCTATGACTATGAAGTTACGTATTTTATTGAATAAAATGAAGCAACGACTCTTTTTTTTTTTTTAGTTCTTCCCCATATGACAGCATAAATATGGAGCTAAATTTTGTACTGAATAACTAACATCGACTCAAAGTAGTATTTTGAAGTTACCACAAGTTGAAAATGGTGAACCAACTGATCCTACTCCCTTAGTGAAAATAAAGACAAGTACCATTATCCGTTGGTGACCCCGTAATGACGCTGGACTTGCTGCATTCTATTTAACTAAGAACAATGACTCCTAATATAGCTAATGGCAAAAACAATCTATGTGCTGACTGAGTGGACATGGGTAACGGGATTAATATTTTAAGTCTATTCTACTTTTAAATATGCTATCCTATGTTGCATATATATATATATATATATATATATATATATATATATATATATATATATATATATATATTTGGAACTAGTAATTATCCATGATCGCTCCCACCGGGATTCGAACACCGCCCACTCGGGTCTTATGCTATATATATATATATATATATATATATATATATATATATATACTAGTATATATGCACGTGCTTTGCACGTATATTGGAGTGAATGATGTTGATGAGTTAGTTTATTTCTACTGCTTTTAATTATATAGGTTAATGGTTCAACCCTTCGAATTCTTTGGTAACAATTTAAAAGACTTAGCAAGTAGCATGAACCCTTTGATTTCCGTAAATGATTGTCATTATTGCATCTCTTAAATTGTTGTCAGTGGAATTTATTGTAGGTATTCTTTTTAATTACTAAATATGTTGAAGGGTATTTTTGGAACGAAATTTTTTCACGGTGAAGCCTAGTTTTGGCATTATATAGAGGATATATATATATATATAAACACCGATTTGGCATGTCTGTGTCTATTTCGGCTTATCTGTGTTGTGTCCTGCACGTCTCCGAAGTGAATAAGCCACCAACTTGGCATGTCTATGACTCCATGCTTCCTAGCTGCTACCAGTACAGCTTCTATGGAAGGCCCTATATCAAACAAATGGTTATAACTTTCTTTATCCTCAGGGCGTGTATCTGACATGTGGTATTTTCATCTTTATATTCAATTAACACATTGTTGGAGGTGGCTGTTGATTATTGCACATGATGTGTCTGGGATAATGTCCTTTCACATGATAGCATAAAGAATCTAGTCTAAGTGGAAACGAGCTCTTACATTTCCTATATTACCACCAACTTTTTAGAAAGGAAAATATTTTCCATAATTGTTCCTGTTGGTACAAGAGATTAGGAGAAGCCTTAAATTTCAGAGAGAATTTCTAGAGATCTTGATCTTTTCCATCAGTGAAAGGGTTGTTTAACTAAAGATTATTGTAAAGACTTAGGCTAATTTTCACTTATATACCCTCAAATATCACCATTTTTTTTCATTTCAATATCCTATACTATTTTTTTATCAACTAAATACCCTAAACCATTCAAGTATTTCAAGTTCAAGCCTCTGTTAGTCTACCGTTACATTTAATGTGTGACCATTTATGATTCTTTTACCAAAAAAAGTTTTAAAAAAACTATTTTTTTAAAACCCTAGCCCTCCCCTCTCCACCGAACCCCCCCCCCCCCCCCCCCCCCCGCGCTCCACTGCGACCACCGATAGGTGTTGCCCCACTGATAGACTCCTCCCCCCTCTCTTCGTTGGCCAGAGCTGCAGCAGCCCCAGGGAGCCGAGGCTGCCGTTTCTCCCATTCGAAAATGGCAACAACAACAGCATGGTCTTGCCGAGGCAGTGTTGCCAACATGCAGTGAATGGCCCGTGCGAGGGTGGTGGTGGTGGTAGTGGCGGCAATGTGGCGAGGTGGTGGCAATGTGGCGGCTCTCGCTATTAGTGGCAGTGTAATCGGCAGGGGGGTGGGTGGGAGAGTTAGGTTTGGTTTTTTTTAGCAATTACTTCTTTTATTTGGTTTTAAAATAAGAGTATTCTAATTAATTTTTGATTAAGTTTTTAAGGTAATTTCAATTAAAGTGCATATAACATTATTTTTTGTAGGTTAATTTTCACTTAATTACTACTTTAATTAAAATTTAATATTTTAATTAACTTCTGATGATAATTTACGGAAGGATAAGTGAGGAGCATTATGGTCCTTTTTTGTTTACCGTTGGGGCATGTTGAGAAAGAGAGAGAGTTGAGGGTATTTAAGTAAAAAATAAAGTTCATGATATTTAATTGATAAAAAGAATTGTACCGGGTATTGAAGTGAAAAAACGTGATACTTGAGGGTATTTAATAAGTGAAAATTAGCCAAAGAATTATGACGGGAGATTCTCTGGTCCACTTTCACTAATGCATGGAAAAGGAGCCATTGCCTTGGTTCACTCCATGTTTAATTCTACATAAATGTGATTGGTAATTATTTCTTAATTGTTTCAAACCTTGTGCTATACTGGTTTTACTGATGACCTGATGGATTAATATCTGTAGCCTAAGTCTGGAAGTTACTAACTCGCGGGATCGTCAAGGACTTGCAACATATTTATGTTTTGAAGCTGTGCCTTGTTAACTGACAAGGCCGTGTTTTTTCCAAGCTTGTTAAACTTAAATCAGTCTGCTTCCACAAATTGATAGCAAGAATGTTTTGGTGGTTAAGGGTAATGCAAGAGCCTAATTCTGCATAATTTATAATGGTTAATCTTGCTTCTGCTTGTAAAAGTGAATTATCTTGTATTTCCTTGATAAGCTCATGAATGCTATGAGATTCTTAGAAGTACACAGCATTAAAGCTACTTCAGTCTTCAGATCCTCCTCCTAGTTAAGCTATTTCTTTGGTGGGTCTAATTTAAGATACTTTAAACCTGTTTATGTTGAGGTATAGGAAAATTCTTTATGCTCTCTCTTCTGCGTTGGATTCTATACTAGTAATTTGGGTGGGAGGAAGAGTTAGTCATCATGCTGATTGGCCTGTCAGTGATTTTTTAATTTATTCATTTTGTGTATGTTATGTTAATGCCAAAGTTAAAGACCCTTGTTATGCTTTGACACAAATCGTCTTGCATTCCTGCCCGCTCCAAATCTATGACCGTGCTCATAATCTACCTACCTTTGTTGGACATGCCTACAAGTCATCGGGGATCTGTGCTCTGTACATATTGTCTTATCTTGGTACATTAAAATCAATCAAAGCTCTCAAATAGATATAAAGAAAAATATGCCAGGATCAAAGAATTACCGAGGGTAGTTGCTTTCTTATTCATCAACGAACAGACAAAACAGTTAATAGTGCATTTGGTAATACTGGAACATGCTATCGAGTCTTATGACAATAGTTTCTCCAAAAGGAAGTTGAAGCTTCAGTGCTTCCTGTTGCACCCTCAGACAGAGTGAAGCAAAAAGTGGATTTATTTCCAGAAATTCAAGTAAACAGCGAGTAGATTGGTTGGTCAAATTCTTTTTAATTGGTTTTTATAACTCCTTTCAGTTAATTGGTTAAATTAATAGGAGTGTCTCTCTGCTGATGCAATCAATTTCAATGTGGAGTGATGACTAAGACATTGATTACTTATTAGGTGCAGTTCAAGATGTTTTCAATTTATTAAGTACATAAAAAAGAACTTGAGTAGCCAAATCACCCCTAGGAAATCTTGGAAGGACTACTGGGGACCCAGCCAGCATGATGAATTTGGATGATGCATAACTATGTTGACTTCCAAAGACGAGTCTATGGATTTCACATTGGTCGATTAAATCCAAAGATGAGCAGTGGAATTTGGTCAGGCATAGGATGGGATATTGTCTTGGATCAAAATATAGTGTGTCAGATGTCATACAGTGGATAGATGGGTTGATTATAACTGCACATGGATAAAGGTGTTGAGCACGTTATCGGCATCTAGGTAACAATTTTCAAAATGAACTTCGGCTGATTATAAACGATGATTATATGCAATCATGCCATTAATCTAGCTGGCTTTTTGTTATGTGGGAATCAATAATGCCAAGAAAAAACAAGTTCCGGTGTTCCAAATAGTGGATTGCTATGGGGTTATCTGCAAGGTACAATGGCCTTGAGAATTCAGGATCATGGTTACTGATGTCTGTACCTGAATATTAACCAAGGGCAATGCTTCAGCCAATTGAAGGAACAAAGGTTATGGTGTCCATGATGACCTTTTTTGGATTGACTTGGCCCTTCAATTGACAAGTGATTTTGTTGATTTATTCCACCCATGCTTCATGGATCAATGTTAGTCAAATATAAAAACATGCCTAGGAAACGAGCTTAACTGAAATGAGAATTCACAATATATTGAAAGATGGGATTAGAAATAAATGTATCTGTTGTATGGAGGTTGACCTTTTCTTGGGTTGAAGTTAGCCCCCTTTGAATTAAGAAGGGATATTGTTGATTTTTTCCAGTCATGATTTATGGATCATGAGTCTTGGACAATTAAATGATACATTCCCAGAAATGTTCTTAGCTGAAATGAGAATGGTCAGATGGATAAATTGCTAGCCACAATAAATTGAAAGATAGGATAAGAAAGAAATGTATTTGTGTTAAGTTGGAGGAGGAACCAAGTGAGGATAAGATGAGAGAAAATCGTCTCAGGTGGTTTAGATATGCATAACTGGACGGTAGATACACCTCTTAGGAGGAGCAATGAAGATATATATATATATATTTTTTCCCCCTACCACTACCCATCTACACTACCCTACCCCTCGGGGGTGTGTGTGTGTGGGTGGGGGGGGGGGGGGGGGTGGTGGTGGTGGAGTATGGTTCGAGCCTTATATATATATATATATATATATATATATATATATATATAGTCAAAGGAGCTGCAAGAACTAGGGTAGTAAGCCTAAACCTTAACTTGGATTGTGGCCATATTTGTTTATGTTACAAAGGGACGTGGCCCTTAACAGAGCTGAATGGAAGAAAAGATTAAAATAACTGACACAAATAAAGGATTTGTTATTGTTGTTGTCCACTGTGCATTAACTTATCCCTGAAAATAAATAAAGAACAAAAATCTATTAATCTCTATATAAGTTATTGATGGATGGATGATATGCTGCGCTTCCCAAAACTTACGTTTTTATTCTTATTATCAGACTTCTGGAGATAAATGAAAGACAGATCTCTCTGTCATCAAAAAAATTCGTGGAAATGAGTCATTTGATTATGCAACCTTTTGTAGTTTTATTACCTTACAGAATATTTTAATAATTCAACATATCTGATTAAAAAAAATCTACCTAAGGTTCTCTGCAGGTTAAAAATAGCCCACCATTTTACACCCTCTATTCCCAAGCAGACTTGTGGTGCATATTGTGTATTGTTTAACCATAAATGGTTTAATCTAATTGTTGCATTTTAGTTCAAGTAAACTCTTTAGATCGCAGCAGTAAAGCCTGTTCCCATAGGCAATGAAGTTCTATATCATGTTTTGCCAATTGCATCAACTATGGCATTTTCTTTGAATCCTAATTTGCTGTTGTCTTCTGTTTGGCAGACGGTAAGAAGCAAGTGCTTTGACAAGTGCATCACAAAGCCTGGCTCAAGCTTGAGCAGCAGCGAGGGCAGTTGCGTCTCCAGGTGTGTGGAGCGCTACATCGAGGCGACAAAGATTGTTGGCCAATCACTTTTCAAATCCGCTCGCTAGTAGCAACCTTTTGAAGAACACTTAACCCCAAGAATTCTTGAACAAACATTGAGATGAGGAGCTAGTTTCGACAATTCCTTGTTTATCTTAATATCTATTTTAAGTTTACTGGAAATTTCCTTACGGGCTTAACACTGGCCCTGTATTACTGAAAAAGAGAATTACTCTTCGACAGAGTGCTTATTTTTATCAGAAAATTTTCATTCCAAATGTTAAAACCTTGCAGATACGTACTTGAGATTACAGTTTATTGAATTGGATAATTTCCGTCATCGTTGATTCAAAATTTATTGTGCAAGTCAATGCTGGGTGCAGAGTGTACGTGGAACACATCTCTAGTTCTCGGTCTGAAAGGCTTCATGTGCTTCTCACAAATTAATTTGATGATTGATACATTGCAAGGACTCATTGGACTGGATTGTGCAAGTCAATGCTGGTGGTATATATATATATATATATATATATACACACGAAAAAATGAGATAGTGTCCGTGGGGTCGTGGCATGTTGGTTACGATGGAGGGCTCTCGTGGGAATGGACACGGTTCGAATTTTTTCTTGGGAACTTAGTTCCTAATCCGTTGAAAATGACATCAAAAAAAAAAAAAAAAATTTGAGATACCGGTTAATAATTCATATTGTAGAATGACTCATGTTAGACCATATTGAATTTTTTTCTTCTATTGGTCTAACGTGGTATGTTTAATTTACGATATTAGCCATCAGCACATATCCTTTTTTTCCTATATATAAAATCTTTTTACATAAATATGGAAAAACCAGATATTAGAATATGGGAAAAAGATATATTAGCCAATATCTCATATTGTAGAATGAAAAAAGAAAGATATTAGCCAATAGAATAAGTTATAGAAGATAATTTTCAACATGTTGCAATGTTATTTTCTATTTTTAATTTTTTTTTTTATACTATATTAATATATCCAGATTGAAACAAACTTTTCTGATTGTAAATAAGGTCCCTTTTTGTCTTAAAGAATTTCTTACCGTGCATAATCTCCATAGCCAATTTGGAAAATTGTATTATCAAATCAGGGAATTGCTAAAATTTAGTTTCTATCCTACTTGGTATTGTACTTTAAGAAATTTATATCCTAGTTGGCAATATTTCTATATAGAAATTGCACAAAAAATACATTCTTCAATGGTTATCAATTTCTATCCTACGTGGCAGCAAATAAAAGGTAATGATTTATTTGAAAGTAGAGCCAAATATTAAATTCTATGAGAGATGAATTTTTTTTACGAGAGCTTCAACATGTATAATCCCTCATAGAAATTCTCCATCATATATAGGATGAAAATTGGAATAGAAATCAATATTGAGAGAATTTTTTTCTAAAAATAATATCTACCATAGAAATAGGAGATATAGAAAACTCCATAAAATGACCTAAAGAAACTTCCAAAACTCATTCCTGTGTCCTTTTCTTGTGTGACATTTTTTAGGGTCACCGTATAATACATAACTGATGTTTTAATATGTTTTGGACTTTATCAGAGCAAACAATTATAGTTTCAAAGTTATAGTCTAAATTTTGTACGCTGTGATTTAGGTCATGCATTCACAAACAAGTTTAGAATTTCATACACTAAGTCAAATTTTGATGCAGTAATTACAATATACATCATATATTCATTAATGATTATATACCCTTTACGAACATATTTTAATGTATCTTGCAGTTATAAATAATTTGCTTTGTTCATCTTAATAAGAGGGGCACATGCCATTCCAGTTGCTAACAAGGGGAAAAGCACAAAGGACTGAACATCAACCAGAAGATGTGGATTATTAGAGTTCATTTCTGTTCACCCACCAAAATTTGTGTAATGTTCAGCACTAGATTTCTGAAACTAAAAACCACTTTTGTTTTGTCTTGAGTGTATTTCACAAGTGACAAGCCTTCATGTTTTAGTGAGTGAACAAAACTGGACTCGGATTATCATAGTAGAAAATATCTTAGGCAAGGGTCAAAACTTTTCAGCATATCATTATTGTTAAATATCTTTTCAAAAATGAATAATCCACATAGTTCTGACATGGCGTCCGAAGGCGTTTCAATGCACCACGCACAAACCGCTATAAAATGATTCATACATCTTACAACTTTTTTAACTGAAAATGTTTTGGATTTGGACATTTCTAACTGATGCACGAAGTAATGACACCAGAAATGGCTTTTCAGCAGGAAATATAGAGACCAATTTGTGGATGAGTTACAAATGTTTGATACCATAAACTACGTTATTCTCGAGTCAAAACATTTTCCTCGTTATTATTATAAAATCTCTCTAAGCAAATAAGTAGTCTATACCCTCCATAATCCACTGTACTCAAAATAATCTTTATTCTTCATTGTGATTAAGGGTCGGACACTGCACTCATGCAACAACTGCTGACATAATAAATGGTTTTAAGCCACTTGTTATACGAGTTACATTTGTTCATATACCACACTATCATTTGTAAATGTTTCAAAACAATATAAGATCATTTAAAAGGCCTGGATCATGCGTGCATTAGGGATGACATATTGTAGAAAGACTTAATTGATTTATTTTTCAAAGAGGGGGTTCATATATATAGGAGGAGCCTCCTCCTTACTTTCTATCCAATGTGGACTAAATAAGTTTCCATAACTCAACATCCCCCCTCAAGATGGGCGATATATATCAATCATCCCCATTTTGTTACAAAGGATGTCAAACTCTCTAGAACCCAAACCTTTAGTTAAACAATCAGCTAATTGCTCCGCTGATTTCACATAGTTCAAAGTCAAAACTTTTCTATTCAGTTGCTCCTTGATGAAGAACCGATCAATCTCTACATGTTTGGTGCGATCATGCTGTACTGGATTGTTTGTCACACCAAAGTTACAGGGAGTCTCCTCTAAATAAACGAATCTCAGCCAACAAGCTCTTCACCCACATCATCTCACATAGGCTAAGTGCCATAGTCCTATACTCGGCCTCAGCTGTAGACCTAGCCACTACATCTTGCTTCTTGCTGCGCCAAGATACAAGATTGCCTCCAACGAAAATACAATAACCTGTAGTGGACTTACGATCGTCTATACAACCCACCCAATCGGCATCACAGTAGCCTTTAACTCTCAGATGTTCAGAACTTCTGAACCATAACTCATTTCCTATACTTCCTTTAATATACCTGAGAATTTTGTGGACTGCCTACATATGCTGCTTTTTTGGATCATGCATATATCTACTCACCACACTCATGACATAAGTAATAGCAGGTCTCGTATGACATAGATATATAAGCCGACAAACTAATCTTTGATATTGCTCCTTACTCACCGGATCACCACCCTCAGCACACAACTTGTGATTCTGCTCGATAGGAGTAGAAGCAACCCTGCAACCCAGTATTTCTGTCTTTGAAAGAAGGTCCAGAGCATACTTTCGCTGAGAAAGCACTATACCCTTTCGTGACCTTGCAATTTCAATTCCGAGGAAGTACTTCAACTGCCCTAGATCCTTAACTTCAAATTTCTCTCCAAGTCTTTTCTTCAGCTATAGGATCTCCTCAGTATAGTCTCCAGTAATTACAATATCATCAACATAGACTGCTAGAATAGTGATACGAGTCTTTGAGTACCTGTAAAACACAGTATGATCTCCATTGCACTGCCTATACCCCATACAACAGACTGCAAGCCTGAATACATCAAACCATGCTCTCGGAGACTGCTTTAGCCCATACAAAGACTTCTTCAATTTGCATACCTTCTTCGTTGCTTGTGAATTAGCAAAGCCTGGTGGAATCTCCATATACACCTCCTCTTGGAGGTCCCCATGCAAAAAGACGTTCTTGACATCTAGCTGATGTAGTTGCCAATTGAAGTTGGCAGCACATGACACCAACACTCGCGCAGTGCTTATCTTTGCTACTGGAGCAAATGTCTCGTCATAGTCAATACCATAAGTTTGGCTATAGCCTTTAGCAACCAATCTGACCTTATACCTGTCAATCTTGTCCTCTGGAGTCTGCTTAACAGTATAAACCCATTTACATCCAACAACACGCTTTCCAGCTGACAGTGCTACCAGCTCCCATATCTCGTTATTTTTCAAGGCATGAAGTTTCTCATGCATGGCACTCAACCACCTAGGATCTTGCTTAGCTACTTGCCAATTGTTAGGTACAAGCACTGAATCTAATGATGCAAGAAAGGACTTATATGCTGGTGGAGTGGATGCATATGAAATATAATGTGCAATCACTACCAGAAAAAGTCAAATTAGCGACGTCTAAAAACGTCGCTAAAAAACCAAATATCGTCGCTAATTTAGTTTAGCGACGTAATTAGCGACGTTATAAAGTTGTCGGAAAAAACCAAGTCGCAAAAAAAAAACGTCGCTATACCGACGTTTTTAGCGACTTTAATGTGTCACAAAATTTAGCAACGTTTAGCGACGCCGCGTCACTAAATAGCGACGTTTATTAAAGTCGTTAAACGTCGCTGATTAGCGACTTATATAGCGACGTTACACCAACGTCTTTAATGACCTGGCTATTCTGCCATGTCAGCAATTGGCGATGTTTTTAGCGACGTCATTAGCGACGTATTTAGCGACTTGTTACAGCATCGCTAATTAGCGACGTATTTAGCGACGTAACTTAACGTCGCTAAACGTCGCTAAAAACGGCGCTAATTTAAAAAAAATTGCATTTCTGGATTTACCAGCCCCCTTGGGTTCATTATCAGGTATATGATGGTAGTAGAAATAATTGAATAAAGAACACAGTAGCAGCACCAAGGGAAAAAATTCTAGTACACTGGGTAAATACAGGTCAAGTATCAGTCATCAGTTGTAAACGAAAATATGAATAATATAATAAAATTTGAAGAAAAGAAAGCATCCAGCAAATCTCATCGTAAACGTAAAGAATATGACAAATTTATATCCATACAATCGCATCCTAAATAATAATAAAAATAACTATACTACTGCGGATCTGCAGGAGGCTGACCACCGGCGCGCTTGAAGGATAAGAACTCCTCATACTCGTCCCATGGAATCGACACCGATGTCGATGGAGAAGGCAGTGACGTCGGTGGAGGCCGTGCCCGCTCCAAGTCTGCGAGTCGCTGGTTGTAAGAATCCAGGGTAGATAACAGCCTCGTACTGCTATGAACCATTGAATCTTGCATCCTCGTCAGCTCCTCGCCCATCGATAGCTGTGACGCCTGCAGCTCCATGATGTTGCGGTCATTTGAGGCTCTAATATCATTTGTCAATTCCCGTAGCTCCGTCATGCTGCGGTCGAGCATATCCAATCGTGCGATGATCATCGGATCGTCCGCCTGCGGCTGGGACCGGGACTGCTCCTCCATACTTCGCAGCAACTCGTCACGGAGAGACACAATCTGACGGTCAACGGCCTCCTGGACTCTGGCAGACGACTGCGAGGGCTGCGACTGCGAGGGGTGTGTGGAATGCGCAGCTGTTGGGGAGGCCCTAGATGACTGCGTCGCAACCAGGGCGCCATAGGAGCCTGTACCGTAGTACGTACCCCTCTGGAGACCACTAGCTGCGGTCACCCACAGGTCGTCCGCCGACGAAGATGGAGCGGGCTGCGACGAAGTACCATAAGTTTTTCGGACGCATTGAATACTTTGAGTAGCCCATAGCTCATCGTCATTCAAATATATCTTCTTTATTTTTTCCGAAGGCTTTCCGGACGCATTGAATACTTTGAGTATTGCATCATTAGATTCCTGATATGCGTCGTCGTTTCTGGGAGCTTTCGTCCTATTAGTAGCAACATGCGGTTTGAAATACGTCGAGCAAAAGTTTATAATCTCCTCGAGAACATAAGCTTCACAAATAGAGCCTTCAATCCGTGCCTTATTTTTCACCTTTCTCTTTAGGTGATTCAGATGCCGCTCGAAGGGGTACATCCACCGATAACCGACAGGACCACCAACACGTGCCTCATAGAAAAGATGAATTGGCAAATGCTCCATAGAGTCGAAGAATCCAGGAGGAAACACCTTCTCGAGCTTACATAGTATTACCGCAATGTCCCTCTCTTGCTTTTCTAGACGATCGACGAGCAACTTAGTACAACAAAGATCTCTGAAGAATATGCTCAGCTCTGTCAATGGGTCCCAAACGACCTGCGGTAAGAATTCCCGAAATGCAATCGGAATTAACCTCTCCATGAATACGTGACAATCGTGGCTCTTCATACCCACCAGTTTGTTCTCCTTGAGGTCGACGCATCTTCTCAAGTTCGACACGTACCCGTCTGGAAACTTTAGACCCTGAATCCACCTACAAAGTCTACCTTTATCCTCTTTATCCAGTGAGAAAACTGACTTAGGTTGCTTTAACTTTCCATTCCCCTCCTCTATCAAATGCAATGCAGGACGTCTACATATTTCTTCTAAGTCCAACCTGGCCTTCGGATTATCTTTCGTCTTCCCCTTTACCTCCATTATAGTATTAATTATGTTATCAAACACATTCTTCTCGATATGCATGACATCAAGGTTATGTCTGATCAGATTGGTGCTCCAATATGGCAGATCCCAGAATATACTCCTCTTCGTCCAGTTATGGGTGCGACCAAATCCGTCACACTTGTACCCCTTAGCAGGCTCTTCGATAGCACTTGGTAAATCTTTTACCTCTTCCCATATCGTGCATCCGGGCCACCTTGGCGGTGGATTGGCCTTCTCCACAACTCCCGCACGAAAAGCATTCCGGTTCCTCCGGTACGGATGATCCTTTGGCAAAAATTGTCGATGACAATCGAAGAAGCACGGTTTGCCTCCGTGTTTCAAACTGAAAGCCTGAGAACGGTCCATGCAATACGGACATGAGAGACGACCATGGGTGCTCCATTCCGATAATATTCCATAGGCCGAAAAGTCGTTGATGGTCCACATAAGTGCTGCCCTCATCTGAAAATTCTGCTTTCTAGAAACATCGTACGTGTTGGCACTTACTTCCCACAGCTGATTCAACTCATCTATCAAAGGCTGTAAATACACATCGATGTTCCTCTTCGGATTGTTCGGACCCGGGATAATAACGGTTAGGAACATATACGGAGTCTTCATGCACATCCAAGGCGGTAGATTGTACGGAGTGACGATCACAGGCCAACATGAATACTGGGAGCCCGAAAGTCCGAATGGGATAAAACCGTCAGAGGAGAGCCCAATCTGACATTACGCGCTTCCTCGACAAAATATGGATACTCTCGATCAAAGTGCTTCCATGCTTCTCCATCGGATGGATGATCCAATACTCCTTCGATCTGTTTTCGCCTGTGCCAACTCATATTTTCTGCAGTCTCCTTAACCATAAACAACCGCTGCAACTGCGGCGTCAAAGGCAAGTAGTGCATCGAATCGGTAGGCTTCCTTGCACCGACAGACTTTCCTCTAACAGTGGCCTTGTAGCGATCAGCACCACAGAATCTGCACGTATCTTCATCCTTGTCGTCTTTGTAGTACAACATGCACCCGTTGCGACATGCATCGATTTTCTCGTATCCCATCCAAAGCGATCTCACCATCCTCTTAGATCGATAGAAGTCTTTAGGCAACTTTGCACCCTCGGGCAAGATCTCTATAATCAAATCGAGCAGTTGATTATAGCATTCTTGCGACATGTTAAAATCGGATTTGATGCTCAATAATCTTGTAACCACCTCCAACGGTGAATGATCCTCACAACCAGGATATAGTGGAGTCCTTGCATTCTCCAGCAACTCCATAAACTTTGCAGCATCGGCATTCGGTGCCTCCTTAGCTGCATCATAATTGTCCGGATTGAAACTAGGTCCCGCCGCATCATAATTGTCCGGATTGAAACTAGGCCCCGCCGCATCATAAACCATGTTCACCAACCCGTCGTCATAAGCATCGTGGTCTTGGACATCCATATACGGCTCCACATAGGGCTCCGACTCCGATGCTAGAGATACAAGTTCTCCGTGCGCGGTCCACTGATAGTAATTCGGCGTGAAGCCCTTCGAGTATAAATGATATGTAACTTCCACTTCTGGATAATATTTCCTGTTGCGACATCTCACACACGGACACTTAATTTTGGTACCGTCCATGTACTGAGGGAAAGCCTTGGCGAACTGCAGGAACTGCTGTACAACCTCAATGAATTCATCCCGCACACCGCACATGTCATCAGGATGACGGTTGTACATCCACGAACGATGACGCAGATAGTAATTCATATCCATTTCTAGATACTTCTGCAAAAATGACAGTATGTATCATATAAATCATTACATACAGTGGTTTATCACCTAACTTCATAACTTAACCGTACTATAAAAATCATAACTGATATAATACATACTTTCATTTATCAAAGTCTAAAATAAGCAATATTCAAAACAACTGAAAAGAGGCCAAGTCTCTTAGTTTTTTAATATTTTATACTATTGGTAAAAGCAAACAATAGTTTTTTTTTACTACTTGAAAAGAGGCCAAGTCTCTTAGTTTTTTAATATTTTTTCTATGCGTAATTACTTAACTTCCCATATTAAATTGAATGAACAATTTTAATTAGTAAGAACTTTTTTGGAAAAAAAATTCCACTGTGATGTCTCAGTTTTCTTATTATAAAGTAGTATAGATATATGGCTCATAGTATCCTAGTAAGTTGTGAGTTGGAAGCAAACACACACACACACACACACACACATAAAAATGGATTAGATCTTATTTTAAGCCTAGGCTTACAAGAGTTGCCAATGGCCTCTTTTGCTACATAGTGCATCCCTCGAAGCCCAGGCCCACACACACAAACATAAAATGGATTAGATCTTATGTTAAGCCTTGGCTTACAAGAGTTGCCAATGGCGTCTTTTGCTACATAGTGCATCCCTCGAAGCCCAGGCCCAAAGCTCATCTAGAGCAACTAGTTATCAATATAGTTGTTGTATTTACTAGTTATCAATATAGTTGTTCTATAAATACAGAGGCATCATCTAGACAGGAGAATTCAGGAATTGAGGTATCATAAGCTAAATCTAGAATTTCCACAACTAATTCATGCTGCATTGTTCTATAAATATACAGAGGCGCCATCTAGACCGAAGAATTCAGGAATAGAGGAATCATAAGCTAAATCTATAATAATTCTTGAATTCCACAACTAATTCCTGCTGCACCTATTGCTAAAGTAGGCACTGTGCAAACTCCAATGGTTTCTTCTCCTTGATCCCCTGAAGAACCTGATAATTGAATCAGGATCCAGATCTCCAGAAGCAGATAATTCTTGCAATTCAATAAAGCTAGACTGTACTGGTAGGGAATTTACAAGGTACTAAAGTAACTGTACATCACGAAGGGTCTCTACTTCTTATAGAGGCAGAGGGGGATCATCATAGTAAGTAAAATATGGAGGACATAGTAGCAAGGCCTGCGGGGAGAGAGAGACATGGATGCTCAGTGCATACAAGTGCAATGCTCCTCTGCACAAGACAGACTAGGAAGAAACATCCATAGTGAAGATAGAATATTGTATGTGTTTCAGTGTGTGTGTGTGTGTGTGTCAGTGTGTGTGTGTGTGTGTCGTGCCTGTGTCAGTGTCAGTGTCTGTGTGAGTGTGTGTGTGTGTGTGTGTGTGTGTGTGTGTGTGTGTGTGTGTGTGTGTATCTTCGTCTGTGTGTGTGTGTCGTGTGTGTCTGTCAGTGTCTGTCTGCGTGTGTCGTGTCTGTGTGCGTGTGTCGTGTCTGTCCAGTCATCAGTTGTGTCAGTGTCACATGAGAGAGAGAGAGAGAGATAGATTACCTAGAGCTCGAGGAGGAGGAGGGGGTGCCGGAGTAGCCGCAGCCGTGGAGAGCCGGTCGCCGGAGAGGGGGGCGGGAGAAATCGAAAACTTTTGAAATTTTTGACAGATGGGGGAAAAGAATCTGAGCCATAATTAACCAAAATTTAGCGATGTTTAGCGACATCTAATAAAAATGTCGCTAAATTAAAATTTAGCGACGTCAAAGACGTCGCTAAACACGTTGCTAAATATTTTTGACATATACGTCGCTAATTACGACGCTAAACGTCGCTAAATCAGATATATTAGCGACGTTTAGCGACCTTAATTGAAATTATAGCGACTCATCTTTTAAAATCTTAATAAAAGTCGCTAAACGTCGCTAAATGTCGCCATTTAGCGACGTTTAGCGACATTTTTAATGGAGTCGCTGATTTAGCGACGTTTATACCAGGAGTCGCTAAAATACGTCGCTAATCCCACTTTTTCTAGTAGTGAATGTCAGTATCCCAACTGCCAAACTTAGCTGGAGGTTTTCAGCATTGACTCTAGAAGTTCTACGAAGCATGACAAGAGTATTAGAAGCATCATAGGAGGAATTGTTATCAGGTGACTCAGGTGGAAGGGCTGAAGAAGGTCCTGGAGAAGAGGGACTTGGGACATCAGCATTTGTGGGTACTGGCCTAGGCACAGAAGGAGGAAACTCATGTTGCTGCAGCTGCTCCTGCTGCTCATGCTCCCTACATACTCTCAGCTCCCCTGACTGTCGGCTCCCCCTAAGACACCATCACTCCTCGGTGACTCAAAAGGACATGGAATCATACCAACCACGATGCCACTCTCATTCTTTTCCTCTCAACTAGCATTAGTAGAGTCATCCCCAAACAAAGAACTTAACTCCATCTTCTCCCTATAAAATGGTTCAAACTCCCAGAATGTCACGTCCATACTGACAAACAGCCTTCTTTCAGTGGGATACCAACACTTGTATCCTTTCTGACTTGATGAGTAGCCCATAAAGATACATTTAACTACTTGTGGATCCAGTTTGCTTACCATCATTCTGTGATCTCGCACAAAATATGTGCAGCCAAACACTCTAGGTGGAACAATAAAAATATTAGAGCCCAAGAGCATCTCACATGGTGTCTTCATCCCTAATACTCTTAACGACATCATGTTAATTAAATAAGCTGTTGTCATAACATCCTCACTCCACAAGAACTTCGGCACATTCATTGTCAGCATCAAAGAACGTGCAACTTCTAGTAGATGACTGTTCTTGCGTTCAACCACCCCATTCTGAGCATGAGTGTCTGGACAAGTAGTTTGATGAAGAATTCCCTGACTAGAGATAAAATTAGCAAACTTCTTATTGGTGTACTCGGTCTCATTATCTGTTCGAAGAATCTTTACATTTACTCCAAACTGGGTCTTCACATACGCCGAGAAGTCTTGAAAATATTTGTACTCCTCAGATTTCTGCTTCATCGTGTAGATCCAGGTCATACGTAAGTAGTAATCAATGAAGGTAACAAACCATCTGAATCCACTGATGGAAGTAGTAGGACACAGTCCCCAAACATCAGAATGAACAAGTGCAAATGGCTCAAGATTTCGAAGACCAACCATTTTATAAGTAGAACGTGTAACGCCCCGCAATCGCTCGGAGCGTTACGCTGAGTCAGAGTGAAATAAGTCAAATGCTGGTTACATTTGAAATGTTGGATTTTGGGAAGAAGGATTAATCGAGTTGGTTTCAATGTGCAGATGGCTAGCGGATTTGATGGAAATCAGGTGTTCGTTCAGAACAGTACTGAATAGCTGGATGGAAACGATAATGCCGTCTTCCTTAGTACGATCGGTCGGATGATTTGGAGAGCACGACCTGCTCGCACGGTCATACCAGTTGAGTAGATCGCGCTTGCATCGGACCACGGGTTCAAGGGATTGGCCGTATCGGCAGGACAGGATGCCTAACGGGATCAAACATTGTGAGTGGGCTCTTTCCCTTCTCCTCTACTCCTTCATGCCTAATAATATGGAAAACACGTAAAAGGCTTGAACACTTGGGCTGAAACCTTGGGAATCACTACACTGAGGCGTGCATAGAGCGTACGTCGTTGGCTTGATAGGATTGTGGCTTAAAATGATTTACGCGTTGGTTAGTTGGAACTAGAGTTGGATAATACATTTGAGGCAGTCGGTTGGATACATTGGGATTATGCTTGGACGGTTGGAATTATACAAGTTGGAATAATACATTGAGGCAAATGGGAATATCGGGAATTCGGACGAGCGAGCGTGCATCCGTGCACGAGTATCACTTGGTCGCTTTGTCTTGCAAAGCGAGCAGTTGCGGTTCAAAATCGAACAACTGCATCGGCGAGAGCGTTATACCACGAATGGGGCATTGTGCCACTGAAACGGCATTGGACCATGGGATTGCTTTGAGCATGGGTGTTGCACCAATTCAGAATACATTACTGTAAAGCGACAATGTGAATATGAGTATTTTGGTGCCTTGGGCTATATATGTTGAGGTCGAGATTTGGAATCCTTGGTTGGATATGTTGGAAGAATGGTTATGGATGCTTCGGTTGGATATTCGGTTGAACGAGTCTAGGATCGCTTGGTGGGGCGAGAATGTTCGATACTCTCGTCATACCTACTTTCTGCATGTCACGGACAACCTGTGTACACAGGGTTTGACATTTCCTCGAAATGGCTTCCCGGGGCACTGGGACCGTATCGATCCGGAGGGAAATATTGATTCGTGCTAGTCATGATGCATTGCGGGACCTCCAGCAGGGCTAATTACCCGGGCTGATAGGGCGCGCCGCTAATGCTTGGAATATGTCCTTTATGGCTTTGCCAGTGACTTCATATAGATAAGAGTTGGCTTGTTTTTCTTTTGTTGGTTTGGCTTTCGTGTAGGCGCGGCCACCTTGCCTCGGCAAGAGTGTGCACTCGAGATTGGAATATAAACTTTGGTTGAGGATGGATATTGAGGCGAGACTGATGGTTCGATATATTATCGTGCAAACGATGGCATTGAGTAGGACGGGTTGCATGCTAGTTTACTTCGGGTTGGATATATATAAATGCTTGTCGATTGGTTTGAGTTGAATGCTTGCATGCTTAAACTGCTTTACAGCTTTCCTTAACATGTCATCCATATGCCATGAAATGAATCTAGGATTCAAACTAGAAAGATCACCATATAACTGTTTGCATTCACTATTTTACTTAGTGTCGGCTTAGACGAGTGGGTTACCCCGCTCACCAGTACGGTTGTGTACTGACCCACGTTTGTGGGCAATATTTCAGGTACACAGGCGTAGTGGCGCTGCTTGGATATACTGGACAAGATGTATGAACTGTAAGTACCTTTGTGGGCTAGAGAAAAGAGCAAGAGTATTTTATCGTCTCTGTGGCATCGCCTTTGTGGCATTGCCTCGGGGCATTCTATTTGGACCCTATCGTGAGCTTCGCTGCATATTACTCTGATGTGTGCTTGGTACACAAATTGGCTTCCGCTGTAACTTGGTTGTTTCGATGATAACTTTGGTGTTTAACAATATCGCCTTGTACGAGCGCAACTCCAGGCTCGTACGACATCTCGTCCCGATGAGAACGATTGTCCCGCGGGAGAGCTGCAACGTGGTGATTTTACGTTCAGCGGGGATATCGGAGCTTGCGGGAGATTGGGGCGTGACAGAACGTGTATACATCCCAAGTTCACAAGCATTACAAAATAATATTTTTTGTCTACTTTATGCATTATCTCAAGTTCTAACTTATTCAAACTATTAAAAGATAAATGTCTCAATCTGCAGTATTGAATCATTGCTTCTGTCTCTGGCCCTCCACTAATAGTAGCAGCGAGCATTGCATCCTCCATGTCCAAGTACCAAAGGCCATTACGTCTGATGCCAGTCCTAAGACTCTTTTCCCTGGCCTTCTCCTGGAAAGAACACATATCCCGATCAAAAAGAACAGTACAATTCAATTGATCAATGAGAGAGCTAACAGAAAGTAAGTTGACCAAAAATGAAGGAACATTCAAGACAGATGACAGGGTAACATATGAAGTACAATGGACCGAGCCAGTACCCCTGATGGGTTGGGATGTCCCATCAGCAGTCTGAACTATCTAAGGATGCATATGTTTGCTCGGATAATATAATACAAACTCACTAGATGCACATGTGATATGCCTAGATGCACCTGAGTCTATGATCCAATCAGTATGAGATTTAGTGGATGAAAGTGCCTGAATCGGGATACTGTTGCCCATATGAGCAGCGTAACCAGTAAAGTTATCAAGGTAGGTAGTGATAGTCAGATCCTGAGTGGCATGTCCCTTGCCCTTAGAACTCTCAACCTGAAGCTTGAATTGACGTAGTTCCTCCAGCTTTGTCATCTCGGCTCCAGCCATCTTAGTAGTGGTCTCCTCTGGCACAGCTAGGTGAGCAACTCTCCGACCTCCATGTCCCCTGCCTCCTTGACCTGTACATCAACCTCTCTGTCATCTGCCTCCTCGGCCACGACCAGAATTGTGGGGTTGAGGACAGTTGTAACTAAGGTGCCCTTTCTTCCCATAATTGTAGCACTCCCTGTCATTGCTGATGGGAGCACTAGGAATCACCAATGTCGAGCGGACAGCTGGTGAGGTCTCGTCTTTCATCACTTTCTGTCTGATCTCCTCTTGCTCCATCGATGCAACAGTCTCATCCAGAGATGGAAAAGATAGCAGATGACACATTGCTGCCCTCATAGACTCAAACTGTGAGTTTAGACCATTGAGAAAATGTGCCACACACCTTTGAAAAAATGTTCCACACGCCTACGCTCAAGGTACTATTTTCCAAGGAGAATATCTGACGAGTTTTGCAATGATAGCGGATCATAGTGATCCAAGTCCGCCCATAAGCGACGTAGCTCCGTTGCATACTAGAGTACTGTCTTCTCCCCCTGTGTGGTAGCATCAATCTTTTTCTCAACTTTCATCATCATCATGACACTCCCAACTCCAGAGTACATCCCAGCCAATGTCGTCCAGACATCAGCTGC
This sequence comes from Iris macrosiphon, assembly GCA_036927795.1. Lineage (NCBI taxonomy): Eukaryota > Viridiplantae > Streptophyta > Magnoliopsida > Asparagales > Iridaceae > Iris > Iris macrosiphon. Next base: position 143,789,606 of record JAYESA010000017.1, on the reverse strand, counting down.
ACTGCAGATCGACTCCACCATCCCAGCTATGGATGGAGACACAGAAGTCAGCAGCCAAAAAACTACCAGAGAATTAAGGTGACTCCATATGCTCCACTTAGCACTCGTCTTATCCTTTGGCTCAATGCACTCTCTATCCACATATTTTTTAATCCCCTTGGTCCGAAGGTTCAGCAGTGTCACGTCCCAATCCCGAAGGTCCCGACAACGCCCCCGCAGGGCGCGAATCACGCGCCGCGACGCTCCAGCTGGGCGTAAGTCGTTTTCCATCGAGACATGATGTCGTGCGAGCCTGGGGTTGCGCCCGCACAAAACAACATCATTAAAGTTGTGGCTATCAACGAACCGATCGAGTAAGCAGCGGAGGGACAGCGTTACAAACAATAATCCATCTGAGTATACGGGGCAAAGCTCAAGATATAAGGTTCTCTGAATACAATGCACAGTTCCATACATTATGTCCCTCTATACAAAAGCAGCTCAAAACAATCGATATGGCTCAAGGCATCGACACCAAATTTTTGGGTCCTGGAGATGAAGCACTAATATCGCTTCCTCGAACGATCCAACACCTGCAAACAAGCAAACTATTGGTGGGTCAGCACTTTAGAGAAATTACTGGTGAATATAAAATCAACGAACAGAAGCAACATTCACTAAAACCAACACTAAGTAATTATGTTATAAAATATTATATTACTAGTGATCTTTCTAGTTTTACCTAGGTTCGTTACATGCAGTACAGGAACGGAGTCATATTACTTCTTTTTGAAACATCTTTGAAATCAGAGTTCAGGTTCGATTCATTCAAGCACACAAGACAAGCCGATTATTCTACTATCAAGGTGTGCGCAACGTGTCTCGTGAGCTATACTCAAAGACTCTAGAGACAATTATCATGTCCCAGTCCCAAAATACGTAGGACTAGGAATACGTATATGCCCAGCCGTATGTATATGAACTCCAATATATGGAAATCATATACACACGTACGCTGTATATGAATATGCAATCCATCAGTGGTAATATACTGTCACAACAAGTCACACATAATCTATATCTCATCCACAGCATAAATAATCAGAAGGAATAAAGAGCTGAATAATAACTGGATATCAAGGATAAGTATCAAGTCTGATAGTCCGATGGAAACAAATCCACTACAAACGACTATACTGAAGTAGAACAAAATCTCTCTAAATAGTGGAAATAATCACAGCTATTCACCTCCTCAGTCTGGTAAGTAGAGTCATGTCCAGGTCCGTACTCCTGTGGATATTCCTGCTCGTCCATATCTGGAAAGGGACCAGGTCCTCAGAGGGACGTAACAAGATACATAATAACATGCCAATAAGTATTGAAAAATAAACATCCAGTGGGTCGCCTAACCGTCTAAGTGAAATACAACTTGAGGACAACCTTGAGTGTATGGAAAGTGTAGGCTAGACATATGCTGACGTAATTCACCAATCGTGACAACTGGCTAGTATATGCCACATATGCCCCCAGTACAAGGGCGCATGTATACAATAATCGTCGAGTGTGGAATCTGCATAGAGGAAGTGGGTGTCCCATACGCCTACTAGTAGTCCTCCCCGCCCAATGCTCTAAGCATGTCACATCCATGACACGAGCTGGTTCATAGCCTATCCTTAGTACCCTAGCCCAATCCTACAACCAAACAAGGACAAGGATTGGACCACCGTACTACAATAGACTATGTCTATGGACCTATAATAACTGCAGAGTCTTCTAGCATACAAGGTTTCTATCAGCAGTTATCCCTAACGCACAGCTCATACGTACAGGAGGCCAACCCGGTACGTAGTCCGGAATCTATATGAGACTCACAACTCGTGTAACAACTATGTCACGACCAATGAACCTACTGATGCTACATGATACTGGGGTGGTCTCATAAAATAGGTCTAAATTCTACATAAATAAACATCTATATAAGCAGAAATAAATATGCATGCATCAGTTGGAATGTAAATAATCAGTATAATGGCAAGGTATACTTGCCGAGCAAAAGTTCTGTATAGTGCACGTCCAAAGCAGCGTGTTAGTTTAGTGAAAGAAGAATTGTAGTTAGGGTTTGAAAGAGTTGTATATATATAGAGATAAGAGGCAATGGAAATCACTTAATGGTTAAGAAACTACTGCTGCTGCTGTTTCTCTTTCATTGGTTTAGGTTTCGGCTGAGGGTTGTTTAGTAATAACATAGAGATAAGAGGCGGTGGAAATGAGGCGGTGGGTTTGTTTTACGCGCGGTATAGGAAATTAAGCGGTGGGGTTGAGTTTACGCGCGGTGAAATAAGAAGCGATGGAGTTCTACTTTACGCGTGGGGTTTAAACTTTACGCGCGGAGAAGGAAAGAAATAGAAGTTGGGTTTTGCTACTGTTGCTGCTGATATTTTCTACGCGGGTTTGGGTGCAAGCGGGTAGTGGGTTGAGGAGTTGCGGTTTGGTTTGATCCAATAAGAATTATATATATATATATATATATATATATAGAAAGCTCTAAAAATTATATTGGTGCATACGGTTAAGCTAACAACTGTCCAAGGGTCTCCTACATGAAATAATTTAGAAAAAAATTTATAATGGCCCCATAAGTCCTCTAAATGCAAAAACACCTCAAAATAAAATCTAATAAAAATCTATTCTCTCTATTTAGCTCATAATTATTATAAATAAATAAATAATATGGTTTTTAGAATTAGGCTTCTTACAACAATGCACCATCTAGGAACTATTATTCTATCAAGCAAACAAGATGAACTATCTATAAGATATCGATATCCGAGAAACTCAGGATCAGTAGCGGTAATCCAGCTAACTAATGACTCATTTATCTGATGCTATTAGCAGTTGTGACTCATGGTTGCTTTTTACTAAAATACGCTCAAAATAGTAGCCGGGACCAAGGTTCAGCTTTGCACTAATAACCATTGTCCGACCGATGCAAATGCATGAAACACTATCAGATAAACTCTATGATGCACATGATCATGAACAAGCTATATATATATATATATATATATATATATATATATATATATATATATATACACTCATCCGTCTCTGAGTAAGTGTAAAACAATAAGCAAAACGATATATTACTTATGTAGTGATTAAAACAATAAGCAAAACGACATATTACTTATGTAGTGATTCTTACCCCTTACCGAACAGCTATCCCTGCAGCAGACATACAAGTTAGCAACATATGCATATATAAGCAAGGTTCTCTTTTTCTGTCCGTCTCTGCATCGAACAGTTAAGTATGCAAGAAGGCTAGCCTAGCATGCGCCATAAATACCTGAATACAGCTATCTCCATGAACAAGCTAACTTCTCTAACACAAACTCTTTCCAATAGAAGCATCGTCTCCCATCTAATAGCCACGTCCTCCTAGATCTCGTAGAACCGGAACATCAGGACGCACTATTAGTCTTACCCCGTCAATCTCCATCCACCATTCTAATAGTCATGCCCCCTAGATCATGTAGGACCGGAACATCGGGACTCACTATTGGTCTCTAAACTTGTCATTTAGCCTTCATCCCCCGCAAGCTCCTCGATAACAAGCACATCACAGGCATAACACAACGTGACAATACAAGCTTTCAATCCATCTATCTATTATCTAATAGTCGCATCCCCCTAGATCCCGTAGGACCGAAACATCAGGGCGGGCTACTAGTCTCTTTTCTAACAAGACAAGCCATTTACTCTTTATAACAAAACAAACATACATTCAATCTAGCTTTTGCATCAAAGACAAGCAATTATAAACACGACGACAAGCAAACATATGAACGATCTTCAATTAAGCAAGCATGCCACGGATCTATTTATCTCTTCAAGTTAGCATGCAGTTCTATTCTTTCCGTAGCATAGCAAGGTTCGTTCGATAGCGGTGTCAGTGTAACTAGCATACAACATTCATTTATATACTTAGCATGGCAATGGTTCTATCTCTTTTTAGACAAGCAGGTTATCGTTCTATCATTCTTATGCCATCGTTATCTTATTAAGCAAACAAGCACTGCAAAAACTCAGATTCATAATTAAGGCGTGCAAGAATCAGAGAATGGAGTTCTGCTCACTCACCTAGATCAGTCATTTTCTGGTTCAACAAGGAGCTCTTCAAGAAGGTTTCATTTTTGAGTCAGCAAACCGATATCTCTTGTATATAGTGTCAACGCTGAACGGGGCACTACAAGCAGCGCCCTCCTAGACCAACTTAGGTAGTTTCTAGTTCACTCTGGTTTGATGTCATTGGGCAGCAACTCTATCTTCTTTATCACCTGCGACGGTTCTAGTGCGGGTACGACTACCCTACTGGATGAGGTCTTCTCTAATTTGGCCTGAAACACCCTGGCCACCCTCTCCAGTATCTCTTTCAACTCCTGACTAGTCACAGGTGTTCCCATCTCCACAGTTGCACACAAGGACGAGGTCAAACGCAACTCAAACACGTGTCGTGCGCCTACATGCGATTACGACTTTCTCCATCTATATGTACACCCCCAAACTCATGCTGCATGAGAAATGCACGATAGATATAACTTGCTGGAACAAGGACTAGAAATAGAGATTTGTGCAAAACTTCCCAAGAAGTATGCTCTCTAATCTCAGAACCCACGTTGAGATCGAAATCAGAGGATCACACAAGAGTTCCTCTCTAATTATCCACGATCCAACAACGGGTTTGACGACACCCGCAGACAAACCCGCAGGGAACGTCGACGACACCCGAGGGGGGGGGGAGAGGGGATCTTGGAACACACAGAAAATTCTCATTGTTTTTTTAGAAACAAAAAAAATTCGAAAAATGATTCAGAATTTTGATTTTGATACCATGTAGAAAGCTTAATTGATTTATTTCTCAAAGAGGGAGTCCATATATATAGGAGGCTAGCCTCCTCCTAACTTTCTATCAAATGTAGAACTAAATAAGTTCCAATGCCATATCCATATATGCTCGACCTGCTCTACTGTTTTGGACACTGCTGGTCTGTGTTCCAAACATCCCAAAGGCCCAGACGAGGATAGTGCAACTCGAATGGAGTGTAAGGTAGGGGAGAGGGAAACCACTCAAGTAGATACTGGGGGAGAGCAGAATGCACCTCAATTCATTCTTGACCGACTTCTAGACTTTTAAGTCCCATCGAGGGAACCAAGACCAAGTGCTCCATATTTGAAAACTGGTTCCATAGATGGACCATCCGACTGTCTACTTGCCTCAAAGTTGTTTACACCGACTCCCAGACTGATCACGGACCGGAGCACATGGATGCGGAACCGACAGACAGCCGAGGAAGGGGATGATGAATTCCTGAGCAGCCTGTTGAGTCTGCAGGAAGATACTGTAGGTTGCATCAACAAGCCAAAGGATATCAGAGATACAGAGCTCCATTCAAGGATTCTAGAGGAGCCCAATGCCAAAATAATTATTGAGATAGTGCTACTTCAGAACATTTCCAAATGGTATCAGCTATACTGAGCTCCATTCAAGACTTCACTGTGAATTTTTTAAATTTTTGTTCCAAAAATATCAATTGCTCATTAAATTTAACATGAGTACTCTAGGTAATTATGTAGAAAAAAAAAAAATTCTCTTCCCAAATAGATTTTTTTTATATGAAAATATGGTTTGCTCTTGTCAAAATATAACAATTAAGGGACGAGCATCTATACTAGTTGATACTAATTTTGAAAGCTATAATCATCATTAGTGTATAGTAGATACTAAATAACGGGTATATATATAAGTTAACATATTAATATGACCTTTTGACATGGAAGTCCAGCAGACGTCCCAGCCTAACCATAAAAACGCCATCTTGTTAGCAGTCCATATATGTAGCACAATGGCTGCTCAATTACTCCACAATTACAAACATTAAACACATGTATAATATGATGTAAAGTGCCCCAAAGTCTTATTTGGGAAACAAGTTCCGCACGGTATCTTAAAACAATTAACTAATGTACATGCCCAGAGCAACGATCCACCCGGTACTATTGAATTGAAGTTTCTCCTTCCAGACGGATCCTCTTGTTTCCACATTCTTCGCCTGTGGGCGATGGACTCTCCTTAGCTTCCACTGAACACCTCTTGTAAGGCTTAAAACCTGTTCGACGAAGCTTTAGTTTACCAAAACTATTTTCGCTTGTGAAACAACCTTGTGAAAGAAAGATCGGTTCACTTGGACATGCTGTCATATTGAGATCAACTGGTAATTCAGTGATAGCTTCTTCGTCTTCGCCCGTCTTTACAACAGAATCCTTGGGGTGTGGGCACGAGAAGCTTTGTGGCAGCACTTGTCTGGTGAAGAGCGCTCGGAAGGCAATCCGTCCCTGACAAAACAAAATACAGTTAGAGGAGCAGGTTGCGACAATTGTTCAAGAGTACAATATTTCTAGTGATTTGACTAGCTTGTGTCGATGATAACCTCTTCAGAGACCTCCTTCCAAGACTCATTCAAGCTGCCACTGCATCTAAATCGTCGAGTGTTGGTCTCCCCAGATAGCAGATTATCAAACTGAAGTTGCTTAGCTTCATTGTTCTCTTCATTTTGATGAAAATGAAGTTGCTTAGCTTCATCGTTCTCTTCATTTTGCTTCTCCAGTGTGTCGGTTTCTAGTTCACTACCAGACGTGTTGGAGGCACAGGAAGAGCGATCAAGCTTTTTCTCGCAACTAGCCTTGCCAGGATGATGAAATTCATCATTTTCCGAAGGTTTTAACTTGTCCGAGTTCATATTCATTTCATTTCGTCCATTTGAGCCTGATGATGAAACAAATGGTTTAGAAGCGGGATAGTGTGCTTTTAGAGCCTCAGATTGTTCTGGCTCAACAACTTGCTGAACTACTCCATTAGAATTTTGAAGTGTGTCACCTTTCTCTTCTTTTGTGTCTACTGGAACTAGGGATATATCCAGTGTGTTAATGGTGGTCGTGGGAGCAGGAGCAAAGGCAAAACCAGGGTGAACTGGAGGGAAGACTGGCAGTAGCCCTTGAGCAGCCCACCATGCCGATGCAGCTGCAACTGTAGCAGCAGCAATGGCTGCCATGCTTGGAGAAGGGTTCATGTGCCTTGCAGGAATTCCACCAGGCAGAGTTTCAGTTGAATCAAGTGAAGCACCCGTTCCTACAGAGGGCCAAAATGATGCTGCCAAGCAAGCTGCTGCATGAACAGCTGGATTTTGTAACAAACTCGACACTACAAGACTCGAATAGCTTGACGAGAAATTTAGAGCTGATCTATAAGAATCATGGTTTATGGGGAACTGGGTAAAAGGTGGAGAAACTGGGAAAGATTGATGGATGGAAGATAATCCAGAGTTCGAGTGTAGTTCTGACGTCGACGACATTGTAGGACTAAATGATGGTTTAGTATTAACATGAACTCCTGCTTGGTCAGTCACTGTCATCTGGATATTTTTATTTCTGCTTTGCTTTAGCACAGAACCGTGCTTTGAGAAGCTTTCATCTCCTTGCTGACTTTCCACAACTGGAAGATCTACATTTTCTGGCTGCCCTGATACAACTGCCCCATTTTGAGCAGATTTTGTCTGCTGATCTATGTGAATTTCTTTGACTTCTTCAATCTGATGATCTCTATTAACTGTTTCATTTCCTCTTGGATCATTGTCATCATTTAACACAGAAGAACCTGTCAGTATAATTTTCTCTTTGATTCCTACCGTAAGGGGAACAAATCCTTTGAAGGCACAGGGGTTTGAAGAGCTCTTATTAAAAGAAGAGACTGAAGCAGATGGAGCATCTTGGAAAAGGTTGAGAACTTCTGAACGACAGCCATCTTCAGAATTATCTTCTGTTCCTTGAATCTGATCAAGAATAAAAGGGGGGGAAAAGAGAATGAAGGAAAAAACAGGTTGATTACGTGAAATGATAGAAGATGGACTTTCTTACCTTCCAAGGTGCATTGTTATCCATGAATGTGGCTTGTTTACATACACTCATTGGAGAAGGAGATTTTGATGTTTTGTCATCCCTTCCTCCAGCAGGTGACGATGAGAAAGAACCTACACCTGTCTTTCGAGGATACGGACTGGCTGGTTTTCTTTTTGGTCGTGGAGGTGGGATTTCAAGGTCATGAGCCTGTCCAAAGGGAATGCCTTTCATAAGGGCTTCTTTCTCCAACTGTAATTTTAATGTTTGTTAGCCTTTGTAAGCAGATTTTCTCGGTCCGATTGGGGTAATAATTCATATTATACAAAGAGTTGATACTTTAACACAACACTGTTAAAGTATCATGCACAACCACTTTCACTGTTTTCAGAAGGCAAAGATTTTCCCAGCTAAATTCTCCACCTTCAACTCTATATTGCCAACTTTGTTTCTATGACGATCATGCCTGAGAAATCACCTAGTTTTTATGAGAGGTTGTTGGGGGTCGAGATGACATGAACAGAATATATGAACTCTTCTATTCAATTTAATCAAAGGATAGATTACAATCACTTTCTAAAACCCAAAAAATAAGACCATAAAACCCCAAAATAAACCTCCCATCATCCACCAGAGAAGTCCTAAAAGGTATCTCCCATTACATGAAAGACCAACTTAAAGTCTTAAACTCTAAACAGTTCTCCAGGATACATAGTACAAGACTGCAAATTTCCTTTAAACCGGTTAGCTACTAGAGTAACTACTGTATTAAAGAAGATAGGATACCCACATTCTCCATTTAAGGTGAAATCCTCTGGCCATCTAAACCTCATTCAAGAAATCCAACTAACTGGATGAAATGCTTTCTAGATCCATTTCAAGAAGAACCCCCAAATTTCCACCATTATGGCAAACATTAATAACCCAATTTTTTTCTTTTCTTCTTTTTTGAGATAAGGCCAATCATAAATGACCATCCCAGTCCTAGAGGCTACTAGCACCAAGACCCCCTCTCATTTAACTAAAATTTGTCCGAGCTGGGATTTGAACCCACGCCACTTCTTCCTTCCCTTACTAGTGTTACCACTGGACCACCCCCGTAGAGGTCATTAATGACCCCATGTTACACAAAATCCAAGATAGACGTTCCTTTTTGTCAACCAATGTATTCATTTTAGGAGAAGTCTACTGAGGCTAGAACTCTAGTAATAATTTTGTAAATGGAGTTAAACAAAATGATAGGCATGAATTGGTTAAGAACATTAACACCCTATGTTTTCTACATCATTAATTCTAAAGAAAGATATCAACCTTCCTCTCAAAAGAATCATCAAACCTTTTTTTTATATCCAACCATAAAATACCAGAAGATTTTGAAGAAGAAATAAGGGAAGCCACAAGGATCAAGTGCCTTGTCAGCTATAAGATCAAACAATGCAGTCTAGATCTCCAGTTCATGAAACGGGGTTCCAGACCATGCATTTCATAAGCAATGGTTTGCTACTGAATATGTTGACATAAAAAAGGGCTTAATTGCAACTAAATACCTTCAACTATCCCAGTTTTGCAACTTGATACTCTAAAGTATCATATTATACCAATAAATATCTCAACTATAATTTGGCAACTTGCTACATTGACGGAGTTGACATAAAACTATAAATAACAAAATTACCCCTTGATGGTGAAAAAATAATAATCAAAGAGACATATTAATAAAGAACAATAATTACAAGAAAAATATCATAAATAAGGGATTTGAGTTTGATTGAATTAGGGTTATGGTTAGGTTTAGGATTTGGGTTTCTTATGGGGAGGAAGAAGAAGATGAGGATGTTGGCCGAGTTGTCGACTACCCATGAGAAGAAGTGGGTGACGGAGGCGATTCCTATGTTGTCAGAGGCGGGAAGGGTGGCGATGGAGGAGGGTCCAAGGGAGAATGTTGTGGGCGCGAGGCTCGGGCGGTGAGGAATGGGGATGAGAACGCAGGTAAGAAGGAAGGTGAAGGGACCGGGGCGGAGGTCGGAGGATTCATGACTCGATCAGGGGTCAGGGCAACAGTGACGGGAGCAAGGACCGGTGCAAGCTTCGGGGCAGGATGGGTGCAACACCGGGGACCTATGCGGAAGAGGTCACCGCGAGCAATGCAAGCGTGGAGGACCTGTGCGAAGGAGGTCACCGCGAGCACGAGGTCGAGGGCAGCAGGCATGCAAGGGCGGTCGACCTTTAACCGGCTGCCCAGGGAAGAAGGGGGACTGGGAGAATATGGTTAGGATTTGGGTTTCTTTGTGGGGAGGAAGAAGAAGACGATGGAGAGAGTGAGGAGAAGAAGATTACGGGAAAATGGGGGGTTTGTTGTTTTCATTGGAAAGTTTACTGCACAGTCTACTGGCAGTATACCGGCAGTGTACCGCTAAAACCATTTTCAGGGATAATTTGGTCCCAAAAAATCATGTTCTTTGTTATGACAAAAAAGTCAACTGGTAACTGATAGAGCGTAGCAACTTGCAACTCTGGGATAGTTGAAGGTATTAAATGGTATAATATGCAAAACTGGAATAGTTGAGAGTATTTAGTTGCAATTAGGCCTAAAAAATAAAATCCTGCAATAATTAACTTATTACTGCTCGAAACTCAATTTTTAAGTTATGACTATTTAATCAAAAGAGATGTTAAGGTAACAATATACCTAATGACATCTAACATATTTATATTCAATTGATGCAAGACAAATATTGCTTTTAAAACACAAAATTCGCTTTGCTAATAACATTCTAAATCTAATTCAGAATACTCTTACCAAAATTGGAATAAGAGAGATGTTGAGTTTTGGATATCAGCAAGCTTAGTCGATGAAGGAAAAGAAGGGATGATGGCTCACCCTCAGTTTGGAGAGAGAATAATTCTTTGGGGGAAACCAACATAATTCCTGAATGAGGAGTTGCTTCTTATTTATAAGAAATCAGGAATACAAGAAAGGCTCAAGTAGATAGACTCAAATAACTTCGAAACCTTAGAAAGTTGACCCTAAAGCACCAAATTGTGTGACTTAACAAGAACGCGTCAGGAACTTTTCTGCGTGACATGATTTCAGGTGAGGAGTTGGAACCATAGAGTAGTTGATCCATGAGAAACGATATTAAACTTGGCAAGACTAACTCAAAAGGGAACCTCCTTACTATGTCCTGGACCAATTTTATACAATAAACCTCTCTATAGTGATACTCTATATAGGAATAACCTACATATAGTCATCAAAAATTATGGTCCCAAGTTGGGCCAGTTAAATAAGAATAAACTCCACATTTTAATAAGTTATACTTTTTCTACATCCCATCTTAAGGAACTTACCTCCACATAGTAGTAATTATCTATATATTCCCAACATTATGTAGATAAATGTAGTAGTTTTTTGAAACAGTCTCTCTTTTATCAATATCTATATCTTGGATTTGACATGCTCCATAAATTAATTATTAATGTAGTCCATACTTTCCTTCTATACCACTTGCACTAAGGATAACCAAGTCAAAATAATAATTTCTGTAACTACACCTCTATTACGTTATAACCTCCTCATAGTAATAAAATTAGTTTGGTCCCAATATTATGACTATAGTGTTGGCCTAAAAACATCGCGAAAACAACACTAACCCAACTGAAGATAACAAATTCCCGCCTCACGCAAGCACAAAGACAGATTAAACACAGTATATATTCAATAAGTATGTCATCTTGACAAATCTCAATCTATATATCTCAATAGTACAAGATTGATTACAATAATGTTACCTTTTGCCCCCAAGATCAACCACTCACAAATCTCAAGAAAGAATAAAATACACAATGAAATCACTCATCCAAAACCTTGAACGAAGAAGACGACTCCTCGAACAGATATTTCCTTCAGACTATATCGAAAAGTGAGAACTAAGAGCAAAGTACGGACTCTCTCTTAGATTCCTGTGGACTTGCTCCCGTGAACTTTTTCTACGCAACTCCCCTTAGCATATTTATAGGTTGAGAAACCCTAATTTAGGACTAAAAATCTCTAAATTAGTCCAACAATAATTCTGGCCATCCAGATTTTACATCGTCATAAATATGCTGACTTTGGGCCCACATTTGAACAGAATTCCGACATGCGGTATACCGTCGGTGTACCGCCAGACCCTCGGAATAGGTTCTGTGACAAAATCCCAAAACACCGGCATATTGATGTTATACCATCGTCGGTAACCGCAACTACTATTTTTGCTCTGTTTCGAGCATCGGTTCAGCCACCAATCCTCCATCGTCTTTGCCGCAACTCTCGCCGACGCTTCATGATATCCATATTGTTTTTTCACACCTCGAATCGAGGCTGGACCCCAACAAGCTCTCCCTCCAGTTTGATGAGTGTTTAACCTATGGCTCCTCAACTGGACTTCATCCCTGTCTCCCAATGACAGAGATCCTGCTCCCCCTAGTCTTTGATCTCGAATCCCCTGGGCTGCTTTGCATCTTCTTTCGTCTTTCGTTCCTCGACCATCACGTTGACGCTAGCTACCCTACGTAGCTATCCGCTGAATGACTAGATCTCATTGACATCACTAACTCGGCCAAAACCAAAGTTCCTGACCATCAGCCTCACCGTAAGTCTTGGCTGCTTGTCTTCGACTTGTCTTCCATTGGAATATACTCTCATTCAGTCGAGGTTCATCATCCTTGGCTGGCCTAAACAAGGAGACGATGCAGTTTTCTCGAAATTCAAGCTCCTGAATCTATCCACCTTTGTGTCCGATACTGAGGCTCCTCGTACACCTGCATCCGTAAGAAGAACATCATACACTGTACACATTATCGATGACCCACAGCTCCTTTGAACTTCTGAACTGTACAAATGGATATGTACCCGTCTCAACTTGAGTTTGCTGCATTCCGTGATCTCCTTTCCTCGCTTCGAACTGTTGAAACTGATGTCGCTCCTTTAATTTTTGGTGAACCATTCGTCACCCAAATCGGATCCGTAAAGCAACCCCTACATGGAGACCAACCAACTGTCATGGGACTGACAGACTGACCATCAATCTTTGACGCACTTCAATTTGTCACTTTGTCTCGACGAACTAAATACTCCTTATCCCTTAAATCATCTTGAAGACTCCCCTTGGCAAGTTTCTGACGATCCACAAACTCATGTCCAATATTCCTCGAGCCTCCATTCGATGTTGTAGCTTGTTTGTACAACTCGGCGGCTTAAGCATGTACATGCCACTACATATATATCCTCTAGCCAGCAGTTGAAAATATTTCGTAATCTTCCAACCTTTGTCCCCAAACAGACTACGATAACCATCATCTGTAGGCTTTCCTATCGATACCAAATAGTGCAAACTTGGTACATGACGAACCCCCTTTAGAACAAGTTTCTCGTTAAACTCCGTACTCAAGTGCACGCCACCGATGTCCACAACCGTAGTCGTCCCCTTTGTCGTCCATTTTTACACATCCAAACATGCCGCTACAGTATGACGTAATAATCCTCCTTCGTGGAGTGGCGTGATACGATGTCCCCGCCCCAGTGTCCAAGACTTAATCATTGTTATGACACGTGCCACAAGGTTCCTCTGCGTCGGTTGTAACGCCCCGCAACCGCTCGGAGCGTTACGCTGAGTCGGACTGAATGAATCAAATGCTGGTTACATTTGAAATGTCGAATTTCGGGAAGAAGGATTGATTGAGTTGTTTCATGTGCAGATGGCTAGCGAGTTCGATGGAAATCAGGTGTTCGTTCCGAACAAGACTGAATAGCTGAATGGAAGCGATAATGCCATCTTCCTTAGTCCGATCGGTCGGATGATTTGGAGAGCACGGCCTGCTCGCACGGTCATACCAGTTGAGTAGATCGCGCTTGCATCGGACCACGGGTTTAAGGGATTGGCCGTATCGGCAGGACAGGATGCTAACGGGATCAAATATTGTGAGTGGGCTCTTTCCCTTCTCCTCTACTCCTTCATGCCTAATAATATGGAAAACACGTAAAGGCTTGAACACTTGGGCTGAAACATCGGGAAGCACTACACTGAGGCGTGCATAGAGTGTGCGTCGTTGGCTTGGTAGGATTATGGCTTGAATGGTTTACGCGTTGGATAGTTGGATACGATAGCTGGATTATTCATTTGAGGCGATCGGTTGGATTACTTGGGATTATGCTTGGACGGTCGGAAATATACAAGTTGGAATGATACAATTGAGGCAATGGAAATATGGGAATATCGGGATCCGGACGAGCGAGCGTGCATCCGTGCGCGTGTATCACAAGGATGCTTTGTCTTGCAAAGCAGGCAGTTGTGGTTCGAAACCGAACAACTGTATCGGCGAGGGCGTTGTGTCGTTTGATGGGGCATCGTGCCACTGAAACGGCATTGTGCCATGGGTTTTGCTTCGAGCATAGGTGTTGCACCAATTTGGATTGTGTTGAGAAGAGGCTTCGTGCCTATGAAACACTTGATATTTTGATGCCTCGGGCTATGTTTTGAGGTCGAGATTTGGGTTCTTGGAAGGACATGTTGGAAGAATGGTTATGGATGTGTTGGTTGGATTATTGATGGAACGAGTCTAGGATCGCTTGGTGGGGCGAGAATGTTCGATCCTCTCGTCATACCTACGTGTCTGCATAGTCACGGACAACCTGGGTGGCACAGGGTTTGGTTTCCTCGAACGGGTGCTCCGGGGCACCGGGACCGTTCGGCCATGGAGGAGACAATTTGGGTATCGCGTTTTGGGCGTGGTACCAGCGGTTGGATGCGATTCAGGTGGGTTAGCTACTTAGCGCTGTTTCGAATAGAACCGCATTGATCTGTCCGATCAACGTCCTTTATGGCCTTTGGCCAGTGACTTCATATAAGAATAGATGTTGGCTTGCTTTACTTTGGTTGGTTTGTGCATCGTGTAGGCGCGGCCACCTTGCCTCGGCAAGAGTGTGCACTCGAGAGTGGGATATATAAACTTTGGTTGAGAATGGATATTGAGGCGAGACTGATGGTTCGATATGTTATCGTGCAAGCGATGACATTGAGTTAGACGGGTCGGCTTTATAAACTGCTTGTCATTTGGTTTGAGATTGAATGCTAGCATGCTTAAACTGCTTTACTGCTTTCCTTAACATGTCATTCAAATGCCATGAAATGAATCTAGGATTCAACTAGAAAGATCACCATATAACTGTTTGCATTCACTATTTTTTTACTTAGTGTCGGCTTAGGCGAGTGGGTTACCCCGCTCACCAGTACGGTTGTGTACTGACCCACGTTTGTGGGCAATATTTCAGGTACACAGACGTAGTGGCGCTGCTTGGATATACGGGACAAGATGTATGAACTGTAAGTACCTTTGTGGGCTAGAGAAAGAGCAAGAGTTATTTCATCGTCTCCGTGGCATCGCCTTTGTGGCATTGACTCGGGGCATCTCATTTGGACCCTATCGTGAGCTTCGCTGCGTATACTCTGATTGTGTGCTTGGTACACAATACTTGACTTCCGCTGCAACTTGGTTGTTTCAATGATAACATTTGGTGTTTGACAACATCGCCTTGTACGAGCGCAACTCCAGGCTCGTACGGCATCACGTCCCGATGAGAACGATTGTCCTGCGGGAGAGCTGTAAACGTGGTGATTCACGTTCAGCGGGGACTATCGAGCTTGCGGGAGATTGGGGCGTGACATCGGTTGCTACCATGATGACATCTCTCATAGTTGTGAAATCTACATCGTCGTCCTTGTCTTAGCCTTCTTGTTTTTAAGCTTCATTTAGTCCTCTTTAAAATGAACCCTTTCACCATAGTAATAGCAGTCCTCCTTGCGGTCAATTCTTGCAAGATCCCAAGAACTCCTGCATGTTCTCGACTGTGACCTGAGCCTTCCCTTCCCGTAGGAAGCAACGGGAGAAGACTCTTGCGACGATTCTCTTTACTTACGTCGAATTTCCTTATTCAACAAACTAGTTTTAACGGTCTCCATCGCGATAACTTCTTCAGACACAATTACTCACAGACACCACAAACTGTTTACGTTAACAAAAGAGAACAATTCTCTTTGAAAAAACTTTTATAACTTGTGTATAACAAAGAATTCCTATAACAACACTCGTAATTACAAAAAGAATTCTTAACACAAAGAACTAGAAATCTAGAGAGTATAGCGGTGGAGGCTCGATCGGCACGTGATCGCTCTGCTTCGTTGACGATCCGACTCTAAATGTAAGGACGAAAAGTTACAAATTGCTCTCGATGCTCCTAGTTGGGCAGAGTGCTCTTGCAAAAGGTGCGTGAAATGCTCCAGGAGTTGTCTTGGCTGTACAAAAACCAAGATATGTACAACTGAACAACGGTGAAATGGCTTATTGTTGATTTTTGCGCGAAAATAAGCAATTCTGCACTATTTTTCTTATTTTCGCTCCGGCTTCACTGGTACGAAAACAACAATTTCTGCAACGCTTCGGCTCCTCACGCGTAGCTGACGCCAACGTCCACGTGAAACAATATCAGTGGGACACGTCTGACAGTTACACAAACTAAAGTAAATCACCATTATTACAATGTCTCCTCGAGTTTCGTAGCAAATCTCATTAAAAAGATGCATTGTTTCGAGATTCATAATAGCTGACATAACTCTATCTTTACTTGAAGAATACGAAGAAACGTTTTTGTGTAAGAACATTCTAAGCAAAAATTTGTGTTTTCACGTACAAGATTCCTACACTTAAACTGTCATTTTCACGTGGGAGCATCCTACACCGGCCTTCAGATTTTTGCGTAGAGGCCTCCTAGTCAAAAATTGTTCTTCATGTAAGGACTTGCATATTTCACGTGAAAAGCTTTTCTCCTTGTCTTCCATGGAAAAAAATTCTAACAGGGGCATCGCCCCCGCACGCACACGAGAGACGTCGCCTCCTCGACCCTCGTCCACTGACCGGACAGCGAAACTCCCATAGGGGGAGGGTAGGGCACAACGCCACATGTCGGGCGATATAAGAGCTTGCAAGACCGAAACTTGGTCATTTTTTGAGCGCCAACACCAACGTCTCCTAACTTTTCAACAGAGAACTCAAAAGCAAAGGCCTAAAACTCATCCTCAATCATCATCTTCATTGCCGACAACTGATTGATGATCTCCTGAACGTTCAGATATTGTCACCGAGGCACCCTCCGTGTACTTCGAGTTGACGAGTAAGAAAAGCCTTGTTGTCACCCATCTTCCATTCGTACAACAAATGAAGCTTCTTCCAAAATGCTTTTGTTGAACTCCTCATGGACACACGATGAAACACTGAATCGTTCAGCCATTGACGGACGAATCCAACTGCCTTCCGATCCAACTTTTTCAGTCATCAGCAGATTTGTCCGATGGCTTGACGTTGTCGCCCTCCAACGGACCATGCAAATATTTGCACCAAAATAGATCATCTATCCTGTTTCTAGATCGCTCAGTTCTCCCCTGTGTTCTCTCCTGTGAGAGTAACCATAAGTGTGTTTATCTACCCGAAGACATGGTTGCACATTCCCTCTAGAAAACATGGGAGCACGATACCAATTGTTGGCCTAAAAACACTAAAAAAACGACACCAACCCACCTGAATATAACAAACTCTCATCTCACGCAAGCACCAAGACAGATCAAATACAATATATGTTCGGTGACTATGTCACATGAAAATTTTCAATCTATATATCTCAATAATACAAGATTGATTACAATAATGCTGAACCATTTACCCCCAAGTTCAACTTCTCACAAATCTCAAGAAAGATGATATACAATGAAATCACTCACCCAACAATGTGATGATCTCCCTGAACGAAGAAAAAGACTCATCAAACATATCTTTTGGTCCACATCTAAATTGAAACCCGACAGACGATATACTGGACGATGTACCACCAGATCCTCATAATAGGTTCTGTGACGAAATCCCAAAATACCGGTATATTGTCGATATATCATCGTCGGTATACCGCACGTGCTGTTTTTGCTCTGTTTCGAGCCTCGGTTCAGCCACCGATCCTCCATCGCCTTTTGTCGCAACTCCCGTCGATGCTTCACGATGTCCGCACTAATTTTTCACACACCTCGAATCGAGACTGAACCCTAACATATAGAGAGGTTTTACTGTACCTATTCTCTATTCTACCACCAAACTAGTTAAATCGAATCTGTCCAATTCTTTACCTAAAATTCATCCTCCCACTAATTGTTTGATGTGGTCTAAACTCTTATCTAAACTTTGCTCTATTCTGCCATACAAACTAATTAAACTCAAGCCGAACGCCAGACACAGTCAACAGTTAATACTTGGAACGAGATTTATTCCTTGGTTTCCCAAATACAAATTGGAAAATTCTCTCTTTCTCACATTGGCAAAAGGTGTTAACTGCACGAGTGGACAACTTTTTTCTAACATGTTCAAAAATGTAGCACACATTTGCATTAGTTCAGCATGATATTTAAGGGCCTTCTGTGTTTCTAGAATGGTTTGCTCCTGAATTAGGTTGACACAAAAATGAATCCGAAATGATTACGAACTACCGCTCGAAACTCAGTTTTTAATATATGACTATTTAATCAAAATAGAGGTTAAGATTATAATATACCTAATGATGGCGTAGCATATTAACATTCTCATTGATGCAAGACAAATATCGCTTTTAAAACACAAATTTTGATTGCTAATAGCATCCTAAATCTAATTCAGAATACTCCTAACAAAATTGGAATAAGAGAGATGTTGAGTTTTGGTCCTTTTGGACAACAGCAGGCTTAGTCGATGAAGGAAAATAATGGAGTGATGGCTCACCCTCAGTTTGGGGAGGAAAATAATTATTTGGGGGAAACCAACATAATTCCTCAAATGAGGAGTTGCTTCTTATTTATATCAAATCAGGAATACAAGAAAGGCGCAAGTAGATAGACTAAATAACTTGAAATCTTAGAATGCTACCCTAAGGCACTAAAATTGTGTGACTTAACAAGAACCCGTCAGGAACTTTTCTGCCTGACATGATTTCCAGTGACCCCTTTTGTACAACGTGCAATGCAGGCTCAACTGATTAGCTAAATGGAACTCTTTAGTTTTTATACAACAGGGAACTCTGTACTCGAGTACAATTTTACTATTACACAAACCATTTCGGCTACGAACTTACTCAAACTGATTAGCTAGACGGGACTCTTTATCTTTCTACTCTTGATGCTGCCAATGATGCTGGTGTTAATGTTGTCATGCTGCTGACGCACTTGGGTCAGCTACCTCTATTTCTGCTACTGCATCAAAGGTTGTTGTTCCCTCTATATCTTCCCGTCAACTTCAGTATGATGGGTTATACTCAACCTGCACAACATAAACGTGAGCAAGAAACCAAGCACACAAACTGGAGCTGGATAGTTTACGAACTGGATAGTTCACCCATATTCAAACCAAGCACACTAACTGGTGCTGGATACTTCACCCAAATTCATGTTAAGTCCATGTAACGACTCCATCCATCGTCCAAATACATGATCCAACATAACCCAACGGACCCATGAGTAGTCCAATGCTTAGAGCAAATATATGATTTCCTTCACCTGAATCGATCTAAGGTCCAATCTATTTTGGAGACCCCAATGGTCTTCTCCTAGCAGATTAAAGAGAGATTGGCCATGGAATTATCAAGCAAATGGATATGCATGCTCCAAATACTAGGATGGCTCCCCAGTCAGCAGCAGCAATGATCAGAGAGGATATTTGCATCAAGCAAACTAAAAAAAGAACGATGTGCATCATGGCAACATGCTTGTCAAATCAACCAAAAGTTGGTAATTGAGTGGATTAGGGCCTGAAGCCTTTGGTATAGGAAAGAGAGGAGAGGTCCTCATATTGATATCCTAGATCCCATGGGGTGTTAAAGACTGGCCTGTATTCGGGAAAAAAAAGGCATGTATAGTCTCGGAATCTCCAATGCATAGCCAGTGAACACAAGTGGCCCACAATGAAAGAACTAGCCGTCCTTATCCCTTAAAAAAATGAATAATAGGGTTTCGAAAAGGGTATGGAAGAGCATTGGAGGATCAAGACAGCGATGAATGACAACGAGACAGGACCGGGGCATAAGATGGCCATGGAATGGGAACTACTCACTGAAGCATAGACAGGGGATCAGGTGGAGAGTAGACACACCTTCAAGCAATGAAAACTGCTAAGGAGTGGCAAAAAGCCGATAAGAAGAATGTTTGCTAAAGATAGCATAACAGTTTGTTGGGGTGGTGAGAACCATCGTTGCTCAAAACGAGATTCGACATTCTCTTCGTCGATCCGCTCCCAGAAACCAGATTAACATAGTCAATCGAAATTCTGGAATGCTCCTTTGAATATCACCTACCTTCAGAAGATCACGAGCAGAAGCGCTGATGTAAAGAACTCGGAACAAGCGCGGAAGCACTAAACAAAAAGCTCAGAAAAAAGAGTTGGAACGTTGATGCTAAGAGCACTAACTGCTCTAAAGAGATTCTCCTTCTTGTTTTGCCTGAGTAACTCTACACAAGAGCTTGTACTCTCCTTATATAGGAGACCCATCCTTGGTCAGTTACAAAACTGAACAACCCACTAGAGAACGTGGAGCATTAATAAGAGCAGCTCCTATTAATCAACATTGAATAGTTGTAACTGATAGACGTAGCAATCCAGCCGTTAGGCTACCAGCAGAGGTGCGGCGAAGCTACCATGAATATGCGATGAGGCTACACCGCATCTGCGATGAGGCTACACGGGAAGCTAGACGAAGCTACTATGCGCGACTAATCTGTGAGGCTACCCTGCACGATGACCCTATGAGGCTACGTAACGAGGCTACCTTGTGCGACACCCGTGCGTGGCTACCCGACGAGGCTACCTTGCGACGCCACTATGTGTCGCCCTTGTGCAGCCACCCTACGAGGCCACGATGAGGCTACTAGAGTCATCAATAGAGGCGCCAACTCTGCCCCCGATGCATACGTGCAAAATGCACCATCAAAACACCACTTTACGCCTTTTACCCATCCTCTCGCCTAGCTCTGAAGGGATTCTCCAAGAAATGGTGATATTGGATTGTGGGATTTGAACCTTACCCACTAGAAAAAAAAATCCTACCACACTTACCACTTGACCTAACAAACCATTGTATATAAGTCAATAAATGATAAATCAAATATTGAAATATACACATGCATAGGGTTTGATCCAAAATGTAATGGTGGGAGCAGGTCATTAATGGACAAACCAGACAAACCCCAACACTACCCACTTGTTTAAGTCCCCACATAACAACAAACCTAACAAACCATTGTGTATAAGTCAATAAATGATAAATCAAATATTGAAATATACACATGCATAGGGTTTGATCCAAAATGGAATGGTGGGAGCAGGTCATTAATGGACAAACCTGACAAACCCCAACACTACCCACTTGTTTAAGTCCCCACATAACAGCAAATGTATAATTGCAGCTATCAACACCAAGTGTGAGATAAGACTACACAAGAAAGGAAGAGAGTTTTCCTTTGTGTACGTAGATTGCAACCTGTAGCTTGCATAGATTGTATTTATCTATGGACTCAGGTGGGTCAAGGCCGAGGGGAAGACTACACCTGAATTTTTGGTCTCCCTCTATTAGTCTTTGTATGTCCTATTATTTACTTTATCTCTATACAATACAACAACCAAATGGTGACCTAATTGGTAAATTAACATGTTTATAACCAACACCGGCCCTGGCATAGGGCACGCAGGGCGGTTTCCTAGGACACCAAAAAATTAGGTTCCTAATATATATATATATATATATATATATATATATATATATATATATATAATATTTTTAAAATATTAGTGTTCACACAACATAATAGAATGACTCGGTCAGCAAAGTTGGTTTTCACTTACACCTGTGTAAAGGGCATGAGTTCGAGGTCTAGTTGCCCTGGATTTTTTTTACAAATTTTTCTCATGGTTATATATATATATATATATATATATATATATATATATATATATATATAAAAGGGCACCATTTTGATTTTTGCCCTAGACACCCAAAAACTCAATGGCCCGGTTTATAGCTGAGAGGTCCTACATTCAGTTATACTCCCCACATTATGAGTGGTTTGTAACTATTTCATTTTATATAAATTATATATAATGCCACCTTGCGTTTAAGTACTTTTGCTCCCTTAATTTCTATAACAATGGGTTTATAGTATAGTTCGATACCGAAACAGCCGAAAAGAAAAATGCCAAAACTCCCGAAATTGTCACCTAAGAAGGGTCTGATACCCCAACTCGAATATCGATACTGTGAAACATGGTTTATCAGGACCGGCCCCGAGCTCATGGGGGTCCGAGGCAAACTTTCAAAATGAGCCCCCCATACAATGTAAACAAGAATGAAACAAAAGTAAAATAAAAAAATGTCTACTAAGATTTGAACTAGGAACCTCTTGTGTGAAAGTCTAACATAATAACCACTACACCACAATTTCTGTATGATAAGAAGGGCTCATAATACATACTAGTTCTATTTCCGGTACAAAATTATTTACATAGTTAAACTGAAATTTTTTTGGGTCCTTCTGGCCCATGGGCCCTGGACGGTCACCCTGGCTGCCCTGGGCCAGGGCAGGTCCTGTGGTTTATATGTTCTTTTCTTTTACATAATTTCTATATTGTGCCCCCCTTAAATTTCATTGTATTGTATTTTCGCTACATACGGAAAAAAATCTACAACTGCCACTTCTGGACCCGTCCATCGTGACAAGGGTGGAAGCATTGAAGTGAATCATAAAAATATTGGCAAACAAGTTCTCTATGGTAAGTTTCGACGAAGTTATGAATTTATAAGCTAAATTCACTCGTATTCGAGTTATTACTTTCTTTTCATAATTTGACAAACTCTTTCCCACATCACACATTGCAATTCTCTAAGGACTTATCAAACTGAATGAGGTTTCTAGTTTTTTTAAATCCAAGGATTCACCACTGAGAAACTAAAAGTATAAGAAGTAATCACCAGCAAACAGTCTACTTAATGGTAAATTCCACATCGCGATAAAACAAATATATACCTCTAGAACACATAAGTAAAGAGAAAAAGCCACTGGACCTTTGTGAAGAACTTTTGTGCATGACTTCTAATCTGCACAGCTGTCTTCGTGCCGATATGCTCTGTAACAAGAAGCCAGTGATTTCAACCTAAACACTCCTACTTTTTATAGAAAAAAAATTTGCAACTAGCCAAGATAAAAGACTTGTTCAAAATTTCTAAAGATGTATTGCAACTAGCTATATAGCATGAATAGTGTTTTTTGGAGTGACAGTGTCAGTGTCCGTGTCGCTTGCTACCTAGGCAGCTAGTACCTTCAATTCTTTGCCAAGCCCTTCCATATAGTTTCAGAGACTCGATGAACTTGTTGTGTTCTTCCTCCGTCCACTTCTCCCGCTGCTTCGTGATAGTGTAAGGCTTCCTTGCCTGCCAAAATCAAAAGAAAAAACAAAACAAAAAAATCTCAAAAATAATCAAATAATTGAGGGGAAAATCGTCGTCCGCGTGTTCTCTACCTTTAAGATCAGATCCTCCCCCGACGAATTCGTCTCCATTCGGCCGGGCTCAGATTCAAACTCCACAGCAAAAAATAATCCAGAAGAGGAAATTCTCCGGTCACTTCGCCTTCAGATCCTCGACGAAGATGATGGACCGATAGACTTTCTGGAATTAGTACCTCATGATCTGTCTCTAAGAACCCAAATTACTCACCAAATTTTAGTAAAAAAAAAAAACCTAAAAGAAGAGGGGGAGAAGTGTGTGTGTGTACTCACTTAAATGAAGCCGAGCAAGGAAGAAGAGGATCAGTGAACGGAAACCCTAGCTTTCGATCGAGATCGGGGATGGCGACCGATCGATTCTGACGCATCAAGAAGCTCTTCCCGATCAAGAACTGCTACGAATCCTTGACAAATTCGATGAGAATAGTCGGAAATTTTCGGACTTGGGAGGGATCGAATGGAGAAGGAAGTAGGAACGGCTCTATAGTCACTGCTGCTACTTGAAGTTTTCATTTTTTTTTTTTTTCTCTTTTAGAAAAAATTCTCAGCCACGAAGACTTCTTGTGGAAAAGAGGAGCGAGAGGGGGCTCCTGCTTGCGAAACGTGGCGGCCAACCAGCGGCCGGTTGCGGGGAGGGATGCGCTTTTTATGTGACGTGGCGGGAGTTCGTCCACAAGCTCTATTCTAGTGGATTTTGAAATCAAAAAAAAAAAAAAGGATTTTGAGCCCGCACCCTAGTGATCACCCACTGCAGCAAGTGGGCCCTGTACCATTGGATGGGTTTTTGGTGGGTGTAGCTGGATCTGGTCTTTTGGAGTGTGAGCTGTTTATCTGGGGATGAGGGATCATCCGGAAGGAAGGAACTGGAGCTTTTAGGTGTGTGGGCCTGGGTTGTATGTTTTGTGTGGATAAGATTGTTGGGTACGGACATGCGGGAACGAGAACTGGCCACATGTAAAGTGCATTATTTCGACCTACAAGCCAAGGTGTGTTAAAGGACAGCCGGTGCGGAATCCAGTCCAAATCCGGTCCAGACTAGTCCGCTCCTCCCACAAGTCCAGACTGGATCGGAGGATCCGACCTGCAAATACGGTCCGTTGTCGGTTACGTTCGGGCCGAATCGAATTCAGACGGTCCGGTTTGACCGGTTCGGACCGGTCCGGTTCATATCTGGTTCGGCTAAATTATTATTTTTTAATATAGCCATTGAGGGATATTTTTACCAAAATATTTTCATTTTAGTGACAATTTTTTGTCCGCTTTAGGAATATTTTTGCCATCTTTAACAAAATGACCAAAATATTCATTATAATAACTATTTTTTAAGGATATTTGGGATCATTTGGACCAAAAATATTTCTATAAATAGTCCATAATTCATGAAAAATAAACACAATAAAATTTCTTCCATCCTACAAAATTTTTTCCTCTCTTACAAAGTTTAGAAGCAAGGTAATTACAAAGTTTAGAATCAAAGCAATTACTAGAATCCAACTTCTTTCCTCTCAACGCATTTTTTTGCGATTTCTTTTGGAGGCTTCTAGCAGACGTTACAGGTAACTTTAATATTATAGAAAAAAAAAATATAATTTGAGATTTCTCTCTCTCTCTCTCTCTCTCTCTCTCTCTCTCTCTCGGTAGAGAAGTATTTAATTTAACTCTAAAAGCAAGAGTGATACCTGCTATGACATCAATCTCCTGATTCATGTCATCCACTTCCATTGCAAAAGCTTGTCCGTTCTTTTGTGGTTGTCCCTGTCTAGCCCTCGTGAATTGATCCTCTTGTGCAGGTAGTGGTGATCCTCGCTGAAATTCCCTGCCGCTGGAGGTCGAGGTGCTCCTGGTCTCATCATTTTTTGAGCTGGATTGGGTGCTGGAAGTGCTAGCCATGGTGCTGGCGGTGGAAGTGTCGATGCTTGTTGCATAGGACAGTCCTTCAATATATGTTGTCCGGAACCACATCTCATACACTGTCCCAAGCGGACTCGACAGTCCTTTGAGATATGCCCGCGTCTCCCACAATAATTGCATTGAGGTTTCTATGGGATCTGGTACGGTCCTGCTCTGTGTTGGTACTGTTGTTGCTGAGCTAAAGGACGTCTAATAGGTCCTCCTTGTTGTGTCCTTGCCGGACCTGGTTGTGTCCTCAGCTGGCCTCCTTTTCTTTGGCTGATAGTTTCTTGCAATCTGGCCTCTGTCAGTAACTCGACATAAGAGATTCGGGACTGTAAGCTTGTATAATGTTGGAGCTCCTGAGTCAGTCCACAATGAAACCTCTTAGCCTTGGCCAAGTCATCTGGTATCAAGGCAGCGCCATATTTACTAAGGCGACTAAACTCAGCATCATACTCGTCCACTGTCCGGTTTCCCTGCTCCAGGTGGAGAAACTGATCGTATAATGCATCTCTGACGATGTTCGGAAAGTACTTCCTTTCAAAGAATTCTAGGAATTGCTCCCATGTCTGGTATGTGCCCAACTGGCGCTCCATGGATTCCCACCAGTGATGAGCATTACCATCTAGAAGCGTTCTCACACCTGTCATCCACAGCTCTATAGGTAGCTGCGATGCTTCTAATAACTTCTGAGTGTAAGTGATCCAGTTGGTAGTTTCTTCTGGACTCTCAATGCCTTTGTACGGCCTCGGACCCATTTGTACAAAGTCCTTTACTGAACCAACTCTAGCTCGAGGTACTGGAGCTAGTGCTTGAGCTGGCACAGTAGTCTTTGCAGCCATCCTTTCAAGTGCTACTAGGAACTCTTGTCTCTGTTCTGCTGCTTGCTGTCTCTGCTCTGCAGCTAGTGTGGCGGCATGTTGTTGCTGTTCCTTCATTATCATCTGGAAGAATTGGAACAGTTGAGCCTGACCATCCTGCGGTGTTGATAAGGCTGGGAGGTTCCCATTTGGTGGAACAGGAAAGTCAGATGGAACTGGATCGTGAATCTGTCCATCTGGTCCTGAAAGTCTAGGATTCGTTGAGGTCTCTCCTTGAGTCTGACCATTGACTCCAGGAGTTGAGTCATCATCGACGACAGTACATCCCTTCTGCATATCCATTTCTCTGCAGGTGATGTACACTACGTTTAGAAGAAGTACAGGAATCAAACAGAGATGTAAAATTGTTGGCGTCAAACATGGTCTCAGAAATATCTGCGTAACACAGAGAAGCGTAAGGTAAGGTTTTAGGGTTGTCTGTATAAAACAGATATTCAAAGAAGTCAGCGTAAAATAGAGCTTCAAAACTGTCTGGGAAAAAATCTGCGTAAAAGTTTCCGTGCGTAAAGTCTGCGCGTAAAAAGATCGGCTGTGTAAAAGATATGCTGCGTAAATCTGCCTGGGTAAAAATTCTGCGTGCGTAAAATCTCGCTATACTTTCTGCGTAAAGTTTGCGCGAAAGGTCCGCGCATAAAAGTCTAACATATGTTGTAGCGTAAAGTCTTTCTCGAGGAACTTTATGTATTTTCCTCAGATAATTTGTCAGTCAAATCAGTGATCCTGACATCTGAAAAAAGTACTGCACGATGATCGAGAGGTCGGCTGTGATGAAGATTTTTTTTGCACAGAGACCCAGTTTGTCGTTTAGTGATATATTTAATACAAAATCGTTTTTACGCTTCCAATGAGGAAGAAAAGTTGGGCTTATGCATACGCTATCTACATGAGTGAGTTTTACGCTCAAGATGAGACAAAATCAGACGCTATGTCAAAAAGCTGTTTCTGCTCAGGGCTCGAGGCATATCTCTGCATTTAATGCAAGAGATTCGGTTCTAACTGGTTATGACTGGAAAAGCTAAGACTGTGCCAAATACGCTCATATCATCTATCCTTACATTTTACGCTTAATCAGGCTATTTCTACGCTGGTTATCTATTTTTCAGGAATCATCAAGTTTTTTTTTTACGCAGGGACAGTTACCTACGTGACTTGTATAACGTGTTATACGCAGATTAGGAAGACTAAGGAAACGTGGGTAGCAATTTTATAATTGCAGCATAAAGTAGGCATAAACTACAGCGTACCTACAACTTAAGTAGGTAATCATAGCTTGGCTTTTTACGCCAACAAGACAGTCAGTTGGCTTTTTACGCCATCAGGGGTAAAGGGTCTTCGGCGTAAACTAAATATAGGATGGTGGGAAAGAAGAATGAGGTTTCTGTCAAGTATGGATGAGATCCTTATACTCTATCCCTATAAGCAGGCTTGTTTGGTATAGTTACGTAACTAAGACAATATATTTCTGACCTGCATGGGCCACCACCAAAAATATGTCACGTCCCTAGTCCCAAAATACGTAGGACTAGGAATACGTAACACGCCAAGTCGTATGTATACGAACTCCAATATGGAAATCAAATACATACGTACGCTGTATATGAATATGCAATCCATCAGTGGTAATATATATTATCATAACAAGTCACACAGAATCTATGTCTCATCCACAGCACAAATAATCAGTAGGAAATAAAGCTGAATAATAGCGGGATATCCAAAATAAGTATCAAGTCTGGTAGTCGGGTGGAAACAAATCCACTACAAAGCGACTATACTGAAGTAGAAAAATATCTAAACAGCATTAATATCTCATAGATACTCTGAGGGTAGGACTTCCTCAGTCAGGTATGTAGAGTCAGGTCCATGTCCGTACTCCTGTGGGTACTCCTGCTCGTCCATATCTGGAAAGGAACCAGGTCCTCAGAGGGACGTAACAAGATACATATAAACATGCTAATAAAGTACTGAAATAAAACATCCACTAGTTCGCCTAACCGTCTAAGTGTATGCAATTTGAGAATAACTTTCCAACACGTGGGCTATCTGGCCAAATAATGGGATTGGCATGATTCTCTAGGAGAATCAGAGGCCTAAAAGCATGTCGTCTTTTGAACGGCAGAGGCTGCCAGTAATATATAGTGGTCATCATCACCCGTTTCTCCGGTGGAGAATCCGGGCGTACAGAAGAAAAGTGCATAGGAGCCCAAACACTTTACTTATTTTTCTCCCCACCCCATGCTCTAAGCATGCCATATCCATGACACGATAAAACCTCTAAATAACTGCCAGGTCTACTAGCATACAAAGTTTTTATTAGCAGTCATCCCTAACGCACGGCTCTTACGTACAGGTGGCCAACCCAATACGTAGTCCGGGATCTATATGAGACTCACAACTCATGTAAAAACTTGTGTCACGGCCAATGAATCCAAATAATACTCCATAATACTGGGGTGGTCTCATGAACAAGGTCCAATGCAAATATATAAATAAAACATAATCATGCATCCTTTGGAATGTAAACAATAGTACTGTGGCAAGGTATACTTGCCGAGCAAGGTTCCGTATAGTGCAAGCGTTCACAACCGTGTAAGTTGAAGAAGTGAGATTTATGGATATATATAGAGAATAAGAGGCGGTGGAGAAACTTAGTGTTTAAGAAAACTAAAACTACTGCCGCTGCTGTTTTTCTTTCATTGGTTTTGGTTTCGGCTGGGGATGTTTAGTAATATTAGTGTTAAGGAGTGGTGGAATGAGGAGCTTACACGTGTGAGAAAGCAAGCCAAAATTGGGTTTTGCTTCTGCTGCTGATATTTCTTCTTCTATTGGGTTGTGGTTTGGGTTTTACGCGTCGGTGAAAAGAAGAGTTTACGCGGGGTAAAATAAGCGGTGGTTTTGATACTACTGCTGCTGCGGTTTACGCGTGGAGAAGTATACGTAGTGTGGTGAGCGGGTTGTTATTGTCTGTTTACGCGGTGAGAACTGATATTTCCTTACTTTACGCGCGGGTGTGTTTAACGGGTTGCGGGTTTTGTCTGATAGGAAATTCTATTTTCTATTCTTTTCTTTTTCTTATTAATAAAATCTATATATATATACATATACCTATCTGGATAGGGTCTTGGTGTATACGGTTAATGTAGCAATTGTCAAAGGGTCTTCTACATGGAATAAAATTTAGGAAAAATTTATAATGGCTCCCTAAATCTTCTAAATGATCATAATTACCATAAATAAATAAATAAATAAATAAAAATATAATTTTTAGAATTAGGGGTTTTACACAATACATTTCTGGATGAACATCTATATTGAGGTTCATGTGATCCACGAAGATTTTGCCGCCACACCACGGGATAGTGTCGCCACAATTTTAACGCGGACACACTCGCCATAATTCCTAGGTCGCGCATGACATAGTTCTTCGTGCTGCTTCCACTTCCTTGAAGCACAGGATATCACCCTCACCCTCTGCATGAGCACGTACCGCAAACCAAGTCCAATTTTATCTTGTAGATCTGAGGCACATCTGTCTCATCCGGCAGTGCAAGGATTTGATCTGAACGAACCGCGGCTTTAATTTCACAAAGTTAGTTACACAGTCGTCAATTCATATGAATGTTATTCCCTTTCGGGGCACGAGAGTCAGAGGCGATGCCATCTTCAAAAATCTGCGACTCCAAATCTCATTAGTTGACTTAGGCCATTTTTATCACCGCTTCGATCTTCTAGCTGCATCTTCAGCTGAATACTATCCCAATGATCTCTCAAATTCAACACTCAGTCACTTAAGTCTATCTCCAACATACACCACTCACATCCACCCTGGACGCATTTCCAAATGCGTCACCGCAATGGTTGTTCTATGGGTCTATAATATTCATTTCGATATGACGGTCAAGTTTCTAGGGTCAGTTGTCCCGAAGCTACGCTCGATAATTGTGTATCATCTCGTGGGACAGTTACTACGAACCATGTTATATCTCCTCTGCAAATCTGAGCCATAATCAACAATCCGATCCAAATGTACTTCTGAATCCGAGCACTTCCTGTGTCACGCCCCAGTCCCAAAATGTATGGAACTAGGCCACGTGGCATTGGCCAGCTGACACGTCACTAAAGGTTTAATCCATTTTTATGGACCCAAAGGAACGTGCTACGCTGTCCTAAAATACTACAAGTCTAATACAGGCAAATCTATCTCATCCACAGAAATGTCAGAAAATAGTACTGAATATATATAATGCTGAGTCTGAAAATGTCATAGTACACATCTTGTGGGAACAAACCCACTACAAAAGATAATAATAGTACAAAAATAAGATAGACTAAAGTATCGTATATCTAGGGAAAATAACTCCATCTTCAGATTGTACGAGCCTCTAGGATCAGGTAGATTCTGATGGTGTCTCCTCTAGTTCTTCCTCTGTGACATGCCTGGTCTCCTGTCCTGGACCATACACCGTGGGGTAGTAGGCCTCGTCTAAATCTGGAAGGGAACCAGGTCCTCAGTGGGACATAACAAGATACAGGAAAATAATATGCCATGTATGTAAATACTGAATAAATAAATAAATAAATAAATACAGGGTGCTAACCATCTATGTGAATGCAAGTAAAGACCTTGTAATACGCATGGGAAAGTGTAGGTTTGACATATGCTGACTTAATTCACCAATCGTGTTGACTGGCTAGTATATGTGTCATATGCTCCCGGACACACGGGTAGCTCTGCAATCGACCATCTCCGAGGAGCATGGTACGAAGGATAAAGACTCATAGAGGGGGTGTCCCATACGTCTACTAGTTATCTTTCCCGCCCAATGTAACTAAATACCAAGTCGTAAATATTCCTGAGTTTTCCTGATTTTATGCTAAGCCGTGATGCACGTCACACGTACTGGTAGCTAATCAAATACGCAGCTCGCATCCCAATATGTATTGCAACCATGTTGCGTGTTCCCGTGACAGGGTCTAAGAGGATATTATGATACCCTCACTGTTGTTGGTAAGTCTGTATAGACTAAGTTATTTACACTACGTGTCAACATACTTGTTGACTGTTCCCGAGGCAATCTCAGGTACTCATAGTTATATGGAACTCAGAAAAAATAGCATATAACAATATTTGAATTTAAACAGTAACTTGGCAAGGTATACTTGCCTACTTCCTGATTGTGTTAGAAACCTGGTCTTACAGTCAGTTCTGAGGGTCCTGGTGACAGGGGGTCACTGCCTGTGCTGGAGATATTTTCTGTTTAAGACGTTACAGGACTCGTAAATATAATTTAAATAAAGGCACAATAATATAGTATATATATACTTATGTAAATATATACACATAAGCCAATATATATATATATATAGGGTTCATATATATATAGAGTATATATATACATATAGATATAGTATATATAGTAGTATGTATATATTTATATAGCATATATATATATAATAGATATATTTTATATAAAGACATATTTATAGATATAAAAAGAAAATAATGCTGGAATTGAATTATATATATACATACATATTTATGTATACTAATAGATATATATATATATAATAATAGATATATATATATATATATATATATATATATATATATATAGATGTATATATTTACATATATACATATATATATATAAAAGAAAAGAATAAAAAAAATGCAGGAATTTGAAATATATATATATATACATACATATTTATATACTAATATATATATATATATATATATATATATATATATATATATATATATATATATATATATATATATATATATATATATATATATATATATATATATATATATATATATATATTACATATATACATATATATATGAAAGAAAAGAAAAATGCAGAAATTGAAATATATATATACATACATATATATTAGTATATAGTATATATATATAATTACATATAATAAAAATGAAAAGCATAAATATATATATATACATATATAATATATATATATACATATAATTATGCTATACATAAATAAATAAATAAAAAATATATATATATATAAGAAAGAAAAATAAAATACATATATATTTACATATATACATATACTGTATATTTACAGTATAATAATATATATATATATAATATAATAATATATAGATACATATATATATATATATAATTACATATATATATATATATATATATATATATATATATATATATATATATATATATATATATATATATATATATATACATATAAAAGGGAAAATAATAAAACAGAAACTAAAATATATATAATATACATATAATAGTATATTGTATAATATACACAGTATATCAATATATATTATATATAATAGTATATAGATAATATATATAAATACATATATATATATAGATATATATATATATATATACATATATACATATATGTATATATAAATAATAATAATAAAAAGAAAAAAATGCAGAAATATAAATACATATATATATACTGTATATACAGTATTTATAATATTAATATTAATATAATATTAAATACATATAAAAATATATATTAATAGATATATATATATATTAATATATATACATATATACATATATATACATATATACATGCATATATGAATATTTGTGTACTTCCGTATATACTAGGGTATTTATACCTGACAAGGTGTCAGGGGGGCCCACGGCTGGTCGCCGGCGGGAGGACGGCGACGGAGTCGACGGCGGCTGGCCGGAGGGACGGCTGCAACAGCAGCAGGGTTAAACAGCAGCAGTAGCAGCAGTGGCTTGCGGGGGCTGCTGCGGCCAGGGCGGTGGCGGAGGTCGTGGTGCAGGCGGTCGGTTCGGCGGAGGGGATGTCGGCGAGCAGTCCGGTGAGGGTGGCGGAGGTCAGGGGTGGCCGGAGTGGCGGTGGGGGATGGTCGGGATGGGGGTGGCAGATTTGGTGCGGGTGAGGGCGGAGGGTCTGCGGGGTTGAGGGCGGCCGGAGTGGTGGTCGTGGAGCGGTGGGAGTTGGTCGGGACGGTGGAGGAGGTGGTGGCGAGTCGGTTGGTGGTGGTGGCGGTGGTGCACGGTGGCGGAGGGTGGTGCTGGGGGTGGTCGGGTGGTGAAGTAGTGTTGTGGGGGTGGTGGTCGGGATGGGTCTGCAGGAGCTCAGGGCGGCGGAGGCGGTGGCTGGAGGGGGTGGCGGTGGTCGGAGGGAAGGGCAGGGATGTGGCGAAGGGTTCGCCGGAGTTGGGTGGCCGGAGGTGGGCTGAGGGTGGCGGTGTGAGGTTTGCAAGGGGGGTGCTCGGGTTTAAATAGGGTTAGGGCAATGGCATAGGGTGTAAATAAGTAGAAGTCTAGGGATATTTTGGGGTTTTTGGTTTTTGGGATATTTTGGCAGCCATTTTAGATATTTTGTGGTTCCCACTTGACACGTGGACGGTCCATGTTCACCAGCCAATGAGGGGTGACACCTCGCACTGTAAATTTGCATAAAACCCCCTAAAATTCCATAAATTACAAATAGGTCCTAAAATTGGTATTTTGCGTAATTACGCAATTTGTCTGTTTAAAAACACTGATTCTTAGAAATACTGAATTGTACAGAAATGAGGGGGAAAGCTGGGGAAGGGCCTAGGCAGGGATGGGGATGAGCCTGGGCAGGGGCAGGGCCTAGTTCTTTGGGTGATACGGGTCATCGTTTTTATTATTTAATAAATACTGCGCACGGTGTTCTCTAATTATTTAGAGGCAGGTAGGGCCATAATTTTACTACGGTGTCAATATACTAATTGTATTATATTCAAAGTAGAATATTATCGTATTTTTGTTTGGATAAAACAGGTGCCTGTTGGGCCTCAAATCCCTAGGGGTACAGAGATGGGTAAAGAGCAGAAAATTAAATAGGAAATAAATACGGACGTTTGTAACGATATTTGTGCGTCTCAAACGAGGCTCAAAATAAAGCATCTGGGAGTTGCACAAAATTCAAAAAAATAGTCTAACATGTCTAGGGCAGGTATGTGAATTTTGTTTGGGAATAACAGCTAGTGTAATATCCTAAATAATTGTGTGAGGGACAGGTGCACAAATCAATAGGATATGTAAACAAAATAAATTTTAAAAAAGTTACAATAATTCTAATTAGCTAAAAAAAATCCTAAATTACTGAAATCTGGTCGAGGGAGTTTACATCCTGCACTACCTCTAACGATCTGTTAGCCAAACGTTGCCTAACCATATAGAGTCTTACTATCTATCCAAGCCACAAATTGTCGAACTGCACCCGTTGAAACGGTCTTCCATCACTTCGTCGTTCTGCCCTGAATTCATCAAAATTTTGAACCGCCTTGCTCGACTTCCCGTACTACCACTCGCAACGACTCCCAAAATCATAGACTTGCTTCGTTTCTTATCTTAAGCGATGCTTCACTGCGCGTCCAACTTGCTCGAGCGGCACATTGATTTGCTTCAATATTGCTCTCTCGTTCAACTATCTTCAAAAGTCCATCCGCCACAATCCTTATTCTCGTTCCATTCCTTAGCACCGTCTTGATTTCTCCGTATTTCGATTCGTCCATACACTCTCGATGACTCATGCACAAGTTTCAACATAATCTCAATACCATATCGCCTTCACTCGTTGCCTCGATCCGCATCAGTACTGCAAGTATTAACTTTCAATATGACTTAACACCAACTAGACTTGCCTTATTCACGTCTTTTGGAGAATCCGTCTACCATCATTGCATCGTTTCGTCAATTTCGCTTTCGTCAAACTCTGAGTCAGACTTATCGAGTGCCAATATCCAAAATCCTTCAAGTTCATGCGACTCCATCGCATTGCTCCTCCAAAACCAAATTGTGTTCCATCTACTCAACTAACTGCTCCATTGCGTTGCCAAAATTTGTAGTCTGTGCTCGCTACTCTTCGATAACTCCATCGCTCGCACATGCATGTTCCAACTGTTTATTTCTTATGCTCAACTCTCTTTTTGCATCAATGAATGATCCACCAAACTTCCAAATCGCATAAGCAAACTCTGATATTCAGCTTTCCATATTGATCGAACTCATCTTGTTTCAAATACTTGGTCCGCATCAATTCTTCGAATTCCAAACACTCGTTCCATCTGCTCTTTCTGTTCTCGTCCAATGAAACTTCCATTCACACAAATCCGTTCATGATCGCTCAAATCCAACACATCGAAGAATATCTAAGTCAAACTCTATTACACAAATTTCTTACCCAATCCCGCACTAGTCCATCAGTTGCGAGTAAACCTATTGCTTACCTTGTTCCGAATATTTCCAACGTGCGCACTCTGTAGTACGCATATACCACTTAGAAATAGAGTCACTCTCGTGCCAGATTTACTCTGCATCGACGAACGTCTATTCCGAATCAACTATCCCGTGACTATCTGTCACGACCCGCACCCGAAATTTGGGCATGAGTCGTGGGTACGTCCAACCTACGCCGCAACATCGACGGTAGAACGCTGTCTAGGTCTCAACATAATATATATATCCTGTCAATAGTCTCAACTCCGTACGGAGGACAAGGATAATATAATCCACAATTCTATAAGTATACTCAATCACAAGCTATATGAAATAAATGGACACGATGAGAATGGAAATAAAGAGTTATACCATAAGCCAAACACAAATAAGTACAACACAAGTCCTGAGTCTAGATGACCTCAAAAGTCACAAAAATAATAATACAACCCAAACTCAGTTCTAATACAATAATACAGGAAAAAGTAATCTAAGTGCAGGCAGGTAGGATCTCCTCTAGGATAGGCAACTCCTCTGGGATTTCCGGAGTGAAATCTCCTTCTAGTCCTGGACCGTAATGGGTGGGGCAAAAGTTCTCCAGGTCCTCTGAAAAATGTTATCCAGTCAGGATTGGAGCGAAGCACAAACACTAACAGCAGTTTCATTTAAGTTGACAAAAACTATAAACAGTGTAAGAAATACAAGATGAGAATAAACGCTGGAAATGTAAAGTACTGGAGAAATGAAATAGGCAATAGAGCATCTAGCAATGAACAATAAACAGTGAATGCTAGAACAAGTGAATCTGAAATAAAGTATAAACATCTAGCTAAGTGTTTGAAATAACAGTTTATTATGTGATCGGCTTGGGACTAGATCAGGTTGGTTATATATGATTAGCTATGATTCTTGTAGGTCAGGCTAACCATATGGTTAGCTATGATGCATGTAGTGGTCAGGCTAATCATATATAACAGCTATGAAGCATGTAAATGGTCAGGCCGCACCCGACGTGAGAAGTGGGGTGAGCTATGATGCATGTAGAGTTTGGATATGATCACATAATCTACTAATAGTTCCCCATCCCCGGCTAGCACGATGGATTCCAATCACGACTCCTCATGATAGGGATCTAGGGTGCTAACCCGTGTATCCATAGTGTCGGAATCAAGTATGTAATACAACTAAATTTATAGAAGTAATCAACAAAACGAAAACTGTCAGAGAATGTACTCGCCTGTGGTCCCGATGAGTATGTGAGGATCGATGTCCAAAGTGGAGTTACAAAGACCTAATTGTGGAATATAAATGTCAGGTACTGAATTAAGGAAATAACATGTTTAACTAATTAAGAAAAATGAGGCTTTTAGGTCATGGCTCAGGCTATACTAGGTTTACTAGTCCATACTAGTCTCACACTAGTTAATACTAATAGACACTACATCTATACCTTATATATAATAGCTAAATCTATCATCTAATATTATCTTAGTTTTAGTACCTTGATACCTAACAACTACACTAAAACTCAGCTAGCACAACTACTATTGACACCCAGGCACAGGTATTCACAGTCTGAATTTGTTCAGACTCCCATACAGGTTCTGAGATAAATCACCCACTACACTAACCCATATACCCTGATACACTCTGCACAGTTACCACACACACCCAGATACATAATAAACTGACTGATATTGATATACCCTGATGCCTAACACTGATCAGGTTCACTCACACCCACACACTGTTGAGCCTGGGACTAACTGACACTCACTGAATTCTCACACAGCTCACTCTCACACACAGGTAAACACACACTAGTACACACTGCTCCCTCACTCACTCACTGAAACACTCTCAGCATTACACACAGAATCCTTCCTGCACACTGATACCTGGACACAGGTTCACACACAGTCTCTCACATAGGATTTTGCACAGCTGCACCCATTAGAATTTACATAGGTTCTAAGATGTTGGGACATACACTGATAGTCACTGCTCACCCAAAGCCAAATCTGCACAGTGTGTACACACACACACACACACACACACACACACTCCAATATGTATACTGATACATTCTGCACATGCACACACAGGTATTAAGCTCTATTATGTATACTGGTACACACAGACACATAGGTTCATACACACACACACAGGCACATAGGTTACACACCTACTCTTAGGTAGTTCTAGGATACACACTGTCACTCAAATACCTACACACAGGTATGTCACACACTCACACACTGAGACTAGCTAGGCTCACACAGTCACTACACACTATACTCACAGAATTTCACACAGGTATTACATATCTCAGATATTAATCATAACCCGACACATACCTGAGACACAGACACAGTCTGTACACAGATACAACACAGGGACACTCACCTAACTGATACACAGTTTCTCCTACACTGACACAGGTTCATCTAACTAATACACACAAGTTTAATTCTGCACACACTGGCTCACACTGCTCACTCTCAGAATTACACACACACACTGGAAACTCACACTGCATAGCACAGTAAAGTCCCCACTGTGCACAGAAATCTCCCAAGCCCGACTGCACATATAGAACCTCACTCAACTGAACAAAAAACCAACACACAGCTAATACACAAGTTATTATATTATGTATATAGTTTGATACATCAAAATATACAGAAATTTAAATACGTTAGATAGGTAAAACCCTAATAAACATATCCCCAAGCACCTGGTGTGCTGAAATCGAACTCATATTAAGAACTTATGAAAACCCAAACAAAACCCTAAAACGAGATCTAATCCTTCTCGTTGGGGATGAAATCGGTCCACTAGCAAACCCCTAGGGTTAGGGTTCCTGAAAATTGGGGGGAAAACACCCGTAGGTCACCAAAACCTAATTCGACCTAGGTTTTCATGTAGAATCTCTAGAATTCGAGATCCACACAGCAAGGGGGTTCCTAATGGCCAACTACAACAGAAAAACAGAAATTAACAGGATTAAAATCGAATTTTACCTATCGGGAGATGGTTTCCCAATGAAGGTTCTCCTTCCCCAAGGCTTCTTGACCCAAGCTCCTTGTTTCCTTTACTTTGGAGGAGGAAGATGGAATCCCTAGGTCTGGATTCCGAATTTGGGGTGAGGGAAATGGTTTTCAAAGGGAGGCTAGGGTTTTCTTTCTTTCTTCATGAAGAATGGTTGAGGGAGGCTACCCTTTATAATAAAAGCTAGGTTTAGGGTTTTCTAATGCAAGGGTTAAGTTAATTCTCCATGTAAAATCATGAAGAACTTAATTAACTAAGGTTTAGTCATTTATAGGGTTTGAGATTCTAAACCTATAATTGAATTTTTAGGGTTTCCCTAATGCTAGCTTACAAGTTAGGGTTTTGCCATTAGGGTTAGACCTAACGAGTTTCTAGGATTTGACCTAAAACCAAACATCAAGAACAACATATAATTAATTTATAAAAAATTCAGCATATTAAGTAAATACATAATTAATCAAATAGGGAAAATTACACTAATGCCCTAATCTGGAAATGTGGTAGTGACACTATCCTGTCGATCGCAACTTAACATTCGCTTGCTCCATGTTCCGATACACAACTCAGCCAATGTGCACCAACCAACTTACATTCCTGTTACCCGCGTCCATCATAACAATTCTACTGCTGTCCCTCCAAACATTCGAATACCATGCTCACTATGTGGTATACCATATACTTCTTCGAATCAAATCACTCATCGCATCACAATTCTTTGCACTGATCCAATATCTGTTAGAACCATCCATTCTACGTGATCATGCGATTCACAACTCAAAGTCTGACATGAAACTCATCTAATACATGAACTATCCAACTCTTCTGTTGATCTCGCTCGATGTAACTTGTACCATGTTCCATTCTTGATACTTCCACTATTTCTCAAACCGTCCGACATTTTTGCTACATGAGCAACCCGTGCAACGATCGCTTCCAAGTAATCCAAGTCTATACCTAACTGTTCCACACATTCACCATACGAGCAACTCGTGCAACACTCTCTTTGGTATTCCCAGCCAAAACTCAACTTCGTCAAACACATTTGCTACACGAGCAACTCGTGCAATGCTCCATTCTCATCCGTTGTTTCTACTCACAGCATGCCACTAACCAATCATGTCTGACAACCAACTGCTCCACTGATGCAACCAAAATCTTCCCAAACGACAAGCCAAACCAAAGCAACGACACCTCTCAACTAGTTGCACAAATGCAACAATGCCACACAACTTGCTACATGATCTATCAAAACCCAACGAAAGCCAACACAATGAATTAACATGCACCCACAACCAACAAATATATAGACTTATTGCATGAAACATCCAAAGCGGCATCGAGTAGAGCCAAGAGCCAAACGACACGTGAAAGCTATTTACAGTTTGTGATGAACCAAAGGACAACGTTTGAGAAAATGAACCGGGCGCTCTAATACCAGTTTGTCATGCCCCAATCTCGCAAGTTCGATCATCCCCGCTGAATGTGAATCACCATATTGTAGCGCTCCCGCAGGATAATCGTTCTTATCGGGACGTGATACCGTGTGAGCCTGGAGTTGCGCTCTCATAAGACGATGACGTCAAACGTCATGGTTATCATCGAAACGACCAAGTTGTAGCGAAAGTCAAGTATTGTGTACCAAGCACACATCAGAGTATACGTAGTGAAGCTCTCGAAGGGTCAAAATAAAAATGTCACAAAGGAGAATGCTACAAAAGCGATGCAACACTCTTGCTCTTTCTCTTGCCCACAAAGATACTTACCGTTCCA
Organism: Iris macrosiphon; assembly: GCA_036927795.1. Lineage (NCBI taxonomy): Eukaryota > Viridiplantae > Streptophyta > Magnoliopsida > Asparagales > Iridaceae > Iris > Iris macrosiphon. Next base: position 143,749,231 of record JAYESA010000017.1, on the reverse strand, counting down.
TACATCATGTCCCGTATATCCAAGCAGAGCTACTACACCTGCGTACCTAGAAATAATACCCACAAACATGGGTCAGTACACAGCCGTACTGGTGAGCGGGTAACCCACTCGTCTAAACCGATACTAAATAGATAGTGAATACAAACAATTATATGGTGATCTTTCTACTTAAATCCTATATTCATTTCATGGCAGAGGTATGGCATGTTAAAGAAAACTATAAAGCAGGTTAAGCATGCAAGCATTTAACTCAAGCCAATATACTAGCAATTATAACCAAACTCAATAAAACTAAGCAAGAAAATCCGTTCTACTCAAACCCGAAGCAAAGGGAACCTATCGAACCACATCGTACTCTAAGCCTCAAAATCTATCCTCGAACCACACCACAATCCAAGCCTCACTAATCCAATCCTCGATGCGCGCACTCTTACCCGTGGCAAGGTAGTGCCGCCGCCTATACGAATGCACAAACCAGACCAAACCAACTCTTATCTATATGGAGTCACTGGCCAAGACATAAATGACTATCCAACTGCAGTTCGACCCAATCCAACGCTGAGTAGCTAGCCCGTCTGGTTGTTTTGAACCGCCAGTACCGTGCCCAAGACACGTTACCATTTATTTCCTACATGACCGAACAATCCCGGTGCCCCGGAGCCTATCCCGTTCGAGAAAACCAAACCCTGTGCACAATAGGTTGTCCGTGACCAATGCAAACTCCAACAGTAGGTATGACGAGAGAATCGAGCCTTCTCGTCCCATCGAACGATACTCGCCTCAATCCAACCAATACACCATAACCATTCTCCAACTATAGCCCAAGGCACCATCTCAAGTTATCCCCATAGGCACTATGCCGCTTCTCGACACAATGCGCTGATTAGTATAATACCCCTTGCTCTGAAAGCTCCGTGGCACAATGCCCCAACAGTGACACAATGCCCTCTCTGATGCAGTTGCCCGATTTTGAACCATAATTGCACGCTTTGCTTGACAAAGCATCCAACTTGATACTCGTGCACGGATGCACGCTCGCTTGCTCGCCCGAAGTGCGTCGATGTTCCAACCAAGATGATCTAATCAATCTCCAACTGCCCAAACGCAAGACCAACTCAAGCCACAAATCATATCCAACCAAACAACGCACACTCTATGCACGCCACAGTGCGGTAATTTCCATGTTTACAGTCCAAGTGTTCAAATAATTTTGTGTGTTCCATATTATTAGGCATGAAAGAGTAGAGGAGAAGGGACAGAGCCCACTCACCAAGTCTGAATCCGCTAAGCACCCTGCCTTGCTGATACGGTCGATCCCTTGAATCTGTGGTCCGATGCAAAATACGATCTACTCAATTTGTACGACCATGCGAGCAAGTCGTGCTCTCCAAATCATCCGACTGATCGGACTAAGGAAGACGACATTATCGCTCCAATCCCGCTATCCCAGTACTGCTCTGAACGAACACCTGATTCCATCGAACTCCGTACACAATCTGCACATGAAACCAACTTAAATCAATACTTGCTCCCAAATCCAACAAATTGAAATATAACCAACCATTGCCTCGTTAAATCTGACTCAGCGTAATGCACCATACTGTTGCGGGACATTACACCACCCGACCCGTTACAACCGTTCAAAGTAGTAGCTCTGATTTTATGTCTAAATTATCATATGCTAAAAGTGTACTGCAAATGAAAAAACAAAAATAATCTTTCCAACCTACGCAAGAATTGCTCTTATATCTAAATTCTTATGAAGAAGATGAAGATGAGTCTTCATCTTATTATTCAATTTTATAATGGTGGAAGAGACACGAAATAAATGTATCTTGTACTTTCTTCTAATGCACGCGATATTTTAATTATCCTGATGTCCACGGTAGCATCAAAATCTTATTTTAGTGCAGGTTCAAGGATGCTAAGCAAGAAGAGGAGTCAGTTGCTGCCAGATATTTTGGAAGCTTGTGTCTGTAAGATTGGACCCGTGCTGAACAAAGAACTCAAGACTCAAGAGATGAAAATGCTGATATCTCAGAGCTGGACTTTGAATCTCATACTATGGATGACGCTACTGAAGAAAGAATTGAGCAATAAACTTCAACGAAAGACAATTTTTTTTTAAAAGACTTGTACATTTTTTTACAAGTTTTATGCAAATAAAATATCATTTACAAGTTTCTATTTTTTTTGGTTACTTAATGTTATAATACATTTATAAATTTATTGCCATTAATAAAATAAATTTATTTTTTTCTTACTTAATGTTGTTAGTAGTTTACATTTAACTTCTTTATGTCTATATAAAGAAATTCTTTAAATTTCAAGTTATAAATTTATATTTAAATTCAAAAAATAGATTTATACATTTTTATAAGTTATTCCAAAAAAAAAAATCAACTTATAAGTATAGATTTTATTTTATACTTAAAGTTATATAAGTATTGATATAAAAAAATTAAATAAATTTTCTAACAAATAAATTTATAAATTTCAAATTATACTAAACATATAACTTATAAATTTCAAATAAATTTATACTTAAAGTTATACTTAAAGTTATATAAAAAAACTTTCTAACAAATAGCTTATAAATTTTAAATTATACAAAAATAACTTCATAACAAAAAATAAAAAACCTATAAATTTTAACTTGAATTTATTAACATATAAGTTATATCATATATATTATATATATAAAAATATATAAATAAACGTATAAATAAAAATAAACCGGACCGTCCCGACCGTGAACCGGCCCGGACCAAAACCGGTTCGGCCCGGTCCTCCCCTGACCGAATCATGGGCCCGGACTAGGTCAAAATTTTTTCTGACCTTGCCGGCCCGGCCCGTCTCTCCTCTCGGGTTGAGCCCAGCCCAGACCGAACCCGATCAAACCCGGTTGACTCGGACCGCTGGCCGGTCCGGACCGACCCAATACACACCATGACCTACAAGTTTATTTTTTATTCTCCAACAAATTTTGAAGAGAAAATATATTCCTAGGTTCTAAAATTTATTTAGAAAATTATAAATATTTGAATAAATAATTTGTCCACAAAATATATAATCATATCTCTTAAGAAATTTTTTGTCTTCTTTTCATTTTTAAGATTTTTTTTTATCTTTTTTCATTTTTTAAGAATTTTTTTTATTTGTTTTTTTTTCATTCTTTTGAATGACTTTTGTCTTTTCTTTTTTGTCCTTTTCAACTTTTTCGCCTTTTTCATTTCTTAAACTTTCTTCTTCTTTTATTTATCCTATTTTTATTTTTTAAGTTTTTAGTCTTTTTTATTTTTTTGATAATATTTTTATATTAACCAAACATGAAAATATAATTTTTCTGAAAATTTAATTTCAAAATAATTTTAGGAAATATAGAATTCTAAGCTATATAGTATTTTGCATGTCAAACGTCCTCTAAGGAGTATTTATTCCCGTAACCTCAGACACTCCTTTGTAATAATAATAATAATTTATATACACATATATTATTTATAATTATTTTATAAACTTATAATATCAGTATTTTGTCCAAAAAAAAAAATCATTTTTTTATCATGACAAATATACAGATGATACATACACGTGTCTATGCCTAACTATTTGTTTACACATATTTTAATATTGATTCTTCTTTGTCCCCTTATCTTTTGTCGATAAAGACCACTGCTTTGTTATATGGATGTTAACAAGGACACCTAATTTTGACCATTTACTAATATAGTGAGTGCAACCATAATTCTCAATAAAATTTCAAAAAATCAAAAATAGTATTCTAAGTTGTAGGCTATTTCTAAGGGTTGGGAGTTGATTCTAACCCCTAGGTTACGGGTTGGCCTAATACAACCTTATTTACAAGTTATCGGTAAACGATTTTTTTTTATAAGAAATGCTTCTAGATAAATTTCAACAATTTCCATAAACTCATATAAATTTTAAATTACTACAAAAGTGTATTATCAACTATTTGAGAGCTCTACTTCACTATTTCAAGCCTACAATTTATTGTTACTGCTATAGGTTTAGGACGTTGTTCCGATAATCTCAAATTATCAAAATATCTTTTGCTATTTTAAATGTTCATTAATGATGACATTAGGGGTTTTCTATTGAGAATAAAAATGAAAAAAAATGGAAGGAAAAAAAATCTCCAAACTCTCTAATTTGGTTTCTAAGACAGCGAGTGTTACAAAAATTATATAAAATGTGAATTCTAAGTTTGGTCTCTTATTTTAATATGATTGCCCAAAATATATGGCCTGAGCCAACCCAACCCGATTTTGAATAGGCTATTTTCCATGATGAACTTCGGAACGCCCGACATTACACCTTGACATTCTGCAGATTATTTGACAAATATATTCCCATATTAACTAAGTAAGTAAACATTATGGTGGAGTTTTTTTTGGTCGTTTAGAAGAAAGAATGGTTGGATCAATTGAAGAAGATGGGCCAAGTTGCGGTTGGAGGAAAGACGATGGCCCAAGTTGCCTATATACTATGGAATACGAAAAGCGTTATTCGTTATTCACTGTGACGAAGAAATTCGAAAAGTTTAAAGAAGATATAAGGGATTCGGTTTGGAGTCGGTATCAGATTCTTCGGCGAACTTTATTTTATTATAGAAGATTATAATAAATTAAAGACTGCAATGAGATCTCTACGATGTATGATTCAGGAAAATGTGCTGAAGGAGGTTCGGTCAATGTACGACCACTTTACTCCATGGACGATATTATGACAAGATGCGAGCCTTCTTGTCTTGCGTAGTCCTGTAGTGTGGCACTTGACGTAATACCTGACGTAGCATGCAGCGTAGTACGTGGCATGACCTACGACGTAGTAACTTGATTTGGCTAAGGAGTCCAGGAGGGATCATTTTATTTTAATTTTGAATTTTCAATTTTCGGCTAATATTTTTTAATATTTTTATAAAGAATAAAAATATATTCATAATAAATTATAATTAAAATATTTTAAATATTTAATAATAATATTAGAATAATTTATTTTATGTGCAATGTACGTGAATTTATTAGTATACTTAGTCCTAACTATTCTCCTAAAATCAAAGAAAATAATATCAATAACTGGCGGAAGTTAAACATGATGCAATTGAAGAAAATTAGAACCTAATATCAATCTTAATTATGAATGAACAACTAGTTTTCTAAATCTTCTAGAATCCTATAACTTAGTCGCAGACTCGCACTAGTACGACTTAATTACCTCCCACCTCAATTACTTAAGCTAAGGTAATTGGCCGTAGTACATTTTACATAGAATACAAAATTCATAGTCGAACTCAGAGTGGTACTATCTAATTCTCCCAGGAACAATGTACAATTAACACCTAATACGAAGTGCATGCACTTCTTCTTTTCATGTCTTCATGTTACTTGAGTGTATTACAAGAGAAGTGGCTCCTTGGTTTTATGTCATCCTACATATTTTTCTAAGCATATTTATTTTGATACATGCATGCACCTTGTGTGGAAGTTGTAAAACTCCACTAGAGATGTGGTCGACTGTATATATGACATATATACAACCATTTTTTCATAGTACCAACAATTTTCTGAATTTGTCACAATTGATTTTAATTTCACTTCTTTTACTTGGCCTAGTAGAGCATAGTTCACATTTGACTGTTTGGCTGCCAGGAAATAGGGGTGAGCATTATTCGATTTTGGACCAAAAATTGAATCGAACCGGACAGAAGAAGAGATTTGGTTCGGTTTCGGTTTTGAAAATACTAAATCTTTTTGTTTACTTTCAATTTTGATTTTTGATTTCGGTTTTGGTCCAAAATCGAAAACCGAATAAGAATTATGTAATTATATAAATACCCTCAATTCTATGCATATTTTGTGCCTAAATGTGTATATTTTGAAACCAGCAATTCTATGTATATGTTTTAAAACCAAACTTTAGTATCGAAACATGAAAAGTAGGATGGACGATGGACCTTTTTAACAACTATTCCAACTTTGGACGCAAATACAACAAAAGCGTGTATAAAAATTGTAATTTTTAATATCATTTAACCACGATTCAAACTTCGGACTCTATCCATTAAACAATAGAAATATTCCAACCGAACAAACCGAATCGTTATTTGGTTCGGTTTCGGTTTTAGCACATTTCGGTTCGCTTTCGATTTTGGATTTTTAGAATTCCGGTTTATTCGATTTTTATTATTTCGGTTCGGTTGAAAACGAATAAACCGAACGCTCACCGCGGACAGAAAATAGTGTCATAATATTTGTTACAGAATTTATATTATTTTTTACATTTGATTTTGGTATAAATTTTGAATATTTATAAAGATATACAAAAGTTATTTGGGGCTGGCCAATTATTTTTATTTATAAATTTGTCACTGAAAAAATTTACTCGAGGCTGTCCAATTTTTTTTTTTTAGGACTGTCACAATTTTTGACAGCCCTACCAATATACTAGACTGTCAAATATTTTTACAGTCATAAAAAAATATGTTGTTCATTTAGGACTATCAAAAATTTTAACAGTCCTTCCAATAGATAGAACTGTCAAAATTTTTGACAGTCCTTCCAATAGGTAAAATTTTTCATAAATTCTAGATCCAGTAAGGACTGTAAATTTTTTCTATAGTCATGTATGTTGTCAGGACTGTAAATTTTTTCTATAGTCATGCATGTTGTTAGGACTGTAAAAAAATTTCTATAGTCCTGAGTCTTCCCAGTCGCGACTGTCGACGAAAATCCAAAGTTCGAAATCCTAGAATGGGTTCAAAACCCTAGAATGGATTCAAAATTTTATAAATTCGTCGAAAGTTCATTATAAACCTATAATTTTATGTTACTATTCTAAGATAGTTGGATATTAACAAGGATTCGGAAGAAGTTTAGGATTTTGAAGTGAATGAAGGAGGAAAATGATTTTGAAATGGACTTGTCTCGATACTTGACTAACTTAGAGTATATAACTTGTGTAGTGTCTCGATAAATACTCTAAATTTTGCATATATTTGTCCAAATTTTGTGGCATAATGCTAATTTAGTGATTATTGTAAAGACTTTCTTGTTGTTGTTCTTATAATGGGTAGGATTAGTTACGAGATTACATTAAATAATGTAATCGATCATGAATCACTCTCCTTAATTAATTTTAGTACATTTGTCCAGTACCTAAAAAAAGAAAAGAAATATTAATTAGGTACGACAAATCGCGTGAATCACTAATTAAAGCACTCTAGCTAGGCATTTGACCATCACTTTTTTTCTTGATTTCTTTGTAATCAACAAGAAATTATTCCTATAGAATTATATTAGTTGACAATATACTTCAACCTTGTCCCCAACAACAACAACAATAAATAAATAAATAAATATATATATATATATATATATATATATATATATATATATATATATATATATATAAACTCTCCATATGTATATCTTCCGCTAAAGTTAAATCTTTCGCTAAATCTAAACAAATTATAATTTAAAAATATTTCGTATGTACCCTTCTCGGATAGTTAAAAATAAAAATAAAAATAAAAATTATAATTATAATTTTTTCCAAATATTTTAATAACATATAATAAATCCTAAAATATATTCAATATTCAAATGTGACTAGGATTAACTCTCATAGTCAAAGGCCACGACCATATGTAAAGTATCGACATGGTACATCAAAACACATGGAACATAAATACTACAGAAAATTGCGTATAGAACATCGAATTTTGGTAAATTTGCGTGACATAGAAGTTTGAATTATTCCGAAAAAAGCATAGAAACGTCCTTAAAAAGGACGTTTTCGAACATTTGCTCAAAAACGCCCTTAAAAAAAGGCGTTTGGGAGCAAATTTGAATATTTACATATACTTTCTCTCCCCCAAACGTTTGGGCGCAAGTTCTCCTCTCCTTGTTCCTCTTTCCCAGTTGATTACTTTTCTTTCTTCATTTATTTTTTCTCTCCCAAACATTTAAAATATTCACATATGCTCCCAAACGTCCTTAAAAAGGACGTTTTTGAGTAAATATTCAAAAACGTCCTTAAAAAGAATGTTTATATATATATTTTTTTAGAATAATACAAACTTCTATATCTAAACGTAATTTTATCAAAATTTGATGCTCTATACGTAATTTTCTGTAAATACTAATGTCAACCCACTTGCCTAACTACTCTCTCTCTGTGTATATATATGTATACTCCTAACCCTACTTTTGAAGATGTACTGTATAATATCAATCGACCATGGGCATCCCTTCTGATTACTACTGCCTGCTCCTCCCGCGGCCTCTCGGCGTTCTCGTATACTTCTTCGGCCGGATACAGCTGGCGGTCTCGCTGTCGTTGGCGCATCTCGTCCCACGCTCTCCCGCCGACGAAGTTCAAGCCGAATTCGTTCACGTAGAAGTAGACTTCCACCTCCTCCCGTCCCTCGGCCTCTCGGACGGGTCCCCCGACTCGATCAGCGGCTCGAGCCTCCGCGTCGTGGAGTTCCGGACCTTCTGCGGGGCTGCGGAGGACGCAGAGTGTGCTGTCTGCATGGAGGAGCTGGAGGCGAGGCACGAGGTCCGGGAGCTCGGCAATTGCGCCCATGCCTTCCACAAGGGGTGTATTGATAAGTGGCTGGCTGTAGGTCGGGTCACCTGCCCTTTGTGTAGGGCACCCCTACTTCCCAAGGATCCGTAGCTTAGCTGCCCAGTCGTGCACACAGTAAAGAACAAGCGGGGTCAACTGAGCTCCACTAAAGTTTTTTTTTTTTTTTTTTTTTCCTTTTTTGCTGTGGGCTCCGCCGGGTAAAAAAAAATTCAAAATCAAATGCAGGCACGAAACACAAGACAATGTTTTTTCTAGGTGGAAAGATTATATTCAATGAAGTAGAAAATGTTTCTCCAGTGCAAAACTATTGAGAAGACAATAAATTATTATTATTATTATTATTATTTTATTTTTTTTACTTCCAAGGCAATTTCTTCCTCCTTTCCTTTCTTTCTAAATTTTTTTTATTCATAATTGATGATGCGGAGGTAAAGTCATTGTCAAGTGTATTGTCCAGAACTAGACAAACAATTTCACAATGTCTTTGCTATGTTATGTCATGTCAACTTTATAACTTATTTGACATTTGCATTGGAGAATGACTTGTTATTCCTATGTGGCAACTAACTTTTTTCCATACTCACAATAGGAAAAAATTATTGAATATGTCGAATACAATGCATCATTCACATGCCAACCGCTCAACTAACAGTCGGAGAAAAATCTGGTGCACTTCTATACAATAATTTCTCCACAATAGGATTGGAGATGCTCTACCTTAAATTTTCTGCCACCTTCTTGGAATGCTAAATAACAAATCATTCAATTGTCAAATGCAACTACCATATAAAGGTCGGGAAGATTTTCCAGCCGACAAATCCTTGGTGAATCAAAGCACATGGCCTGGGGAATCAACATTGTCAAACCCCTGCATATACTCGTCTTTCCTTTATACATATATACATATTTTTTCTTGCTGATATAGATCCTAGTATAGCACTACTAAAAGTCTGTATGACAAAAGTTGGAAACTTAGTTTATTTTTAGTTTTTAGAAACTAGAAAAAAAGAAGAAAAAAAAGAAGTAGGCTTCTTAGCCAAAAACTATTATTTGTCTATAGAAAAACTAAAATAACATTGTAACAAGTCAATACTAAAATAGAACAAATGCGGACCATATATATTTATTTATTCAGATGTCAGACATAACATTGATAAAATTATATTTTTATCATAAACCTTACTTGAAGAGCACCAAAGAAATTATATATACTCTTTTACATCTTCATAGGTACATACACAATATGCTTTTAAATTTTGCTGATTTCTACCTTCACCTCAAATCCAACTTGAGCGTCGAAGCGGCACCCGTCGATCATCCAAAACCCTCACGTGTGTTCGTGTATGCAGGTTAAGAAGAAGAGAACCATATACAAGAAAGATTCTATTGATCCAGCCCAGTAAAAAGACCCAAAATTTCTGGAGGTGGTAAAATATTGTAAGATTGACGTACGTCCCCCACGAGGTCAAACTTTTACGACTGCAAAGTTGGATGTTTTATCCTCCACCAAGAAAGATGAATAATGACCGAGGGTGCGCACATTTGGACCGAACCGGCCAAATCGATCCAAACCGAGCCGAACCGATGGTCCGGTCGGATTGGTTCGACTTGATTTTATTAATAACCGACTGGTTTGGTTCGATCACGATTTGATCATTTAAAAAATCGACTAAAATCGAACCAAACCGAACCAATTATATACAGGTATGTAAATTCCCTTTGGTCTATATACCACTTGATCGTTATTTTCCGACACTGATTAAAACACTAAAATGTGTACTAATGTATAAACGTGTGTTCTTATAAGAACGTTGTTGTTCAGCCAATGTGTGTTCAACCAACAAATGAAACCTTAGCAAACAAATGCACAGTTTGACAGGGACCCGACGAACCCCAACCGATCAGCTGCAGTAGCTATTGCAGTCCATATGTTTACACGGACATGGCAAACCTCAACCGACCAGCCGAACCAAGTGAAACCGAACCAAATTGGTCGGTTTTAAAACCGAACCGATCGATTAGTCAGTTGGTTTGATTCGGCTTTGGTTATTTTTAAACCGATTTATTTTGGTTCGGTCACGGTTGTGATCAAATAGATCGATCATCGATTGATGCACACCCCTAATAATAACACTTTCAACAGTGGAAAATTTTACCTGCACCTCAACAATATTTCTCCACCTGAAATAGGGAACCTCCTCAGCATCCTAAAAGCTACTCCTGACCTTATCCATAATAGTTCTTAATAGTTGCCCATTCATTTGTTGCCTCAGCCACAACCATTGGTCACCAAAAAATGGAAAGTTTTATCGCAACTGTATTTTGTAAATTTTATCAGATTCTCACGTGATAGTACTTTTTTATATAGATATTCATGTGGTATTAGTTTGTAGTACGTATTTTGTAGTTTAAATGTTTTCTGTGTGTTATCTCTATTTATATCGTTGTTTATAGGGATCATGTGATATTTTACACAAAACAAGAAAGAATTTAGTGCTATCACGAAGAAATAGTGAAACATCGATATAAATTTTCGTCGCTAAAGAGATAAAAATGTTAGTTTATCCCTTTAGCGACATAATATCGACTATCTAATCTGTTGCTATTCTGTTGCTACGTATGTTACAATTTTGTCGTCGAGCTAGCGACAGAAATTTCAGTTGCCATGCTACTTTTTCATTTTAATTTTGTCAATCCGTCTACCTAGCGACAGATTTTCATTAGCGACGTTGTGAATACCGACGGATTTTTTCATCGATTTTTCGTCTCTATTATAACTCAGCGACGAAAAAAATCTGTCACTATTTCCTTTCATTTTTGTAGTGATTTTTTTTTTTTTTTTTGCAATCATAAACGCCAAACTTTCATTCAGAAGATGTCTGGAGAATCAATAAGAAGCTGATTCCTTATACAATCGGATGGTTGACGAAACACCCACACTGAATTAAAGTCTAGAGAAAAGCAATAATGAGAGCTAGAGAATGTGCAACAACATTTGAAGATCTAGAAGAAAAAGAAAAAATAATAAAATTCTTAGAATAACTGCAGGTATCTTGAATTTCCTCCATTAAATGTCTAATCTTTCACGGAACAACATGGCTTTATTGTTCACAAGGTTGATGATGACTTCCAAATCTCCTTCGATTACCACCTCTCTAAAGCCTTGCTGTATATATAAATGTAGTCCCAGATGCGGAGCTCTTCCTTCCGCCTCCAAGGGTGATCGACCCGAACAAGTCCAAGCAACACCACCTTGAAAGGAGCCTTGTGCATTACGAACCACTGCCGCTACACTCAATTTTCAGTTCACAAATGCTCCATCAAAGTTGTACTTCAAAGAGCTCTGGAAAGGAGGAGTCCAAGCCGGATTTTTATTATTATTAAGAAAATCTATTATTTCTTTTCAGTCAGACACCCTAACACATGTTGTCGCTATGACATCTCATAGCCAAACTCTGTTCTCTCTCCATAATCCCCGTAACACCCTGGATGTGCGTTAATATTGCATGAGGATAATATCACTTTTTGTCACCCAATGTTTCAAAAATTAAAGTTTTAGTCACTCAAAGGCCAAAAAGTGACATTATCCCATATTTGCATGCTTCCCAAATGGAATGCACAACTTGAGACTTAGCGTCAAGTGTCCGATCCGGTCCGGCCCAGTCCAGCCCAGCCCAGCCCAGCCCACCCCCATCCAGTTACGTTTGACAAGCTTATCCTTCACCAGAATGACATTACTCCGCATTAGACATAGGAACATGCAAACCTTCAAAGTAATCGCTTATAACCCATTAAACTTTAGTTGCAGTATGAAATTCTGGAAGTTGTCTCTTGCCTCTCAATGAATTAACAAGAATTTAAATCAGTAAGTAAAAACCTTCAACTCTCAAATATTAATTGGCAATGGTAGGTGGTATTGTACATGTTATAATAAAGCATACAAGAATAAAATTTCAAAATTTCCAGCTACACAAACACACTAAAATACAGGATCATTTCCACATGCTTTTTGTGGAGCCGTCCATTTCCATATGTTTGGAGAAGTGGACGACCATTCTTCTTATAATAACACAAAGTCAGTGTTTTTAAATGTCAGTACTTTGCTCTGAGTATTGTGGAAGCTTTAGGTTTAAAGGAAACAAAGTTTTAGCTCATCTTGGCTAACGCGTCATTAAATATTAAGCTCCTTATTAGGATAATAATCAGTATTGTTTTTTCTTTTCTTTGGAATATATAATATTCAAAAAAAAAATCTACAGAACATCCTATAGAAGCATAAAAAATTCAGATCCATACGTCCAACAAACATGCGCCTCAAGTTTGACTCAGAAGAAATTAAACCACAGAGAGCCCATGCGGCCAAGGAATCAGTAAACAACCCATGCGGCCAGAACAGCCAAAGAGGAAGCCGCATAGAAGAATCCATGCGGCCTGAACAACCACAAAGTAAGGGGACGCATGAGATCTGCTGACACGACATTCAATGCCTGTCAAAAGTTCTGACATACCACTCATCACCCAGAGCGCTTCGAGAATCTTGAGAGAGGCGGCGGCTCATAGAAAGACGGAAAGGCACATCAGTGCATTAATAACTTCGTCAGATGTGCCATCTCACGTGTTCCCTCATATTCGGCTATGGCCCTATGCGACCTCGTCATCATGTGGCCGAAGTGTCCATTCGACCAAGGCCAGACTAGAGTTTGCATGCGGCCACAACCCCATGCGGCCAAAGTGTCCATAAGACAAAGGCTAAATGAGAGGACATATATGGACAAGACGTTATGCGGTCAAGACGCTATGCTGCCAAGATGTTACGCGACTTTCAGCTTGCAAGATCTGTCCGTTACAACCGAAAAGATCTTCATACAGTTAGTGCTGATTACGGGTCCAGCTGACCGAGTCACGCATACGAGAGAGTTGAAAATAACCCCGAGATCTTATCAAATAGCATATCTCAACCGAAGTCGCGTGACAGCCTCCCCATAGTATGCGACTACAGTTGCAACTGTATTCTGTTGAAGGAACCCCCTGCGACCACCAAATAGAAGCATGTGCGACACTTATAGCCCATCAGCATGATGGCTATAAATAGGAGAAACTTGGACGTTCCAAAGGGCTGGGTTTTTGGCTTCAGAGACCACATACCCCCCCAGGCGAGCTACATACGTGCACATAAGCTCAAGAGAGAGAAAAGAGAATAGAGCATCCTCATTCCCTCGTCGGACCGTCAACGGAGTAAATGAGTCGCTGCTATACTCGATCTCCATCGTCACATTCCCCAGATCAAAAATATTGTACTTAAATTTTCTGTCTAGGATTTCTTTATACTTTTTGTTGGTTCTTAAGCAAAAGTTTCTTAAACTTACTTTAATGGCGAACAAGGTGACGACTCTACTGGGGACTTTCTTCTCCTCTGATGACAAGGTCGTGACGCAGTCTGACGCGTCAAAACTGGGTTTGACCCATAGGATGCTGGTTGTACGCTTCAACCAGCAAGCCTTTGAGAAAATGCTCTCTGAGGACGGCGCTTCACCGAGGCTGACAAAACCTAAAAAGACCCGTAGGACATGGGTTGCAAAGGCCGCTGTGTCTCACCCAAATGTGGAGCATGTCCTCACCGTCTTTCTTCCTGCCACAGGGAATGCACATTATGCATCCACACGAGGTTACCCCTTTCATGCGGCAGTCTCTTCTGACAAGGAAAGTGCTCAACACTTGAGCTATGAAATAAGAAAATACTACGATGCCAGGTGTTCGAGCGCTAAGAAACGTTCTATGCGGCCACGTCAAATACCGCATAAGGAGGACTATGCGGCACCGGTCGGCAGCTGCAGGCACATGGCCACATGCAGCCAGGATAACAACGTAAGTTCCGTCTTTGACTGAATATCATGCGGCAATGGTTCCGCAGGCCATGCTAAAAAAGGCGAAGATGTAAACTGGGACTCTTCATACTACGCACTAGCGCATGCTAGGACAAAGAAATATAGGGCAATTTAAACTCGCCAAGATCAAGAAATTGCTCATTTGACCGACCGTCAGCAGACACCGCTAACTGTAATGCGTGCCCCTAACAAAAATTTATACAAAACTGACCCATGTGTCCAGCCTGCAGTGGAAATTGGACAAGGTCAGTCTAAAGAGTCTTATATTAGCAACCTGCAAAATTTTTTTGTACGAACCCAGGTCAGGAAGCAAAGTTAACACCTACGCACCTATGTGCTTGGTCTACCCGGACTCATAAGAAGGGTGCAAAGGTGAATCAGCCCTCGCTTGACTTATGCAACGTGATCAATCATAAGCGCAAAGCGAGAAAAACAACTACGACATATGAAGTATCCTCCCCAGGGCATCATTGTGCCATCATTATCATCAACTGCTGCTGTAACAAAGTAGCAGTACCCATAAACATGCAGTCGGTATTCCAACGACTGCAACCAAATGCACCTATCCGGCTGCAACCCGAAGAACGGGTACAAGCATTAGAGGAAGATGTGCTGTCCTTTGCCTCATGTTGTTCCACTTGGAGGTATCCTTCTACAAAGGGAGGTCGGAAGTCTAGCACCTCCAACCTCCCACTCTCAGCCAGCATGTTGAGAAACCAGAGGCAAGTAGCAGTGCCTACAAAAGGAGTATTCCTGGGCATCCGCTTAAGGACAAAATTGTCGTTAGCTGGCGGTGATATTTCCCTAAGACCCAAGATGACTCCGCAAACTGGGGGGTAGTCACCCTCATCAAAGTGAAGCACCTTCCGACGCCAGGGGTAGTGCTCCCTCCGAGTCTGAGGAAGATGCAACGATATCTACCTTTCCTGAGTACAGTGCGACTCAAGGAGCAGAAGCAAAAAGCAAAGGGTCTACCACCCTATCCACCTCCCCACACGTCATGACAGTGTACATGGCAGGGGAGGACAACGAGGGCACCAGCAATTGCAAACGTCTCGATGCTCTGGAGGCAATGATGGATACCATAAGTGCTATAATACAGACTTTGGCTCATGTGATACTGGAGAAAAATGCGAACATGGTTCCGTCACTCTCAGGGCCCCCAATAACTCTGCAAGCCGGGAGTAACAATATTTCGGTGATCCACACCAACCAGTCATTCCGTGAGGACAATGATTCCCAAAAAAAGACAATGACAAGTTTGGGGGTAGTCGTCCTCGACAAGTCAGAGCAGCGTCCAAAGCTGGGGGTAGTATTCCCTCCGAGTCCGAAGATGATGCAAAACTAACGGTCTTCCCTGAGGACTGTGCGACTCAGGAATCAGAAGCCCCAAAGCCAAAAGAGACTTTCTCCTTCTATAATAATGACATCATTGAAATCTTCAACGTACTAATGAATGAAAACAAAGTCCAGCTACCAAATATTAGATATCCCGAGAAGGAAGACAAGGTTGATAACCTCAAGTACTACCACTACCACCGGTACTTCCATCATCAAACCAAAGACTTCTATATGTTGAAGAGGAGTATCCAGCAGCTGATCGATGCCAAGGCTCTCACCCTCGACTTTGAGGACAAGACGGTCATTGTGAACATAGTGTCCCTCCAATTTGGTGACTTCCCGGTGAAGGAGGCCCATGACGGTGTTATCCTGATCCCGAGTGCAATAATGGAGGTTTTTAATCTCCCACCAGCTCACGGCCAAACAACCAGGCTGGTACCTCTCAGCATACCACGGGGCAAGGTCATGTGGGTTCACCCTGGCATTGCTCAAGTCCTGACATAGCAAGTAGCACCTTCAACGATCAGGTCAAAAGAAAAGAAATACAGGTCATGCCGTATGATCTTTTTCTCAAAAATTATAAATTGTAGACTTCAGATGCTCACCGCATCTCAACAAGTCTCCTTCTGCACAAAAGCCAAGCCTCGTATGACCCATCAACAACGGCGAGACATTGCTTCTCGATGAAATAAATCTCCAGCAGCAGGCAGTGTCCTTCTACGTATTACGCATATACGCACAGCAGGCGATGGTCCTCGGCGTAATAAGCAATCGTGCGCATGTAGAAGTGATCTACGCGCACAATTCAGCCAACTCCTTCATGTGTACGTGGCAATGTTCCTTTACACATGACTCTCCGTTTGTCATAAGCCAAAGCATCGGTAGTATCTGGTGCAATAAATGATGAGCTACCATAGTTTTATCATTACAGCCAACAATCACTCTGTCTCACGCAGAAGATGGACTATGATCTCTAGAATGCTGAATGTCTAAATTTTGGTAAATGATGACGTATTCCTTTATAATTCAACAACTATTATAACATCACTCATAGTGGGCTGGGATACGAAAGTGCTAACACGCATCGCCGCTCCAGCAAGACTGTCGACAGTAAAGTTCAAGCTTCTGACTCTGTCAACAAATAAGAGTAGATCTAAACTCTTAATCGAGGACAGTGTATTCTCGAACCCACCAAGGGCAATATTTTCTTAATCTGATGCTTTATCAAGGACAACGTCTCCTCGATTCAACAGTGCATATAGGCTCGCAAAGCTTAACCGAGACTTGCCAATGACGTCGATCAAGGACAAGTTTCTCAACAAGTACTACGTCTAAGATAGTACTTTCCAGCAGATTAATTCAAAATGTATAGTGTTTACATTTTTTTATCCCCAGCAAGTACAAATGCGTAAGGAGATTTGTGTCCCTCCATGATTTCTTGCAAAATCTATTATCTGTGTTCAGGGGTCCTGAATACGCAACGGATAATGGATCCACAATTTTTTTTCTAGTGGAGCAGTTTTTAGGTCCAGCGAGACGTTCTCTTTGAGACCACCCAAACTTGATTTTCTCTAGCAAAAAAAGCGTGTCCTCAAAGCCATCGCTTCCAAGATATCTCATTTACGATCCCAGTCTGGATCAGAAATGCTCCCCCAAGTAAGGTAGGATCACCCCATGCAATATTTTATGTCCATATTTTCTCTGAGCTGTAATCCTGTCATTCTCCTCAGTATAGCGAATTTATCACCACAAGAAAATGGTCACGTCCACATTACCCCTGTCCTATTTTTTTTGTCCCCACAGAAGTTTATTTTACTATGTCCACATCACCTCTGCGTAAGATACTTCTAACAAAATTCCAATTTTCAGAACTTTGTCATGTCCATATTACCTCTGAGTAACATTTTCTAACGACTTTCTACTATCACGTTCGTATAACCCCTGATAGTGCTAATTATTTCAGCTTATTATCCATACTTAAGGTACGCCACGGATAATAAATCTATAACCCAAGAATTTGTCATGTCCACATTACCTCTGAGCAAATATTATTGTCTACCGTCACGTCCATAATACCTCTGATGGTGCAGTCATTTCAACTTGTCATCCATACTTAGATTTAAGTACACCAAGGATGATAAGTCCAAAAAATCTCCCCAGCAGAATTATCTCAAAATAATCAAATCAAGATGTTTCCCGACGACGATAAGCATACGTCGTTTTGGACGCCGATAGGAGTGTACTGCTACACAGTCATGCCCTTCGGTCTAAAGAATGCATGTGCCACATACCAACGAGCTATGAGCACCATCTTTCATGAACATCTACGCAAGATAATAGAGTGTTACGTTGATGACATCGCTGTCAAGAGTTGCTCCAAAGATGATCACCTCTGAGACTTAAAGGCTGTGTTCGACCTGATGCGTGTGCACCAGCTCAAAATAAATCCTATCAAATCCTTCCTAGAAGTCTCCAGCGGCAAATTTTTGGGTTTTATCATAACTTCAAAGAATATCCACGTAGACCCCGACAAGACTAAAGCAATCCTTGAAATGGATCCGCCAAAGAACCTCAGAGAACTTCGTAGCCTTCGAGGAAGATTGACATACATCAGGAGGTTCATATTAAACCTCTTTGGACATTGCCAGTCATTCACTCATCTTATGAAGAAGAGAGTCTCCTTTTTCTGGAACGAAGAAAGCAAGCGCGCCTTCGACGACATCAAAAAGTATCTCATGAACCCCCAGTATTAGTGGCCCCAGTTGTGGGAAGACCCTTCTTGCTATATGTACGGGCAATAGATCACTCCCTCAGAGCTCTGCTAGCCCAGAAAAGTGATGCAGGTCACGAACAAGCCATCTACTATCTCAGCAGAATAATGGCTGATGTAGAGCAAATATACAACCCATTAAGAAGGAGTGCCTTGCTCGAGTCTTCACCATTCAGAAGACTCGCCATTACGTGGGGGACAAACCATCCATACGATCTCGTGAGTTAATCCTCTCAGGGTCCTTATGACTAAACCTGGAGCACTCAACTCTTGCCTAGCTACATGGGCAATACTGTTATCACCGTACGACATGATATTTGTCCCACAAAAGGTGGTCAAAGGCCAAGCATTGGCAAATTTCCTGGTGGCCCACCCTGTACCGAAAACCTCAAAGTTCTATGAGGAGATCCCAAATGAAGTAACATACTCAAACATGACCACAAGCGCATAAGCCATTTGACGAATGTTCTTTGAGGGTGCTTCAAGGATAGGGCCCAAAGGCGATATTGTCGCTGGCATCGGGATAGTACTGATTTTTCCAAACGATCTGGTCATCAACTGCGCTTACTCCCTCACAGAGCCATGCTGCAACAATGTGGCAGAGTACAACACTCTCGTCATTGGGCTCTAACTCGCTAAATAAATAGGAGTAGACTACCTTGAGGCCTACAATGATTCCAAGATGATAGTCAGTCAGGTCCGGGACGAGTACGAAGTCCAGCACAAAGATTTGATTCCCTATCACCAAGCCACGCTCAGAATAATCTTTACATTCGAGGGGTTCTTCATAGAGCATGTCCCTCGACTATAGAACATCGAGGATGACACCCTGGCTGGTGTAAACACCCTGATTTTCAGAATAATTTTAATACAAATTTTTCCAAATTTTTGGTATTTTTTGGACGAAGAAGCAAGGTAATTGTGAGTTAAGAAATTTTAAATGCAGTTTATTGGTGTTAAAATATTATGGAAATAATATTTTATGGTGCAAAATGAAAAACCGGACATGTGATATTTTTCGGTGAATTTATTGGACTCCAGAGTAGCATTTTAAGCCCTATGAACTGTTGGATGTATAAACCGAACTAAACTTGAACCAAACCAGACTAAACCCAAACTTGAACCAAACCAGACTAAACCCAAACCTGAACCAAACCAGCTTATCGGGTCGGTCGGGTCGGGTCTTGAGACCCAAACCCAAACCCGAGTGGAACCCTAGCAGCCGAGGTTACTGTTCACCCCTATAAATTTCCGCCTCGATGTCTGTGCCAACCTTCGGAAACCTAGCCGCCGCGCCGTCATCTCCTCCTTCGCCGCTCTTCGGCGTCGATTTCCCGACCTAGACCCCGACTCCCTATCATCTCCCTCCGCCGTGCTCTTCCCTGGAACCGACGACCGCCCCTGACCCCTACTCGACCGCCCAGCCCGACTTTCCCCTCAACTCCTTCTCGCCGTTGCAACCAGCGACCTCGCCGACCCTTCCGCCTAGTCCAGCACAACGTCGACCCGCCGGCCTGTGCTTCTCCGACTCCACGGGACAGCCACCCGAGCGTCGCCCTCTGCCCTAGCCCCAGGATGCAGCAGCATCCCCGTGACCGGACACAGCAACCCGATACGCAGGACACGGAGTTGACTCTCGGACACGGAGAATTCAGCGTTTACGGAGCCCTGTTCAGGTACCATTTTCTCTCAACTCGTAACTCCGTTTTAGTTTCCGTCAGTTGCTACGCGTAGATTGTATAACCCCCTCGGTGCCCGTGCAACCCGCTCGGTGCATCGCGTCCTGTGGTGATCGCGAACCGCGATCCAAAAACAGGAAAAACAACGCCCTGTTTCACCCCGGAACTGAGTACGTCCCGCCAAACGGGATGACTTGGTCGCACGCGGTCTTTACCGAAATGTGCGCGACGTTGATACGGACGTGTAAGATTTCACAGAAGTCGATTCAGATGTGCGTGCGCACCGGAATCAACGCGTATCCGTCGACAACGTCCCGTATCCGTCCATTCTGGAATACGCTGTAACTTTGTGTACACACGTCGGATCGAGACGAAACTTGTGCCATCGGACTCGTAGCAATACGCTGGTCCTGTGAGCCAAGTTTGGTCCGATTCTGAGAACGTTGACAAAATCGCGTATCGTGGGTCCCACGGGCTCCACTTGACGGGCGATTTTGTGATCGGCTCATCGGAATTCAATTCTGGAAGTTCCGTTGGGTTCGTATCATCGTTCCTGACTTGTAGACACTGAGTTTGAGGAATTTGGAGACCTTTGACCCTGACACGCTTTTCGATACAGAGTGGGCCACATGTGGACCCCGCTTTGGCCCGGAAATATCATTTTTGCCCTTGTGTCCAAATTGGACTTAAGGACAAATGTTTCTAGCTATTTGATATCTTCTGAGACTGTTGGTGATGGTTATTACAGCTTTTGGAGGAGTACATACAGGTTCCACTGATACCGGGACGACTATTGATATTCAAACACCAGGCAAGTGTACCTTGCCAAACTCTGCAGTATTGTTACATATTTTCCTTGCTTCATTATATTGCTGTGCATACTTAACCTAGGACCGTGTGACGTACTTAGCGTCCGATTATCAGTCGGGTGCCAACACCGTACGCGGTATTGTGTATTGTCATCTAGAGATGGACATTCGTGACACTTTATCTTCTCGTACTTGTTTTACCAAGTACACTTTGACCCGGGACACTTGACACCATTCATGAGACAGGATTTTCCCGAGATATTCGTGGTGATTCTGTATAAGATACAGGACTTGACAGAGATACTATATTCTTAGATACATTTTGACTTGTGCATTAGTTATGATCGTGCGTGGCATGGACATGAGACGTTATGGACATGAGACGTGTGGTTACATTGGGTGGGGAGAGACACACTGGCTACAGGCTGATCATATATATATAACCCCTATTATTGTGAGGCACAAGACTCTAAGCCCGAGCTTGGCCCATTACTCATTATTACTACTGCTACCGGCTCCCCGACACAGAGCTTGTAGTGGCTTCAGCCTGAGTTCTAGTACTGCTCTCATCTTGCAAATCACTTAGTTGGTTATTTAGTACTCCCTTATTGTTCCATCTATTGCTGGAGAGACCCACAGGCTACAGGTTGACTATGTTATGCCGGCTATTCAGTCTCCCGCTGAGCTAGACCACCTCATGATATCACTGCTACTGGCTCCCCTACACAGAGCTTGTAGTTGTTTCAACCTGAGTACTATTGATGTTCTCTCTTGCATTTCACACAGATGATTACATACTTACCCTATTTATTTCATTATTTGCTGTACTGCATTTATTTTGGCATGAGCTTTCTTGTACCTGGCTATGTCCCCTGAGGACCTGGATCCGGATTATGTCCCCAGGATTTGCAGACGAGATTTATCCCGAGGTATACGGGACCGCAGCAGGAGCAGGAGCTGATCCAGGAGCTGTACCGACACCCGAGGATGAGGTGTTAGCTGAAGACTTCTCCTGAGAATCCATGTTCCATGCTCAGTATTTATTTATTTATTTCAGTCATTTATATTTCTGGTCTGTTGAACCATTGTATCAGATATTTATCGGGTTGTTCCCCGAAGCACTTTGTTGAGACTAGCTGATGATTTACTTTCCTTATTTATTCTGTGGATCATATTTTATATCTTGTGTGGATGAGATTAGTTGTGCCATGATTATCGTAGACTTTGTTTTACAGCTTAAGTATGCCCTGATGGATCCATTAAATTGGGTTTGTCCATCGGTGCGTGCTGCTAGCCATTGCCACGTATCTAGTCCCTCGGTATTTTGGGACTGGGGCGTGACAGTCGGCCTCGCTGCCTCCCTGGCAGTCCCGGTCAAAATCTATCAGCTTATCACAGTGGTCGGTCAAGAGCTGGTATGCCCAAAAAATAACCTCTGCATGTGCCTAAGCTACATAGCGGAAGTAGACACCGGCATCCAAGACCGGAGGCTCCCATTCATCGATTATGCAGTTTACGAAATTCTTTCCGAGAACCCAAAGGAAGCCACTTTCATCAGAAGACGTTTCCTCTAGTTCTATTACGATACGGCTACCAAAATATTGTATCGTCGTTCCTACGAAGGTCTTCTCCTACGATGCCTATAAAATGCAAAAGCGAAGCAGGCCCTGTCACGCCCCAGTCCCAAAATACATAGGAGTAGGAATACATAAGCATGCCAGTCGTATGTATATGGAGACTCCAATATATGAAAACCATAACACATACGTACGTTGTAATATGAACAATAATTCACAAGTGGTATATAATTGTCACAAGTCACAGGGCATAACTAAATCTTATCCACAAAAATCATAAAAAAATAAATAATTATATGTTAATGAACCAAATATGAACTAGTCGAGAAAAACTAATAGTTGGATGGAGACAAATCTACTACCAAACTAGAATATAAAAGTAAATATAATAAGTACATCATCTAATAATCAGAGAGGCTCGAAGGGAAGACCTCCTCGAAAGAATACGAAGTAGCAAGTCCTGATTCGTGCTCCTGCGAATAGTCATGATCTTCTACACCTGGAAAGGGACCAAGTCCTCAGAGGGACGTAACAAGATACATAGAAGCATGCCAATAAGGTACTGAAAATAAACATCCAAAGGGCGTCTAACCGCCTATGTGAATGCACTTTGAGAATAACTTTTCAACACGTGGGCTATCTGGCTAAAATGGGATTAGCATGATTCTCTCAGAGAATCAGGGGCCTAAAAAGTATGACATCTTTTGAACATCAGAGGCCGCCTGTAGATAATAATATAGGGGTTATCAGACCACGCATCTCTGGCGGAGCGTGCAGGTTACACAAGGAAAGTGCAAAGGAGCCAAAATGTCTTACTTATTATTCTTGTCACCCCATGCTCTATTCATGCCATATCCATGATACGATAATATCTCTAATAACTGCCAAGGCTTCTAATTATGCAATTTTTATCAGTAGTTATCCCTATCCGTCGCACGTCCCATACGTACTGGTGGCCAGCCGAATACGCAAGTCCGTATCCTACATAAGACTCATACTCGTGTAACAACTGTGTCACGGACAATAAAACATAAGAATATCTCATGATAATGGGGTAGTCTCATAAAACTAGGTCAACATGCATAATATATAATAAAGACAAGGTACGACGCCACCGTCGTTGCACCCAAGTTATTCTTGGACGCACAGTTTATATAGCAGTTAAAATATATGAACTAAATAACAGAAATAAAATGCATGTACCATATAAAATATAAATCACAGTACAACGGCAAGGTATACTTGCCTGACAAGAAAGCTGCGTAATGTAAACGTCAAGGTGTCAAGTACAGAGGATCAGAAACTATGGCCTCCGAATGAACATCTTCGGATGCTAAAATAAATATTACCAAAGTCTCCGAAATCAGCGAGATAGCTAGAAAATACTACCCTTTCGTCCAATTTGGACACAGGGACAAAACGATAATTTTGGGTCAAAGCGGATTCACATATGGGCCCACTTTGTATCGAAATACGTGCCAGAGGTGAAGGTCTCTAAATAGAATAAATTATAGGTTAAACAAATCCTAAACGTCAATACGAACTCAAAGATATGTCCAATTTTGGATTCGGGTGAGCCGATCACAAATTCACCCTTAAAGTCAAACCGTGGGCCGCGAATAGGCGGCTCAGTCAACTGTCTCAGAATCACGTGAAACTTGGGTCATAGGAACAGTGTGATATCATGAATCCAATGGCGCAAGTTTCATCGCATTCCGACCAACGTACACAAACTGGGGTGGTTGTTTGCAAAAGTCACGATACGAGAACTTTTTATGGATACAGGTTGATTCCGACACGCACACACGTCCGAATCAACTTTCGTGAAAGCTCACACGTCAGGATATACCATACGCATCTTTTGGTGCAATTGGTACGCGACGAGGCGGTCTCGTTTGGCGGAATGCACTCCGTATCACAAAATTTTAGTTTTAAAATATCACGTTTTTGGTCATTTTGAAGGCCGAATAATTTAACAAATAAAATAAACTAATTAAAACTAAAAGAACAGTAAGATTCTTGGTTATATTGAGAAGAAAATCTTTTAATTAGATTTTGAAAATATTAAACAGGTTGGTGGCAAATTGGACATGAACATTGTGGTTTGGGTCAAAGTTCTGGACTGTTCTTGGTCAGTTTTTTTGTCGACTTTCGGTCGATTTTTTGACCAATCCAGGGCACGAAAACTCGTCCTGCTTGAAGGGAATTCTGGAGGGTTAGGTTGTGAACGTATACGGATAAACCGCTCGAGAAAAGAATGAGAGATGAGAGAGATACATCACCTTGAAGAGAGGGACTCGGGGTTGCGGCTGTGCACTGCGTGCTTTATCCGTCTGTGCGCGGGCGGTCGCCGGCCGCTGCGGCGGTAGTCGCCGGCGTCGGGGGTCGGTGCTGAGGGGGTCTCGTCGACCGCCGGGTAGGTGGAGAGGAGAGATTAGGGTTAGGGTTTGGTGGTTTATATATATATATATATATATATATATATAGAGAGAGAGAGAGAGAGAGAGAGAGAGAGAAAGAGAGAGAGAGAGAGAGAGGGAGAGGGGGAAGAAGTCTGCGGGTTGCTGTGGGGGGTGGGTGGGGATTAGTTAGTTTAGGTTTTGGGTTGGTTTAGGAGTTTAGGTTAGTTAGTAATAGGATTTGGTTTTTGGTTTAGGTTTTTATATTTTCTTTTTCTTTTTCTTTTTCTTTTTCTTTTTCTTTTTCTTTTTCTTTTCTTTTCTTTTTCTTTTCTTTTTTTTATTTTTTTATCATTATCATTATCATTATCATTATTATTATTATTATTATTATTATTATTATTATTATTATTATTATTATAACTATATATTTATTTATATATATTTATATATATAGATGAGGTTATAAAAAATCAAAAATGAATATTTGCACACAAAATAAATTCTAGAAAATTTTACTTTGTAAAGCTTTAATAAAATAGTACACCCAAAATATTTTATAAAATATTTTATAATTAATAATTAGATATTAATCTAGTTATAATAAATTAAATAACTGTATTATCCAATTAACTTAGTAAATAACTAAATGGTTATCCAACAAAATAGGATAATAGTAAATAATATGCAAATATACAAAAAGAAAAAAATGCCTAAGGAGAATTATGGGATGCTAATTGTAGAAAGTTGGGATTCGAAAATAACCACAATAAATTATATATATAAAATATCTAAATATTTAACACAAGAATCTATGATTGTTACACTAATGTCATACTAACGCCAAGAGATCAAATTTTTGTGCCACGAAAGGATCCTACAGGTAGTGTCTCTTGTGTAGGCTACTTCCTATGAAGGGCGATGCAGATTTTGGGGCTATCCTATATTATTAATGCCCAAACCACGGTGAAGTATCCTAGTGAAATCATTGGAATTTAATTGATTTGAAAAGTAATCTAAAATAAATATAAGAAATACAAAATACACACAAGATACCTATTTTTTGGTGAGGGAGTTTACAAGCCCTCCGTGAGGCTCACGATGGGGTTTGCGGTGTCCATCAGTCCGGACCCAAACTACAAGATTGTCTTCCGAGAATGGGTACTATTGGCCGACAATGGTAGCGGAGGCTATTGACTATGCGAGAAAGTGCCAAGCGTGCCAAATCTGCACAGACTTTATCAACAAGTCCTCATAATTCCTATACCCAACGGTAGCATATTGGCCGTTTGAAGCGTGGAGAATGGACATTATCAGGCCAATCAGTCTACCCTCTTCTAAGGGACATCGGTTCATCTTGGCTATCACCGACTACTTCGCCAAATGTGCGAAAACTGTTCCACTCGCTGAAGTCAATATCTCAAACGTGATCAGCTTTGTCAAGCATCACGTTATATACCAAATCCTCTTACCACGGAAGATCATATACGACCATGGTCCACAGTTTGCAAGTCATACTTTTTTCGATTTTGTGACAAAAATCGAATCCAGAATGTAGTCTCGACTGCCTAAGTACAACCCAGCAACAAATGGTCTAGAAGAAGCATTCAATAAGACCATCATAAAGCTACTCAAGAAGTTTGTGTCATCCAATAAGCGTGACTGAAATGAGAAGCTAGGTAAGTGTCTTTGGACCTATCGCACAACGGTCCGGACACCTACTGGTAGCACGTCATTCTTCTTGGTTTATGGAAGCGAAGCGGTCCTCCCACTCGAGATCCAAATTTTGTCACTCTGAGTGGCTCTTTCCAACCGATTGACCGTTGACGACAATCACCGCCGACGGCTACAAGCGTTAGAAGCACTCGATGATAAATGTCTCTTAGCTCAACAACGCATTGAGCTGTACCAAGCGCATCTCTTAGGAGCCTTCAACAAAAGGGTCAAGAAGATCAGTTACCAGGTGTTTGTGGTATTAAACGAAAGGAATGAAATTGTAGTTCAATGACGGGGTTTATGCGAAACCCGCGCCCTTCTGTTTACAAACAAACTTGTACAATATAATCCTATACGAGGATGTGGGAGTATAATTTATTTAATCTGGGTATAAATTGCTATAGGTGTCTGATCTGCGGTCGATCACTTTAGCCCTTGGACCACACGATGTTGAAGAAGTACCGTGGAAGACAGGTAGCAGCTTCGAAGGTTGCAGAAGAGGTTGGACGCACGAGGCCAAGGTCGTCGATCCCTGCTCTTTACCTGCTCTCCGGGCTCTCTCCCTCTCTCTCTCTCTCTCTCCTTGGACGATAATTCTCTCCTGGATGATAATTCTTTTTTTTTCTCTCCCCTTTTTTCCCCATTGATAGGGGTCTCTATTTATAGAGTTTTGGTGACAGTGACCACTCCGTCGGTGTAAAAACCGAGGAGTGGGAAGTACAACACCCTTTTACACAACGGTTAAAGTAACCAATGCCTGCGTATGGATGATCTTTTGAATGAGCGTATGACGCGGGTCCAACTAAGGGAACACAACGCGTACTATTGCTACGAAGATCACGGCGTAAGAGCCACGCAGGTAAGTATCCCGTGTGTAGAAACGGTTGGCGTAGAAGCCAAATGACTGTCACCCTGGCACAGAGGCCAGATAGGCATAGAAGCCGAATAGGCGTAGAAGCCGGATAGGCATAGAAGCCGGAGAGGCGTTGAAGCCGGATAGGCGTAGGAGCCGGACAGGCGTTGAAGCCGGAGAGGCGTTGAGAGCCGAAGGGGCACAGGTCTTGAATGGGCGTATAAGCCGCTGCGTACCGTGCCCGAGTGCTGACGGGGACGTCTTAGCCGGAATCACGACTTTCGAAGATGTAATCAAATCTTCTACAGAGATTTGCCATCATCCTGTGCATTAAATGCGAAGACGTGTTTCGAAGGTCTGCAGCCCTTCTGTGCATCCGTTGCAGAGACGTGCCTTGACTGAACCTGTCACCGCTCCGTGCAATTAGACGTAGAGACGTGCCTCGAGCCCCGTACGATGTGCAGCTTTTGACGTGGCAGGCGGTTTGTCTACTGCGGAGCGTAAACCGGCTTATGCCTGCCTGTGTAAAATAATGCAGCGTATCCCTCTGTGCGAAAAAGAGCGGTTTATGCTGAGGGGACGTCAGTAAACGACGGTTCGGTGGTATCTTAACCCAATCCTCTGCATTAAATGCAGGGATCCGCCATCATACTGTGGTGTGCGTCCCGAGGGGTCTGTGCCTGTTTCCAGCCGTCGTCTGGGTCGCCGTGCAGCACTTTTTGTCAGGAGTCAGAGGCCAGGTTCACTGCGTGACTTGACAGGTTCATTTCGGGAAAGACGAAGCGTTCCTCGTACGCTATTTTAATGCTGCTTTGAGAGCGGCTGAGTTTTTACGCCCTGGAGGCGATGGGGGGGGTCCCGTCTACGCCGAAGCGATTTTGGACGCGCTGCACCCTTGAGCTCTTACGCCTGATGGCACTGAAGGCCTTTGTTTGCGCTGCTCTGTATCAATACGCCGCGTAGCTTTTGCCAGTATATTTTTTATGCTTCTACAAGACCCCCTTCAAAGCTTTTAAAATCCTTTGGAATTTGAAACGCTTTGAATGAAGCATGAATGGCCCCTCGTGACTCGAAACGTTTCTGAATGGAGCGTTGAAACGGTCGGTGCGGCCTTTATGGCGGATTTATTGGGGACCGCTGTGATCTCTTTTGCCTATAAAAAGGCGGGGGGTTAACCTGTTTCCCCATATTCCCATCACCATGCTAAAATGATCGCCGGAGTTCGTCGGGTCGATCTGAGAAAGAAGGAGATCATGTTCTTCCAGCATGTTGGGAGCCGAAAAAGACGGCATCTTCAAGCAAGTGTCCACTGCAGCGATGGATCATGGAAGGATATCTTAGCCTCCCTTGCTCGGGATAATCAGCAACTTTGTATGGCGTTGCGTCTGGCGAGAGGAACGGTCGTTCTTGACCGTGCTGCCTATAACTGGCGCCTTCTCCTCTTACCTCCGGTGACGAGAGTCAGACAGACTCGTGTTGTCCCGGTTTGAGCGGTGCACGGAGTAGGGGATCTGCAAAATCTATGCAAGCCCCAACTCTGTCGTGTCCGCCGGTGATCATCTTCTTAGAAGAAGAGGAAGACCTTCACCGACGTGAGAACCTGTCAGAACAGCCTCTCGGTGTGATCTTCAGACGACGAGGGAGTCTTTTGTAGACGGAGTTTCCCTCATATGTAATCATGAAAAGTAGAGAAAAACCCCTGTAGACAGGGTTTCCCTCATATGTAATCATGATTTTAATCTTCAATAAAGTCATCTTTTCTTCATATGATCACTTGCCATACGTTGCCGTGAAGTCTGAATGTGTGCAGCTTCGACACGTCTGATACTTTACGCGACCCTGTATAGAGAGTACTAGGTTCTGTCCTGTTCTTTACGTGCAGCGGATAGTGCATAGAGCGCTGCTTTAGCATTTTGAACACTTAGAACTGTCCTGTTGCTAGGGCTAAGGAACCGCGTAGAGTTCTGAACTGCTGCTTCTGATGAGAAGAACTTTGTTCAGTCTTCGTCTTCAAGAATGATCTCTCGGAACTCCCTTGAAACAGGGTCGAGGATTCTGGCTGAGCTTTGTCATCTTTGACAGACGAGATGTTCAGACTGGAGTCCGGATGAACCTCCAATTTTAGGACCCAAAAAGAGTAATTTCTTAATGGTTGTACTCTGTCCGTTTCGGGTACTTGGGGTCAAGAACGAGTATCTTCTGTGTGAACTCTTTGCACTTGACCGGGTTGGGGACTGTTTTGGATAAGCGGAAAGTCGCGGAGTGCGAAATCCTCAGCCTGTAGCGTCTGGGCGTAAGACACCGTTGAGCGCGAAGTCGTAGACTTGTGGTTCCTGAGCGTGAAGTCGTAGGTTTGTCGCCTCTCGAGCGTAAAAGCTACCGAGCACAAAGGCATCCGGGCGAGAAAAACCATAGACTTATAGCTGCTTGAACGTAAAGCCGTAGAATCGTTGCTGTTGAGTGTAGAAAGCTCCTTTAGCGTAGGACTTGTGGATTTGTAGCTCCTGAAAAGAGAATTTCTTTGAGCGTGAAGTTCTGCGGATCTGTTGCTTCTGAGCGTAAACTGAGCGCCACCGAGCGTGAGATCATCGATTTGGTATCTGCTGAGCGTAAAGCCGTAGGTTTGTCGCCTCTCGAGCGTAAAAGCTACCGAGCACAAAGGCATCCGGGCGAGAAAAACCATAGACTTGTAGCTTGCGAGCGTAAAATCGTAGATCTGTTGCTGTCGAGCGTAGAAAGCTCCTTTAGCGTAGAACTGCTGAATGGTCTTGCGTGAAGAATTTTTCGAATTCGCTGACTGTCCGTCTTTTGAGGGTAGTGGTTTGACGTAGCACCCAATCATATCCGACTATTAATGTGAGACTTGGTTAGGGTCTCGAGGAGTCCGTCCGAGGATTCGAGGAGTCGATCCGGACTCTATATATATCCTAAGCTTTGGAGAGAGAAACTTTTCATCCGTCTTCTGCGAACGAGAGTTCTTGATTGTTCGAGCTTTTCTCCTTCATTCCTTCTCTGAGCACTTCGAGCTTTCAGAAATGGCGACGAAACAAACCTCCTCCGCTAAGGGAAAGAGCATAGGTTCTTCTTCTTCTCCCACTGCCCCAGCGAGGGAGTCTTCGGTCGGGCAAGGTGGACTTCCTTCCGGAAGTATCCCGCCGACGGGCAGCGCACCCGGTCTGAGAGGTAGATCCTTTGGGGTGACAAGAATAACGAAAATCCTTCGCACACGTTGAACGTGACCGCGCTAGGTCGCCTTCTGTGCTGATAGCCTCTTCTGAGGAAGATGATGCACGGAGGCGTTTTCATCTTTTACGCCCACATTTCTCGTGTGCTAGCGTAAAGGCGCCATATTTTCGTAGTTCCGAGCGTAAAAGCTCTGGCTACCAAAAACTGGCGTATGTCGTAAAATAAGCATTTTACGTCTGCGGAGGGGACTCCCGGCGTATAATAACCGAATTCGTACAATCCTGGCGTAGAGCACAGTTTGTCGTTTCTTTGGTTTTGTATGTTTGTGCAAGATTTTTGTAATGACATACTTTCTTTGCACCTTTGTAGTTAACCTGGGTGAGTCACTTCTGACCGAGGTGATGGGTTCCTCCGCCGGGATGCTGCACTCGAACTACCTGGAGGACTTGTCCCACGTGGCATTTCCTCTCTCCGGATCCCAGTATCCTGAGGGAAGGGGATTTTTGTTGGCGGCTCAGGGCGAGCGGGCACTGCTGAGTATGATCAATGGGGAGCCCCTGACGTATGTAGACGGAGAGCGGTACGTAAAGCCGGCTTTCCTTTTCGGGGACATGATCGACAAGCGGTCCCAGACGAAGCCTAAGAGGGAACCTTGGGTCTTTGCTGTCGAGAGCTTGGTTCTGTACCTGCCGACGATGCCGAGGGATTATCCCATCTCGGCTTTCTTCCATGCCACTCATCCCAGAAAGATGTCGTGGACGTTGACTCCCGACCTTCATGGCAAGCCGGGGAAGATCTTTCATCAGAAAGGAGCTGACCAGGGATCGTTTGTCAGTCGTCCTTCTGGTCCTGTGACGTTGTTCCGGGGATTGTACCCGGGTGGCGTCCCGAGCTCTGTGATCCAGCCGGTCCAACTGTCGACTTTCTGCAACAGCTTCATGGGACGAGGTGGGGTGTACCCCAAGGAGAATCCTCGGTGTAATGGGTGGGTCACCCCAGCAAACCTCCGATGGACCAGCCTAGTTAACTGGGCCTTGAAGCGCTTTCGGCAAGAGCTAGAGGGCATTGGACTGTATGCCGCTGTGAGCGCGACGAGCGTCGGGTTGCCTCCCAACCCTAATTTGTTCTTGGCACTGATGGAGCGATACGTTTCGCTCACTGGGACCTTTGCCACTCCACTGGGGGAGTTGGGATTGGCCCTTCATGAGATGGCGGTTGTCTCGAGGCTGCCGATGGGGGATACCCCGTATGAAGAGTATGTTCCCACCAACCGGGAGTTGGGGGATTCGGACCCTCGGGTGGCGGATGTGTATCAGGAGCTGATGTGCCAATATCTCGCCTGCACCGCTTTTTACAACGAGCCCTCTGGTTTGGCCCACACTACCAAGTGGATGTCCTACCTTTTCTTCCACCGAGCTAGAGTTTCCAGGTTGGAGAAAGTTTCGGGGGGCAAGAATGAGCCCGTGAACTGTTTGGGCGTGCTTAGTGCCCAGGTCGTGGATGGCCTTATGGAGGAGGCCAAAGCTTCGGACCAGATCCTCGTTGAGAGGGTAGGAAAGTACCCTGAAGGTACTACGGCCCGTAGTTACCTGAGGCGCTGTCGCGGGTCTCTATCCAAGGAAGCCCAGCTGGCTGGTTTTCTCTCGTTATGGCTGCGTCGAGTAGTAGTGCCTGGTACTGCGTCCGCGGACCGCATTCACCGGAACATCTTGTGGCCGGCAGTGCGCCTGGTGTTCGGGGCAAGACTGGGCTTGCTTCCTGCCATGGTGTGCCGTATACAGGCGGGCTTGAGAGCTCTGACCGATGGATTGCTTGCTGATGAAGCCCGGCGTGAGAGTTTTCCCAGGGTGGAATTACCATACCTGTATCTGATGGGTTGGTTAATTCTCCACAATCCCCGGGTGATGTCTCCTGGCTCTGGTAGCAGCTCAGGGGGAAATTTCTTGTTGAACTACAAGGATTCTCCCTGGAACGTGGACACCGTTCTAGATTGTCGGCTGGCATTGAACCTCAGCCATGGCTGGAAGTTCCTCTGTACTCTCCCTCCCGTAGATCGCCATTAATTAGGGATGAGGCTTGAGGACTCGGGTAGAAAGAAGACCGATCTTTCTCCGGAGGCTTTTAATTGGCTGGTCTGCATTAGACCCTCCCATCTCCTGTACAGGAGTGAAGACCATTGCTTCTTCGAGCCTTATTTGCCTAGTTGGTTCGCCAGGCAATTTGGGTACGGCCAGCTGTACGTGGGCAATGCCGTCACCAGCTTCAGGTCCAGAGGCGGGCTCATTGATGGAGCCAAAGGATGGCGGTATTTCACCACGGGTTGCACTGGAGCAGCCTTCGTCGTGCCGGATGTCACCCCATCTACGGAGCTGCGCATCCTTCATTCTTACGCCCAGTTTTACGTGGCGTTCAACACCTTCCACCGCGATTTCGACATACGCGGAAGTCTTAGGGTGTCCTCTCCCATTGCCGGAGGAGGAGCTGAAGTTCCCTCGGTTTCTCCCGATGAGGGTGAGGAGTTTGATACCCCGGATGAACCCCTGGAGTTGATGCCGGGGTGTGAAGTGCCTCCGCCTGCGGGGGCTTTGGTAGTTCCTCAGAAGCGAAGGGCGCCTGCTCCTAAGGAGGCTTCTGTTCGTAAGAGGAGGAAGGAGACAGTTGCTCGTCCTTTCCGCATTCTTGGTGTTGAAGCTACCGGGAGTGGGCCTACATCTCCCCATGTCGGGGATGAGTCTTTGGCTGGAGGTTCCTCGCCTTTTAGAGATGGACCCTCTATGGTTTCGGTTGGCGGCGCCGGAGGATCTTCGCTAGGGGTCGCTGCTGTGGCTACTGCTCCGGGTAGTGGAACGAGATCGCCTAGGTGGCCATGGCAGATGGGAGGATCCTTCCCTGGACCCGCAACGGATAAAGCTCCTGCTGTGCCTAGCGAGATTCCAGTTGACGAACCTCGACCGCGTCTTGGTGGAGACTTGGAGGAATTGCGGGCGATGTCAGTTGGTCCACCTCCTTCCCCAGGTATGATAGTTCGCATTGCGTCCTTAGAGCGAGGTTTAGCTGCCTCGGCTGCAGATGCGCCATATATACCATTGGCTCCGGGTAAATATCGTTTTCATGTCTCCTTTTAGAAAGGTTACCATTGTACTGATGTCGACTTTCGGGTTCTTTCTTCTCAGGGGATGGAGCCCACGGGGAGTGTAGCGTTGAGCCGCCTTCCGGCTCTGCTCCGGCCCCTGGTGGTGATACAGAGGCACCTGATCCTGAGGAGGAAACACCTTCGGGGGCTAGCTCGCCCGGAGTGGTTTTGTCGCCTCGAGAGGAGGATGAGCCTGTCACCGTGACCTTGCCTTCGGTCGCACCAACCGTCGAGGCGGCAGCTGTAGCTACCTCGTCTGCAATCGTCTCTGGTGGGGGACTCGCTGATATCCCGGTCTCTCCTGGCGTTCAGTCGGGTTTAGTTGCGCTGACTGAGCAACATACCAGCCTCTTTTACACCGGTTTGGGAGCGATGATATCAATAGTGTTGGCGAAGAGTCTGGATTTTGAGCGCCTGAAGAGAACTGCCCAGTTCTCGATCGGGGTTGTCAGGGAGTTCGGCGATTCCGGGGGAGCCGATGCCCTGGAGGCGATGGTTAATGGTTTAGAACAACCCATTAACGAGTATTTGTGGTTGGCTCAGGGCAGTCTTAATGCTGAGGCCCAGACCAGATACGGTCTTATGACTGCGCATCTTGCCAAACGGATGGATGACCTGAAGGAACTCCTTCGAACTCGCCAGCTGGAGGCGATTCAGAGGAAAGCCGCCGTGGATGAGATCCTCGCCCTCCAGACAACGTGCTAATCCGAGCACGAGGGGAATGTAACGAGGATTCACAGGTTGAGGGAGAAACTCGCTCAGGCAGAAGAGTGGGCTTCCCAGTCGTTGGCAGGCTTGGATGTGGTGGCCGGTCGACTGAGCACAGCGCGGCGGGATCTGGATCACGCGGAAGGTGCCTGTGCGGGCGTGCGTTGGACGATAGCCGAGCTGTCCCATTCGAGTGACAACGAGGCACTGCTGGAGCGGGCCCGTGCTGATGCTCTGGCCATTAGGGACGAGAGGATGGCCGTGCTAGCGCGGCAGATCCGTGACATGACTGCTCCGCCGCAATGATGTACTCTCTTTTTTTTTTTTTTGCTTTCCCAGATGTAATTTTGTTCTTTCTTGGGAATAAAAAGAGACTTTTTCCTAACTTTGGACCCATCATTTCGGAATGTAAATGACAGGTTAGGTCGAGAGTGGTATCAGAGGTAGTATGGACGTGATAAACTCTTGGTAAACTTCAGCAGGGCACGTCTATCCAGAGGTCATACAGACATGATAGAACGTGCTTTGGCCAAGTTTTTGTAGGTAAAGTACTATCAGAGGTGAGATAGATGTGATAGGCTTTACTAGAGTTTACAGCTCAGAGGTAATATGGACATAGCTATTTTGTGGGCCTATTACTTGTTGCGCACCTAGGTGCAAGTAAATAGGTTTGAGGACAAGCCCTGCTAGAGGTAATATGGACGTAGCAGATTTTGTGAACCTAACACCACTGGCGTACTTAGATTTAGTACGGGTGTTAGTTGAAGTGACGATCGATATCAGAGGTGATAATCGATGGTCAGAATCTTGGAAAGCCTGTTCAGAGGTGATATGGACATGGCAGATTCTCCAAGGAAATACAGTTCGGAGGTGATATGGACATGACTGATTTGTGGGCCTATTGCTTTTTTGCGCACCTAGGTGCAAATAATAGATTTGAGGACAAGCCCTGCTAGAGGTAATATGGACGTAGCAGATTTTGTGGACCTAACACCACTGGCGTACTTAGATTTAGTACGGGTGTTAGTTGAAGTGACGATCGATATCAGAGGTGATAATCGATGGTCAGAATCTTGGAAAGCCTATTCAGAGGTGATATGGACATGGCAGATTCTCCAAGGAAATACAGTTCAGAGGTGATATGGACATGACTGATTTGTGGGCCTATACTAGTTTCTTCTTTGAAGTAGTTTCGTCGGATTACGAGAATCTCGCCGTATTCCTCCTGAGTGGAGGAGATTAGGCGTAGTACTTCTTCAGGAATTTGTCGTTGATAGGAGCCATTAATAGGTCTCCATTGGGCTGGGCTAGTCTGTAGGCTCCGTTCGAGAATGTTGTCTCGATCACATAAGGGCCTTCCCACTTGGGCTGAAATTTGCCTTTACTCCTGTGAGTAAGAATCATCGGCCTTCTTACGGCTAAAACTAGCTCGCCGACTTTGAACACCCTTTCCTTTACTTTACGATTAAAAGCTCTGGAAATACGTGCTTGGTAGAGCGCGATGCGCTGTTGAGCTTGGAGGCGTTTCTCGTCTAATCCTTCTAGCTCCTGAAGCCTTAACAGGTCATTCTTTTCTTTAGTCAGCCCGTTAGCCACGGCTATCCTGAGCGACGGGATCTGGATTTCAATGGGGAGAACTGCCTCGCTCCCGTATACCAGTGAGAATGGGGTACAGCCTGTCGGCGTTCGTACCGTTGTGCGGTATGCCCAGAGACATTCGCCCAGCTTTTCGTTCCAATCTCTTTTGTTTGAAGAGACGAACTTTTTCAAGAGTTTGATAATGGTTTTGTTGAAAGCTTCCGCCAAACCATTAGCAGCTGGATAGTATGCCGTAGAGGCGATATTGTGTATTCGATTTTTATCGCAAAATCGATGAAACGCTTGGCTGATGAACTGGGGCCGTTGTCATGGATTATCCTTCGGGGGACCCCGAAGCGATAAATGACGTGATGCTTGATGAAGCTGATCACATTAGACGCCTTTACCTCAGCAAGAGGGATTGCCTCTGCCCATTTGGAGAAGTAGTCCGTGATGGCCAGTATGAACTGGTAACCTCGGGAAGAAGACGGGTGAATGGGACCAATGACGTCCATACCCCACGCTTCGAAAGGCCAGGATGCAACTGTAGGATGCAGATGCTCAGATGGTCGGTGTATGAAGTCTGCGTGAATCTGACAGGCTCTGCATTGTCTTGCATACCGTACCGCATCTGTGATCATAGTAGGCCAATAATAGCCCATTCTCCTGATGCGATCCTGTAGCTTAGGACCGGGTTGGTGTGCTCCGCATACGCCGTCGTGAGCTTCCCGGATAATCTGCTGTGCTTCGTTGTTAGACAGACATCTCAACAGTAATCCGTCGTAGGTCCGGCGATATAGGCATTGTGCAGATGCATCGTAATAGAAGCGTAATGATCGTCGCTTGATGGACACTGCTCCTTTGGGGTCCTCCGACAAGATTCCGTATGCGACAAAATCTATGAAGGGACTTCTCCAGTCTTTTCCGGGGAGATCTGTGTTCACAGCATGGCTGCGTTCTATGTGAAGGTTGTTCTTCGCACAGAATAAGTCTCTATTAAGAAGGATTACCGAATCCTGCCTTCTTATAGGAGTGGCTAAGTCTGCGGCTAGACTGGCCAGGGCATCGGCTTCCAGATTCTGAGACCGAGGTACATGCTCCAGGAAGAATCCTTTGAAGGTCATGGCTATCTCGACCGTTGCTTGGTGGTAGGGGATGAGGTCTGGATTCCGGACTTCATATATCCCTCTGACTTGATTGACGATAAGCAGAGAGTCACCGAAAGCTTCCAGGGATTCGACCCCCAGCTCTTTGGCGGCACGGAGCCCGATTAACAGAGCGTTGTATTCTGCCACATTGTTGGAGCAGGGCTCGCTAAGAGAATATGCTCGGTAGATGACGAGCTGATCAGGAGTGACCAGGACGACTCCTACTCCTGAGACGATGTTTCCCTTGGGACCGGTTCTGGAGGCCCCATCGAAGAAGAGTTGCCATGCGTCGGTCTCCATTGCGGAGTTACATTCTGCAACTTCGTTGGGAATGTCCTCGTATAACTTGGAGGTGATCACCTTTGAGGCGGCTCTTGACGGCTATGTCGTCTACGTAATATTCCACTGTTTTGCGTAAATGCTCATGGAATATGTTACTCATGGCCCGCTGGTATGTAGCCCCGGCATTCTTCAATCCGAAGGGCATGACCGTATAGCAATATACCCCCAGTGGTGTCCGGAAAGCAGTGTGCTTCTCGTCTTCAGGATGCATCTTGATCTGATTGTATCCCGAGAACCCGTCCATGAAAGACATGCGTTCAAAACCGCAGGTGTTGTCGATCATGATGTCGATGATAGGAAGAGGGAATTTATCTTTGGGACAGACCGCATTTGGATCCCGGTAATCGATGCAGATACGCACCTTCCCATTCTTTTTCATGACTGGGACAACATTGGCGACCCAGTCGGGATGTTGCTCTTCACGGATGAAGCCGCAGGCTATCAACTTCTTGACTTCAGCTTTAATGGCGTCCATCATATCCGGGCGGAACCGGCGTTGGTGCTGTTTGACAGGCCTTGAGTCGGTCATTGGTTTCTCGCGTGATCCGGAGGGTAGGCATTCTGTTCCTTCGCTGGCGTGAAGGCCGAGAGGTTAAGTAGCCTGCCGCTTGCTTTCCTTCGCGGAGATCACAGCGCTCATCTGGTTTATCGTAGAGGTCAGATGATGTCTTGCGCATGGAGCGAGATCTGTTCTTCCGTCTTGGCGCCGAGGCACCATCGGAAGTTCTGTCTGTACCGCACGGAGCGGGAGACAGATTTCTACGCGTAACGCGCAGTGAAGGCTTCTGGGTTAGCGCTGAGGCTCCGCCCGAAGTTTTGTCTTTACCGCGCGTAGCGGGAGACTGTTTCCTACGCGTAAAGCGCAGTGGATTCTTCGGGGTTAGCGCTAAGGCTTCGCCCGAAGTTTTGTCTGTACCGCACGTAGCGGGAGACTGAATTTTACGTGCGGGGCACGGAGGGAGCGTCGCTACAACCTCGTTGGCCGAAGAGATCGGAGAGATCGGAGAGATCGGAGAGATCGGAGAGTCCACGGGAATAGTAGAGGATGTCTTGGGCATCCACACATTGCGCAGCATCCTGTTGTCC
Organism: Iris macrosiphon; assembly: GCA_036927795.1. Lineage (NCBI taxonomy): Eukaryota > Viridiplantae > Streptophyta > Magnoliopsida > Asparagales > Iridaceae > Iris > Iris macrosiphon. The sequence continues at coordinate 143,710,411 of JAYESA010000017.1, read as the reverse complement.
TGGACGGAGAGAGGGCGAGAGCTACCCCCGGCTCGAAGCATGTCTTCGTAGGCTGACTGGTCGAAATGAACGACCAGCATCTTCTTCACGGTTCCCACGGATACCGTATCGTGTTGAGCAATTACTTCCTCGTCAGAAGAGAAAGATGTCCCCAGCAGAGTCGCCATCTTGTTTGTGGTATTAAACGAAAGGAATGAAATTGTATTTCAATGACGGGGTTTATGCGAAACCCGCGCCCTTCTGTTTACAAACAAACTTGTACAATGTAATCCTATACGAGGATGTGGGAGTACAATTTATTTAATCTGGGTATAAATTGTTATAGGTGTCTGATCTGCGGTCGATCACTTTAGCCCTTGGACCACACGATGTTGAAGAAGTACCGTGGAAGACAGGTAGCAGCTTCGAAGGTTGCAGAAGAGGTTGGACGCACGAGGCCAAGGTCGTCGATCCCTGCTCTTTGCCTGCTCTCCGGGCTCTCTCCCTCTCTCTCTCTCCTTGGACGATAATTCTCTCCTGGATGATAATTCTTTTTTTTTCTCTCCCCTTTTTTCCCCATTGATAGGGGTCTCTATTTATAGAGTTTTGGTGACAGTGACCACTCCGTCGGTGTAAAAACCGAGGAGTGGGAAGTACAATACCCTTTTACACAACGGTTAAAGTAACCAATGCCTGCGTATGGATGATCTTTTGAATGAGCGTATGACGCGGGTCCAACTAAGGGAACACAACGCGTACTATTGCTACGAAGATCACGGCGTAAGAGCCACGCAGGTAGGTATCCCGTGTGTAGAAACGGTTGGCGTAGAAGCCAAATGACTGTCACCCTGGCACAGAGGCCAGATAGGCATAGAAGCCGAATAGGCGTAGAAGCCGGATAGGCGTAGAAGCCGGATAGGCATAGAAGCCGGAGAGGCGTTGAAGCCGGATAGGCGTAGGAGCCGGAGAGGCGTTGAAGCCGGATAGGCGTAGGAGCCGGAGAGGCGTTGAAGCCGGATAGGCGTAGGAGCCGGACAGGCGTTGAAGCCGGAGAGGCGTTGAGAGCCGAAGGGGCACAGGTCTTGAATGGGCGTAGAAGCCGCTGCGTATCGTGCCCGAGTGCTGACGGGGACGTCTTAGCCGGAATCACGGCTTTCAAATATGTAAACAAATCTTCTACAGAGATTTGCCATCATCCTGTGCATTAAATGCGAAGACGTGTTTCGAAGGTCTGCAGCCCTTCTGTGCATCTGTTGCAGAGACGTGCCTTGACTGAACCTGTCACCGCTCCGTGCAATTAGACGTAGAGACGTGCCTCGAGCCCCGTACGATGTGCAGCTTTTGACATGGCAGGCGGTTTGTCTACTGCGGAGCGTAAACCGGCTTATGCCTGCCTGTGTAAAACAATGCAGCGTATCCCTCTGTGCGAAAAAGAGCGGTTTATGCTGAGGGGACGTCAGTAAACGACGGTTCGGTGGTATCTTAACCCAATCCTCTGCATTAAATGCAGGGATCCGCCATCATACTGTGGTGTGCGTCCCGAGGGGTCTGTGCCTGTTTCCAGCCGTCGTCTGGGTCGCCGTGCAGCACTTTTTATCAGGAGTCAGAGGCCAGGTTCACTGCGTGACTTGACAGGTTCATTTCGGGGAAGACGAAGCGTTCCTCGTACGCTATTTTAACGCTGCTTTGAGAGCGGCTGAGTTTTTACGCCCTGGAGGCGATGGGAGGGGGTCCCGTCTACGCCAAAGCGGTTTTGGACGCGCTGCACCCTTGAGCTCTTACGCCTGATGGCACTGAAGGCCTTTGTTTGCGCTGCTCTGTATCAATACGCCGCGTAGCTTTTGCCAGCGTATTTTTCATGCTTCTACACCAGGTGGGTGACCTCATCTTGACAGTAAGAAAATCGATAGTTATGACCCACAAGACGACCGATAAATTCTAACCTAAATGGGAGGGTCCGTTCATTGTGGAGTCATTGTTCTCCAACGGCGACTACCGGCTCGCAAAATCCAATGACGACTTGCTCATGATGCCTATCACCGACAAGTTCCTCAAAAAGTATTATGTCTAAGCTAGACTTGTACTCCCTTTACTATCAGCTGGACAACCAAAATATACATTGTATATTCCCCGTTGTTCATCCTCAACAAGTGTGTAAGCACAATATGCACTTCTCTTCCACAAAAGTTTGATGAAAGCTATTGTCTGTATTCAGGAACCCTGAATACGCAACAGACAGTGGATCCTCAAAAAGTTTTTCAGCGGAGCCACCTTCAGGTTTATCCACACTCTCGGGTAGACAGCTCATAATCAGTTCCCTTGGACATTAGTTCACGTCCATATCACCTCTGAACTACTGTCCTAACCGCTATCTCCAGTTGGGTTTGCCATGTCCATATTACCTCTGAGCAAACCTCTCTATATGACTATCGATTGTCACGTCCATAATATCTCTGATATCGGTCATCATCTAAACTTATCACCCGTACTTAACTCAAAGTGCGCCCAGCAATTTTAAGGTCATAAAATCTATCACGTCCATATCACCTCTGATAGGGTTTCATTTCGAACTTATTACTTGCACCCAAGTACGCAGAAGGTAATAAGGTCTACCAAAGATCCCCCAGTGAGACGTCCTCAACAAAAGTAAATAGTTCATATCTATATTACCTCTGAACTATGAGCTGTCCATGTTCTCCATCCAAAGAAAATATCCATGTCTATATTATCTCTGCTTGTTTACTTTTCCTTCCACAAAAATATCCCACCATTATCGTACATAACCTCTCCATATGACTATCGATTATCACGTCCATAATACCTCTGATGTCGGTCGTCATCTAAACTTATCATCCATACTTAACTCTAAGTACGCCAGCGGTGTTAAGGCCACAAAACCTATCATGTCCATATCATCTTTGATAGGGTTTCGTTTCGATCTTATTACTTGCACCCAATTACGTAAAAGGTAATAGGTCCACCAAAGATCCCCTAGTGAGATATCCTCAAAAACTACGGTATCATACTACGTCCATATTACCTCTAGTACGATACCCAAACTTCACACAGATAATTACAACAAGAGGCGGGGCAGAATCCTAGGGGATCCGCTCCAAGATCGAAGCAAATCAAAATATTTAACAAAGATGATAGTCTGGCAATACTCGCCTATGCGGCCCATCGTCCACGCGGTCCAGAGTTTTCTTCTCTATGCTTTTTATCCAAAGTATTTCAAACTTATCAAAACTTTGAAGGGGGTCTTGTAGAAGTATAAAAAATTCAGATCCATGCGTCCAACAAACATGCGCCCAAAGTTTTACTCAGAAGAAATTAAGCCAAAGAGAGCCCATGTAGCCAGAATTATAGCCAAAGAGGAAGCCGCATAGAAGAATCCATACAGCCTGAACAACCACGAAGTAAGGGACTGCATGAGATCCCCTGACAAGACATTCAATGCATGTCAGAAGTTTTGACACGCCACTCATCACCCAGAGCGCTTCGAGAATCATGAGAGAGGCGACAGCTCATAAAAAGACAAAAAGTCACATTAGTGCATTAATAACTTTGTCGGATGTGTCATGCCACATGTCTCCTCATATATGGCTACGGCCCTATGCGGCCTAGTCATAATGCGCCCGAAGTGTCCATTCAACCAAGGACAGACGAGAGTTTGCATGCGGCCACAACGCCATGCGGCCAAAGTGTCCATAAGACCAAGGCCAAAGGAGAGCACATATGTGGCCAAGACGTTATGCGGCTAAGACGCTATGCGGCCAAGATGTTACCCGGCTTTCAGCTTGCAAGATCTATCTGTTGCAACCGAAAATATCTTCACACAGTTAATGCTGATTACGTGTCCAGCTGACCGAGTCACGCATACGAGTTAGTTGAAAATAACCCCGAGATCTTATCAAACAACAGATCTCAACCGAAGTTAGGTGGCAGTCTGTGTAAAACCCCTATTTCTAAAAAAAACCGTATTTTTTATTTTTTATTAATTAATAATTTAATTATGGTAACTATGTGCTAAATAGGAGAAATAGATTTTTAATAATTTTTATGTTAGGTGTTCGGGCACTTAGATGACTTGTGGGACCATCAGAAATTTTTCGGAATTTATTCCATGTAGGAGACCCCTTGAGCAGTTGCTAGCCTAATGGTGTGCATTATTCTAATCCATAAAATTTTTTATGAGTATATATATATATATATATATCTATATACAAATATATATATGTATATATATATTTTATAAAGAGAAGAAAGGAAAAGAATTATTAATTAATAACTAACTAAGTATTTAATAAGAATAATAATAATAATATAATATCAATTAGTAATAATAATAACTACCTATTCTTCCAATTCTAGTAACTTTAGCAACTTGTTTGCTCTCAACAGACGCCCATTTCAGCAGAATTCCAGAGGACCCCGCCACTTTAGTATACTGCTAGCAAGCAGCAACCTAGCATAGTTCCAAACCCGACCCTTCACCCTTTGGCCGCCAACCATCCAACTCTCTCTTTCCTATATAATATATATATATATAGTTATATCCCAAAAACCCTAACCTAAATCTCCAGACCTTCTCTTCCCATCTAGAGCCGTCACCGCAGCCAGAGAAGCCCCGCCAAGCCATCCAACCATCCCGTCGACGCCGACCTCGCGCCCTGCAGAATCCTACTCGAAGCACCTTCGCTCCGACGTGATTTTCCGTCGACTCGCTCAACCAAACGCTGTTCCATTTTCATAGGTATGATCACCCCTTAACCCTCTCCAATACTTGTTTTATAGCCAATCTCGGAAAATGTGTGCCCCTAGGTGAAAAATAGCGTCCAAAGTGGACGGACAGACTCAATTCTGGAATCGCAGAATTCCAGAATGACCACCCATATTGCCGAGTTCGTATCTCCCACCACAGAGATCCAAATTCGGTAATTCTTTTTGATACCTGTAGAATACCTGACCTAGTTTATTTTCTGTTAAATAACCCTATGCTATTAGTTGCTGTGGACATAATTATATTCGTCACGAAACTGTGCGCACCCACTTTTTCCAGATTTTCAAAAGTTGGAAAATGGAGCGCGCCCCGCCAAACGGTACCGCCCCGCCGTGTGCCAAGTGTACTGAATGGTGCACGCAGCATAACTGGACACGTGAAAATTTGTGGGGACTGATTCGGACGCGTGTGCGCGCCGAAATCAGGCCGTATCCGCGGACACACCCCGTGTCACAACTTTTGTGGAAGTCGCACGTATTTTGTGCACGCTTGTCAGATTGCGACGAAACTTGCACCACTGGACTCGTGGTAACGCGCTGGTCATGTGACCCAATTTTTACGCATTTCTGAGACGGTTGACCAGATCGCCAATTTGGCGGGCCCCATAGTTGACTTTTTGGACAAAATTGAGTTCGGCCCATCGGAATCCACATTTGGACATACCGTTGGGTTCGTATTGACATTTAGAGTTGTTTGACCTATAGTTTGTCCCATTTGGAGACTGTTACCCTTGGCACACTTTTTGGTGCAAAGTGGGCCACATGTGGACCCCACTTTTACCCGAAATTACCATTTTGCCCCTGTGTCCAAATTGGACGAAAGGGAAGTACTTTTTAGCTATTTTGCTTATTCTGGGAACGTTGGTGATGTTTATTTCAGCATCCGGAGACGTTCATTCTGAGGCCGTAGCTTCTGACTCTTGGTGTTGACATTGGGACACTACATTTTGCAGCCTTCTTGCCAGGCAAGATACCTTGCCAAATTGTTTACAGTACTTTGCATGCTATTTATATTTCTGTTTATTTATTTCAGTGCTGTATAGTTCTTGCATGTGTAGTTTTTCTTTCAATCAGTACTATATATTAGATATGTTGACACACACATGGCACTTAGTATCATCGAGGACAATCATTAGGCGTATGGGCTTTTAACCACTCTGGTAACACCGTAGTCACTAGCACGCACTATGGTGGGTCGTGTCCGATGGTCGCTACCCCCGAGGTATGTCAATTGATGGAGTCCGAGGGTCGCTACACCCGAGGTATGTCGGCTGATGATGTTCATGGACGAGCGTGAGATTGTGAGGATTAGATCGAGTAGCCTACCCTTGCCCATACGTCAAAAAGTTGTCCTCATTTGCATTTCATATAGATGGTCTTGTACAGCGTACTTATTTATTTTTAAATTATATGCATGTTTACTGTATTCAAGTTGGCTCGTATTTTCTGTATCTTGTTACGTCCCTCTGAGGACCTGGTCCTCTGTCAGGTATATCTGCTCTTGAGTACTTGCAGGAGTAAGGGCCTGGACCTGACGCATTCCTTTCTGCCGAGGAGGTCTTACCTTCTGAGCATCGTTGATTATCTAGCGATGGATTCTTTTAGCTGATACACTTTTGTCTTCACATTATTTTATATTGGAGATCTTATACTCCTCTCTCATTTTAGTTTTGGATATAGTCTTGGTAGTGGATTTGTCTCTGTCACGCCCCGAGGCGTCCTCCGAGTCGTGACCGCCGTGCGGGCCTGGAATTGCGCCCGCACAAGGCTTTACTGATTTGCATAGCAAGCACATATTCAGAGTACGCAGATAAATTGAAACACAGATTTGAAACATAGAAAAGTTCTCTTTATTGATAATGAACATCTATTACAAACTCTTGAACGAGTCAGCTAATATGCCGAACGGCTTACAAAAGGGTTGACTCAAAATGAGATAGCAGTCCTGTACATTACATCCTTTTATAAACTCAAAACGATAAAGACCTCCAGGCTGGAGGACGGCCTTGCCACGGAGCTGCATTGTGTATGAAGAGTTGCAGCTTCGGACTTCAAAAGGCTTTGAGGCGCGGTGAAGATGCGCTAACAGCTGGACTGGGTCGGGAAGACGACTTCGGCTCCTCGCTCGGTTCGCCTTGGTGCGGAGAACCTGTTTCAACGAGGGTCAGCATATCGAAACATGCTGGTGAAGGCGAGCTAGCCTGACTATACCAATCAACACGTTGTTTAGTGAAGCAAGCATAATTGTGGGTTTCTATCTTGCCTTAGTTCATTTACAGTTAAGCAGCATATTAAATTTACTGAAATGAACGTGCCACCGTTAGGTGGATTTTACCTGACCGTCTGAATTACCTGCACAATACTTACCATGCCTTCCCTGCCACGGAGACACAAGTTAGTATGCAACAGGTTTAAATATACAGTGGATCACTGGCTAGGATGCCATAATGGACCGTTTAGTCTTGAACGAGGATGGAATGCAGCGAAGATTCAGTAGTGGCTGCAATCTATCCCGTTTAGATGCAGTAGACTACAGTGAGTTCCGTCCGGATCGGATCGGTGCCAGTGCCCCAGCGACCGTCCGCAGGAACCAGTGACCTTGTGCACAAGTTGTCCGTGATCGAATCGGTATTGTTTCATTAAGCTAACAGTTCATGCAGTTGAGGCAATGCCAGTTCAGGACAAGCAGTATTATGATTCAGTTGCAAAGCCTCTTGATTCAGTATATTTCATAGCATAATTTAAAGAAGAACAAACATTCTAACTTGTATTTATACATATGATAAATATTTCCGAGCGAACACGCATGCAAGTAAGTAACCGTTCACAGTTTGATTGACAAGCAGTATTAACCAAGTCTATTCTCTTTTATCTTGGTTTCTTTTATTTTACTTGGTATCGTTTGATCGGGGCAACGGAGTGAAGCTGGAAGCAGAGCTAGCTAATCGGGTTGGTAGCCACTCACTTAGATTTTAGAAAGAAGAAGGAAAGAGGCGCTTCACGACTCCGCTCGCAAGCCGCCTACTGCTCGTTCACCTGCACACGAACAGCTCGATTAATACTTCTTCCTCTCTTTCCAATCTCGGAATAGAAGTGCAAGTCAATGAACGAAAACAATGAAAACCATCGAAACCGTTCAAGGAAAACAAGCAAATCCCAAAACCAACTCAAAGCACGAAAGCAACAAGCGACATCGAAAACCGAGGCAATAAAAGATAGCAGCGGAGAGGTCCCTCCTGACTCTGCCGCTAAGCCGATCCTTGGGGCGCAGTCCACTGAATATGGGAATCGATTCCGAAGAAACAAATCCATAACGAGGACGAGTTCTTAATTCAATCTATCCCGATCGAACGATACCGTCTTGTGTTTCTTAGCCGCGATCTCCGCACCGGGAGAACGGGGCGCTACATCCTACCCAACTAATTGGAAGTTTCGTCCCGAAACTTAGGGTAGAACTTACCGCTAGGGATTATTAAGGCGGCTCAGTGGGCAGGCAGGAACGGTATGATCAGGACTTCCGCAAATGAGGCATTGCCCAAGTTTCTTGCGGCACTTTTCAACTGTGTGCCCGGGTTTCTTACAATATGCACACGGTTGCCCTGGGTTACTTCTCCGTGGACCGCCGTGATTAGGGCACTTTGTAGCGGTGTTTCCTCCATCGTTGCCTTAGCGTTTGTGATTGTAGGTATGCACAGCGCCAGTAGAAACGTGAGGATACTGCGGTTCGAGGGATAGGGCGTGATTCATGACTTCACGCATTGTTCCGTACTGATTATTGACTGTCACGCCCCGATTCCGTGGAATCGTTAGTCGTCCCCCGGGCGTGACCGCCGTGCGGGCCTAGGTTGCGCACCGCACAAGGCTAAGTATTTTTGTTTTGCATAGCGAGCACATATTCAGAGTACGCAGATAATTGAACACAGATTGAAACATGGAAAAGTTCTCTTTTATTGATAATATGAACATCTATTACAAACTCCTTGAACTGTGTCATAAGGATTGCCTCTGTGGGCTTACAAAAGTGTTGACACAAAATGAGATAGCAGTCCTGTACATTACATCCCTTACTAAACTCAAAATATAAGACCTTGGGACGGAACGACTGCCTTGCCACGTAGCTGCATGATTGCTTTGGTAGCTGGCTTCTTCTTTAAAAGGCTTCTTCTTTTTTTGAATGCGTCAAAAGTGGCACGGTCGAGGCGTGCCTACAGCTGGACTGGATCGGGGGTTTGTCTCCTGCTCCTCGCTCGGTTCTTCCTAGCGCGGGGAACCTGTTTCAACGAGGGTCAGTACATCGAAACGTACCGGTGAAGGCAAGCTATCCCAACTATACCAATCAACACGTTGTTTTAGTGAAGCATGCATATTTGTGGGTTTCTATCTTGCCTTAGTTTATTTTACAACAAGACATAGATATAGAATCATTTAAATAACCCGCCACCGTTCGGTGACATTTACCTTTTCGTCTGAACCACCTGCACAATACTTACCTTGCCTTCCCTGTCAAGAAGACACAAGTTAGTTGCAACAGGTTTAAATATACGAAGGGATCACTGGCACGTTGCCATAATGGACGGGCTAGTCTCAGTACGGAGTGCCGTGCGACGCATAGATCAGGACGTCCCAAGGCATTCCGTCCTATAGCAGGCGACTATCATGAGTTCCGTCCGGATCGGATCGGTGCCGGTGCCCCAGCGACCGTCCGCAGGAACTAAGACCTTGTGCACAAGTTGTCCGTGATCAACGCAGTACACTAAGTGAGCAATCGAGGCAAATCAGGGCATATCAGGAGCAGGGCAGTACAGGGCAAGATTTACTTTTGCATAGCCTATCTGTTCAGTTTATGGCATTGAAAATGAGTTCTATACATAGCACAGTTCTAAGAAGAAATATACATTCTAACTTATATTCATGCATATGATGAACATTCCAAACGAGCAAGCATATAAGTAAGTAACCGTTCATGAGTTTCATTTGACAAGCAATATTTCCCAAGTCTATTCCCTTATTATCTTGATATCTTTTAGTTATTAACTTGGTATCGTTTGATCGGGGCAAGCACGAACACAAGAATTAGCTGTGAAGACTAGCAAGAAGGGCTAGCTAATCGGGTTGGTAGCCACTCACTTTGGTAATCGGAAGAAAAAAGGAAAGAAGCGCTTTAGGCGTCCGCTCGAGCGACGACTACAGCTGGTTCACCTGTATTGACACGAACAGCTGATCAGTACTTCTTCCTCTCTATCCTTTATCGGAATTGAAGTGCAGCCCTAAGAACGAAAGCAATGAAATCCATCGAAACCGTTCAAGAAAACCCAAGCAAATCCGAAATCCAACTCAAGGCACGAAAGCAACAAGCGACAGCGAAAACTAGGCAACAAAGAATGCAGCGGAGAGGTCCCTCCTGACTCTGCCGCTAAGTCGATCCTTGGGGCACGGTCCACTGAATATGGGAATCGATTCCGAAGAAACAAATCCATAACGAGGACGAGTTCTTAATTCAATCTATCCCGATCGAACGATACCGTCTTGTATTTCTTAGCCGCGCTCCCCGAATAGGGGGAACGGGGCACCACATCCTACCCAACCAATTGGAAGTTTCGTCCCGAAACTTAAAGAATAGAACCTACCACTAGGAAATAATGAGGGGAACCTTTCGCTCATTTCGGATTCAAGCTCCCAAGTAGATTCTTCGACAGAGTGATTCCGCCAAAGCATGCGCACGAGAGGAACCGAACGAGTCCGAAGCAGCTTTTCTTTTCTATCCAAAATTTGCACAGGCTGCTCTACGTACGTTAAGTCGGCTTGAAGGTTCAGTTGGTCCAGGTCTACCACATGGCTCGGGTCGTACACATATTTCCTAAGCTGTGAAACATGGAATATATCGTGTACGTCGGATAGGGATGGTGGCAGAGCAATCTGATACGCAACTGAGGCAACCCGCTTTAGTATTTCGAACGGGCCGACAAATCGTGGACTTAGCATTCCCTTCGCTCCGAACCTGCTGACTCCTCGCATGGGCGAGACCTTGAGGAATACTCGGTCGCCTACTTGGAATTCTAGCGGTCTTCGATGTGTGTCCGCGTAGCTCTTTTGGCGGCTTTGAGCTACCTTCAATCTATCCCGAATCAGCCGGACTTTCTGGACGGTCTGCTCCACGAGCTCAGGGCCAAGTACTTGCCGTTCTCCAACTTCGTCCCAGCAGATAGGAGATCTACACTTTCGCCCGTATAACGCCTCATACGGCGCCATTTGAATGCTTGATTGATAACTATTATTGTAAGCAAATTCAGCTAAAGTTAGATGAAGGTCCCAACTCGTCTTCAAGTCCAAGGCGCAGAGTCGCAACATGTCTTCGAGGATCTGGTTGACACGTTCGGTTTGGCCGTCGGTCTGTGGATGGTAGACGGAGCTAAACTTCAACTTCGTCCCCATTGCTGACTGTAGGCTTCCCCAGAAACGTGATATAAATCGACCATCTCGATCGGAGACTATGGTTACGGGCACGCCATGGAGTCGAACGATTTCGTTGAGATATATTTGAGCCAGGCGGTCGGCACTCCAAGTAGACTTGATAGGCAGAAAGTGAGCTGACTTGGTGAGTCGATCGACGATAACCCAGACTGCATCATGTCCTCGTTGCGTCCTTGGCAAACCAACGATAAAATCCATCGTTATATCATCCCATTTCCACTCTGGAATAGCAAGGCTTTGTAATTCTCCGCCTGGTTTCTGGTGTTCGGCCTTTACTCGTTGACAAGCCATGCAATGCGACACAAACTGTGCCACATCTTTTTTCAAGCCGTGCCACCAAAACGTCGTGCGAAGATCCCGATACATCTTTGTGCTACCCGGATGAGAAGTATAGCTAGCATAGTGGGCTTCCGTGAGTATCTCTTCCCTGAGGGCCGCGTCGCTTGGAACGCACAGTCTTCCCTTCACTCGAAGCATCCCATCCGTGCTTACCGCAAAGTCGGACGCCTTCCCTGCTGAGATAAGGGCATGAATCTTTTGCAGGAACGGGTCGTCCTTCTGAGCGGTCTTTACTCGTTGTAACAAGTCGGGTTCGAGGCGCAGTTGTGATACTTGCGCCCACTTTGTGTATCTGATTTTTAAGGTAATGTCCAGTGATTCAAGATCTCGGCGCAGCCTATCATCAATAGCCAAACTTCCTGCAAACACTCGACTCAGTGCGTCAGCTACGACGTTTCCCTTACCAGGCGTGTATCTGATCATGAGATCGAAGTCGCTTAGGAGTTCTAGCCATCGCCGCTGCCGAAGATTCAAATCTTTTTGAGTGTACAAATATTTCAGGCTCTTATGATCTGTATAGATTTTGCACGGCACGCCATAAAGATAGTGACGTCACAGCTTCAATGCAAACACTACCGCGGCAAGTTCGAGATCATGCGTTGGATAGTTCTGCTCGTGAGGCTTTAGCTGTCTAGACGCGTAGGCGATCACTTTGTCACGTTGCATCAGGACACATCCTAGTCCCCTTCCTGATGCATCGCTATATATTTTGAAGTCATCTGGTCCATTTGGCAAAGTAAGGACCGGGGCGGAGACGAGGCGCTGCTTTAACTCCGTAAACGAAGCTTCACAGTCGTCCGTCCAAGTAAACTTCGCACCCTTCCATGTGAGCTGCGTCAAGGGCGAAGCAATTCTAGCAAAGTTCTGTATGAACCGACGGTAGTATCCTGCCAGTCCAAGAAAGCTTCGGATGTCGCTAGCTGATTCCGGATGTTTCCACTGTGTAATGGCTTCTACCTTTTTCGGGTCAACTGAGATGCCTTGAGACGAGATAACATGGCCCAAAAAGGATATACTGTCTAGCCAAAACTAACATTTACTCAGTTTGGCGTACAGCTGATTGTCTCGAAGGGTTTGCAACACCATCCGCAGGTGTCCTGCGTGCTCATCCCTAGTCTTCGAGTACACCAAGATATCATCGATAAAAACCACTACAAATTTATCGATGAAAGGTCTAAATACCCGATTCATAACGTCCATGAATGCCGCAGGAGCATTCATCAGTCCGAACGGCATCACGGAAAACTCGTAATGACCGTACCGGGTTCGGAAAGTAGTTTTGGGGGTGTCCTCCGGCCTAATCTTCAGCTGGTGATAGCCCGAGCGAAGATCGATTTTTGAAAATACTGCTGCGCCTTGTAGTTGATCGAACAAGTCATCAATTCGTGGCAGAGGATACTTGTTTCTGATTGTGACCTTGTTCAATTCTCTGTAGTCGATGCAGAGGCGTAAAGTTCCGTCCTTCTTCTTCACGAAGAGCACGGGCGCACCCCAAGGAGATACGCTCGGACGGATGAACCCACGATCAAGCAATTCCTGGAGTTGGCGCTTTAATTCATTCAGCTCTGCAGGTGCCATTCTGTACGGAGGCTTTGAAATCGGCTGTGTATTTGGAAATGTGTCGATAGTGAATTCAATCTCTCGATCGGGCGGCATGCCGGGTAGTTCGCTCGGAAACACGTCGGGGAACTCCGCCTCAACGGAATTAGGCTCGACGTTTGTGTAGTCCTGCCGCGCGTCCCGAACTGATGCTAGAAATCCCTCGCAGCCTGTGTAGAGCATTCGCCGAGCAGATTTTGCTGAAATCACCATGCAAGCCTTGGTCGCATCGTTCGCTGGACTACTGGTGTAACAGAACACGGCTTATCCGGGCAGACGAAAAACGACTCGCTTCTCTGCACACTCAATAGTTGCTGCGCATGCGCCTAGCCAGTCCATTCCCAAGATGATATCATAGTCCCTAACATCCAGAACTAAGACATCGAGTGACAGCTTCTTCTCCCCAATACAAATATAACCACCTAGGCATACTGAACGAACAGGGATTTTTGTACCAGAGGGGGTGCTAACATTTAAATCTAAGTGCAACGGAGTCATTTTTACATTGTTTTCCACGGCAAAATTTGTGGAAATAAAACTATGCGTTGCACCTGAATCAAATAGAACGCGAGCAGGTATATTATTGAAAAGTAAGGTACCTGACACGACGGTATCCGAAGCTAATGCTTCTTCCCGTGTCATGGTGTAGACTCGACCTTGAGCTTGATTACGCCCTTGCTGAGGCGCCGCTCGATTTGCCTGAGGAGCCGGAGTCTGGTCTGGTTGTTGCGGTGGACGACGCGGACAACTGCTAATCTGATGGCCTGGATCGCCGCAACGGAGACAAGTCCCAAGCTTGCGGCGACAATCTTTTTCGATATGCCCTGGCTTCCTGCAAAAGTTGCAGGTCTTGCTAGTGTCTCCACGCTGTTTACCGCCGTTATTTGGACGCTTTGCAGCGTTGTTTCCTCTATCATTGCCTTGGCGTTTGTGATTAGAAGTTTGCACAGCGCCGGCAGCAACGTGAGGATACTGCGGTTCCAGGGAGAGGGCATGGTTTAATACTTCCCGCATTGTCTGATACTGTGGAACGGATACGTGCCCGTGGATGCCAGGACGTAGCCCTCCCTCGAATCGTCTGGCACGACTCGCTGCATCCGGTAGGTAAGCGGCAGCAAATTTGGCCAGTTTGTTGAATTCTGCCGAGTATTGCTTCACCGTCATACTGCCCTGCCGGAGCTGAACGAACTCATTTTCCCGTTGACGTCGCAGAGGCGGGGGTACAAACTCCTCCTCAAACGCGGCACGAAAAGTCGTCCACGCCATCGCCTCCTCTCCATGGCCAAGTTGAAGAGATCGTCGATGCACGTCCCACCAGTCGTGCGCATTGAGGCGAAGCAGTAGTTGGGCACAAGTGATGCGCTTGTCTTCCGGCACCTCCAGGAGAGAAAAATGATCTTCAAGCTCGGCAAGCCAATCTAGGGCCACGATCGGGTCCTCAGCCCCTTCGAATGGCGTGTTGCAGACCTTCTTGAAGTTTCCAAAGGAGAAGGTAGTCACTTCCCTCGTCCTTGGCACGGGCGGTAGTTCAACTTCAAGCGCTGGCTGCTCCACTGGTGTAGCTGTCGTTGCGGCAGAATGGTTGGAGGCCAGGGTCTGAACAAGCTGCTGCAGGGTATCTACCTGCTTTTGTTGGACTGAGAGCCGTGCCTCTAGGTTGCTCTCGAACTTGGCTTGGCGGGCATCATCCCTCTGTCTTTGCTCGGCTAACATTTGCACCACTTGTTGAATCGAGTCTGTTTGAGACATGCCTCGTTGGCTCCGAGAGCTTCCTGATGTTCTGGAGCTGCTCTCCTGAGTCCGAGGCTCGCCTGGCGCCAGCGCTGATGGTTGCGCTTGCGTCGTTCCTTGAAAGGAAGGTAAATTACATCAGGATCATAATGTATTATGGACTTATTGCATGAACGTATCTCATTTTGGCCTTAACGAGTTCAGGAGTTCGCACAGGGACTTATCATTAAGGAAACTTTTCCAGTTTAATAGTCAAAGGAACTTTAAATCTGAGCTCTGATACCAACATGTCACGCCCCGATTCCGTGGAATCGTTAGTCGTCCCCCGGGCGTGACCGCCGTGCGGGCCTAGGTTGCGCACCGCACAAGGCTAAGTATTTTTGTTTTGCATAGCGAGCACATATTCAGAGTACGCAGATAATTGAACACAGATTGAAACATGGAAAAGTTCTCTTTTATTGATAATATGAACATCTATTACAAACTCCTTGAACTGTGTCATAAGGATTGCCTCTGTGGGCTTACAAAAGTGTTGACACAAAATGAGATAGCAGTCATGTACATTACATCCCTTACTAAACTCAAAATATAAGACCTTGGGACGGAACGACTGCCTTGCCACGTAGCTGCATGATTGCTTTGGTAGCTGGCTTCTTCTTTAAAAGGCTTCTTCTTTTTTTGAATGCGTCAAAAGTGGCACGGTCGAGGCGTGCCTACAGCTGGACTGGATCGGGGGTTTGTCTCCTGCTCCTCGCTCGGTTCTTCCTAGCGCGGGGAACCTGTTTCAACGAGGGTCAGTACATCGAAACGTACTGGTGAAGGCAAGCTATCCCAACTATACCAATCAACACGTTGTTTTAGTGAAGCATGCATATTTGTGGGTTTCTATCTTGCCTTAGTTCATTTTACAACAAGACATAGATATAGAATCATTTAAATAACCCGCCACCGTTCGGTGACATTTACCTTTTCGTCTGAACCACCTGCACAATACTTACCTTGCCTTCCCTGTCAAGAAGACACAAGTTAGTTGCAACAGGTTTAAATATACGAAGGGATCACTGGCACGTTGCCATAATGGACGGGCTAGTCTCAGTACGGAGTGCCGTGCGACGCATAGATCAGGACGTCCCAAGGCATTCCGTCCTATAGCAGGCGACTATCATGAGTTCCGTCCGGATCGGATCGGTGCCGGTGCCCCAGCGACCGTCCGCAGGAACTAAGACCTTGTGCACAAGTTGTCCGTGATCAACGCAGTACACTAAGTGAGCAATCGAGGCAAATCAGGGCATATCAGGAGCAGGGCAGTACAGGGCAAGATTTACTTTTGCATAGCCTATCTGTTCAGTTTATGGCATTGAAAATGAGTTCTATACATAGCACAGTTCTAAGAAGAAATATACATTCTAACTTATATTTATGCATATGATGAACATTCCAAACGAGCAAGCATATAAGTAAGTAACCGTTCATGAGTTTCATTTGACAAGCAATATTTCCCAAGTCTATTCCCTTATTATCTTGATATCTTTTAGTTATTAACTTGGTATCGTTTGATCGGGGCAAGCACGAACACAAGAATTAGCTGTGAAGACTAGCAAGAAGGGCTAGCTAATCGGGTTGGTAGCCACTCACTTTGGTAATCGGAAGGAAAAAGGAAAGAAGCGCTTTAGGCGTCCGCTCGAGCGACGACTACAGCTGGTTCACCTGTATTGACACGAACAGCTGATCAGTACTTCTTCCTCTCTATCCTTTATCGGAATTGAAGTGCAGTCCTAAGAACGAAAGCAATGAAATCCATCGAAACCGTTCAAGAAAACCCAAGCAAATCCGAAATCCAACTCAAGGCACGAAAGCAACAAGCGACAGCGAAAACTAGGCAACAAAGAATGCAGCGGAGAGGTCCCTCCTGACTCTGCCGCTAAGTCGATCCTTGGGGCACGGTCCACTGAATATGGGAATCGATTCCGAAGAAACAAATCCATAACGAGGACGAGTTCTTAATTCAATCTATCCCGATCGAACGATACCGTCTTGTATTTCTTAGCCGCGCTCCCCGAATAGGGGGAACGGGGCACCACATTGACTACGTGCGAATGGATGGCAGGACGGAGACCACCTTCAAACCTTCTAGCTCGACTCGCTGCATCAGGTAAATAGGCCCTAGCGAATTTAGAGAGTCGGTTGAATTCGACGGAGTACTCTTTAACTGTCATCCTGCCTTGCCTCAGTTGCACGAAGTCATTTTCCATTTGACGTTGTACTGGAGGCGGTATAAACTCCCCTTCGAACGCGGCACGAAAGGTCGTCCACAAGATCGCCTCCTCTCCGTGATCAAATTGGAGAGATCGTCGATGCACGTCCCACCAATCGTGTGCGTTGAGGCGGAGCTGTAGTTGCGCGCAGGCGACGCGCTTATCTTCGGGGACCTCTAGCAGAGTGAAGTGATCTTCAATCTCGGCTAGCCAATCTAGAGCTACCACTGGGTCCTCAGTCCCGTTGAATGGGGTGTTGCAGACTTTCTTGAAATGGCCCAAGTTGAAGGCAGTCACGTCCCTCGGCCTTGGAATTTGAGGCATCTCCACTTCAAGCACGGACTGTTCCACCGGAGTCGCTGCTGTTGCGGCGGAATGGTTGGCAGCCAAAGTCTGAACTATTTGTTGCAGGGCACCGACCTGCTTCTGTTGGACTGAAAATCGGGTCTCTAGATTACTCTCGAGCTTAGCTTGGCGAGCATCGTCTCGTTGTCGTTGCGATTCTAACATTTGCATTACCCGCTCAAGCGGGTCGACTTGAGACATGCCTCTTTGGCTTCGAGAGCTTCCCGAATTGCCCGAACTGCTTTCTTGTGTTTCGATCGGTGGTTGCGCTGCAGATTGCGCTGGATCCATTCCTTCAAAAGAAGGTAAATTACATTAGGATCATAATGTATTATGGACTTATTGCATGAACGTATCTCATTTTGGCCTAGCGAGTTCAAGAGTTCGCATAGGAATTTGATCGTTAAAGAAACTTTTCCAGCACGAAGTCTAAAGAACTTTGAATCTGTGCTCTGATACCACTATGTCACGCCCCGAGGCGTCCCCCGAGTCGTGACCGCCGTGCGGGCCTGGAATTGCGCCCGCACAAGGCTTTAATGATTTGCATAGCCAGCACATATTCAGAGTACGCAGATAAATTGAAACACAGATTTGAAACATAGAAAAGTTCTCTTTATTGATAATGAACATCTATTACAAACTCTTGAACGAGTCAGCTAATATGCCGAACGGCTTACAAAAGGGTTGACTCAAAATGAGATAGCAGTCCTGTACATTACATCCTTTTATAAACTCAAAACGATAAAGACCTCCAGGCTGGAGGACGGCCTTGCCACGGAGCTGCATTGTGTATGAAGAGTTGCAGCTTCGGACTTCAAAAGGCTTTGAGGCGCGGTGAAGATGCGCTAACAGCTGGACTGGGTCGGGAAGACGACTTCGGCTCCTCGCTCGGTTCGCCTTGGTGCGGAGAACCTGTTTCAACGAGGGTCAGCATATCGAAACATGCTGGTGAAGGCGAGCTAGCCTGACTATACCAATCAACACGTTGTTTAGTGAAGCAAGCATAATTGTGGGTTTCTATCTTGCCTTAGTTCATTTACAGTTAAGCAGCATATTGAATTTACTGAAATGAACGTGCCACCGTTAGGTGGATTTTACCTGACCGTCTGAATTACCTGCACAATACTTACCATGCCTTCCCTGCCACGGAGACACAAGTTAGTATGCAACAGGTTTAAATATACAGTGGATCACTGGCTAGGATGCCATAATGGACCGTTTAGTCTTGAACGAGGATGGAATGCAGCGAAGATTCAGTAGTGGCTGCAATCTATCCCGTTCAGATGCAGTAGACTACAGTGAGTTCCGTCCGGATCGGATCGGTGCCAGTGCCCCAGCGACCGTCCGCAGGAACCAGTGACCTTGTGCACAAGTTGTCCGTGATCGAATCGGTATTGTTTCATTAAGCTAACAGTTCATGCAGTTGAGGCAATGCCAGTTCAGGACAAGCAGTATTATGATTCAGTTGCAAAGCCTCTTGATTCAGTATATTTCATAGCATAATTTAAAGAAGAACAAACATTCTAACTTGTATTTATGCATATGATAAATATTTCCGAGCGAACACGCATGCAAGTAAGTAACCGTTCACAGTTTGATTGACAAGCAGTATTAACCAAGTCTATTCTCTTTTATCTTGGTTTCTTTTATTTTACTTGGTATCGTTTGATCGGGGCAACGGAGTGAAGCTGGAAGCAGAGCTAGCTAATCGGGTTGGTAGCCACTCACTTAGATTTTAGAAAGAAGAAGGAAAGAGGCGCTTCACGACTCCGCTCGCAAGCCGCCTACTGCTCGTTCACCTGCACACGAACAGCTCGATTAATACTTCTTCCTCTCTTTCCAATCTCGGAATAGAAGTGCAAGTCAATGAACGAAAATAATGAAAACCATCGAAACCGTTCAAGAAAAACAAGCAAATCCCAAAACCAACTCAAAGCACGAAAGCAACAAGCGACATCGAAAACCGAGGCAATAAAAGATAGCAGCGGAGAGGTCCCTCCTGACTCTGCCGCTAAGCCGATCCTTGGGGCGCAGTCCACTGAATATGGGAATCGATTCCGAAGAAACAAATCCATAACGAGGACGAGTTCTTAATTCAATCTATCCCGATCGAACGATACCGTCTTGTGTTTCTTAGCCGCGATCTCCGCACCGGAAGAACGGGGCGCTACAGTCTCCACCCGACTATTATTTTGGATATTTCAGACTCTCTATTCTAGTTTAGTATTTCTTTTCTATGACTTGTTGTGTGGATGAGATTAGCATATCTGTGACTTGTGACATTATATATACCACATGTGAGTTTATATTCATATTACAGCGTACGTATGGGTTATGGTTTCCATATATTGGAGTTGCCATATCCATGCGGCTGGCATGCTTACGTGTTTCTAGTCCTACGTATTTGGGACTGGGGCGTGCCATGTTTTTGTGGTGGCCCATGCAGGTCGAGTTAGCCGTTTCGGTTACGTCACTGTACCGAGCGGGCCTGCACCTAGGATTAGAATTTTAGATCTCATCCACACTTGACTATAACTTACCTTCCTCCCAACATGTCCTACTTAAGTTCTTGCATCCTGCTTGATTCATGTGCTCTTCTTAATCCTTCGTCCATCTCTTGGAGAGAGATGAATTTGCGTAACGGGCATGCCGCCACCGGGGACAACACGTCTCCAGGGGACGACGACCAACCACTAGGAGTGACCTCAACACCACCTCTTCTTCCCGGACCGGATGGACCGACTAGCAATCCAATTCCATCAACTCCTTCCACGATACCTAATGGGACATTTCCAGCTCCACTAGCACCGCAGGATGGCCAGACACAGCTGTTCTAATTCTTCCAGATGATAATACAGGGACAAAGGCAGCAGGCAGCCGAGCAGAGGCAGCAAACAGCAGAGCAAAGGCTAGAATTTCTGGCAGCACTTGAGAGAATGGCTGCACTAGCCCCTAAACCAACCCAGGCACTAGTTTCAGTACCACAAGCTCGGGTTGGTTCAGTCAAGAACTTTGTGCAGATGGGCCCTAAGCCATATAAGGGTAATGAGAGCCCAGAGGAGACCACAAACTGGATTACCAATACCAAGAAGTTGTTAGAGGCATCACAATTACCTTCTGACCTATGGATGATAGGCGTGAGGACTCAGTTAGAAGGCAACGCGCATCACTGGTGGGAATCCATGGAGCGCCAGTTGGGTACGCGTCAGACTTGGGAACAATTCTTGGAATGCTTTGAGAGGAAGTACTTTTCGGATACTGTGAGGGACGCATTGTACGATCAGTTCCTCCATCTAGAGCAAGGAGACAAGACGGTTGATGAGTATGACGCAGAATTTAGTCGTCTCAGTAAGTATGGCACAGTCCTAATACCTAATGACTTGGAGAAGGCTAAGAGGTTTCACCGCGGGCTGACTCAGGAGCTCCAGCACTACACTAGCTCCCAGTCTCGGATCTCTTATGCCGAGCTATTGACAGAGGCCAGGATCCAGGAGGCCATCAGCAAGGGAAACGGAATTCAACAGAGAAGTCACCAAGGACCAGTAAGGATACAGCAAGGAGGACCCATTCGACACCCTTTGACACGCCAGCAATCAGATAGTACTGTACCATATCCAACCAAGGAGCTCCGTACTTGTCACTATTGTGGAAGGACAGGTCATATTCTAAGAGACTGTCATCGTCGATTGGGGTTGTGCATGATATGTGGATCAAGCCACCATCAAGCCCGAGAATGTCATAAACAGAACCAGAGACCTATGGCATTAGAATCAGGAACACCGCATACACCCTCAAGTATAGAAGACCAAAGTGACCCACCACTGCTTCTACAGTCTGCACAAATGGAGGGGACTAGACCCCAGTTGACCAATCAAGGACAAGGCCAAGCACTCATTATGACAAGTATGAGAGAGCAGACACAGGAAGCCGTAGATACAGGTACGACCTTTTAGTTATAATTGTCTTTGCATACTCATAACCCCATTGTGACACAAGCTCTTAGATGCACAAATAGATATAGAATTATATATATGGTAGCCTAGCAGTTATGAGGATATATTTTTATTCTATCCAGATGGCATACACGCGATGCTAATGGATGACGTGAGTAGCAGTAGTAGTATTCTTCCCCTATCCTTATCTCGCCCTCTTGGGTGACTCATCTCCTCCTTTTATATTCATTCCTTATCTCGTGCGTAACTCTTCCTATCATAGTTATATCTTTCGTGCCATTATGAATTATTTGATATTAACCTCACCCCTATTTTGTTAGTTAAACATAAATGTGTTAGTAATGCTTGATAACTAAGGATGAGTTCTTAATATATATATGCACTATAGCAATATCTGTATTCTTTATTAGTTTAACCCTTAAGTAGCACCATGTAGCCTAGTAGAAATTGTTAGATCATTTGAGCAAGATCATACTCATAATAGTTAGTCAAGACCTTAAGTGTTCCCTAAAACTTAGACTATGCCTAGGAAAGAGTTGAATGCACTTGTTACGAACTGATGACTATGACAAATCGCTGGCAAGGTAGCGACAGTTGCCGCCAGACGATTATGGTAGAGTAGTCGAATTACTTGCAGCCATACTGGCCAGGTGGCGAGGCAGTATTAGACTATGATACTTGACGGTTATGGGAAAAAGTCATAGTTATGAGATTCCAGACAGGTATCCCAAGATTCTCGACCCAATAAATATAATTGCCTTACAATCTAGACAATAGCTTCAAAGAAGGTGACCACTAGTAGAATTCTTGTAAGTTGGGTAGTGTAGACAAGTTAGAGGATGATAGAATAGTGTATGGACAATAGATAAGAAAGTGTTAGAATGGCAGACCATGAGTTTTAGGAGTCCGACTAGATACCAATATAGTGTAATAGTTATAGTTATCATTATGAAAATGGGTTAGTGTCAATTTCGAGGACGAAATTTTTGTAAGTTGGGTAGAATGTAAAACCCCTATTTCTAAAAAAAACCGTATTTATTATTTTTTATTAATTAATAATTTAATTATGGTAACTATGTGCTAAATAGGAGAAATAGATTTTTTAATAATTTTTATGTTAGGTGTTCGGGCACTTAGATGACTTGTGGGACCATCAAATTTTTTTCGAAATTTATTCCATGTAGGAGACCCCTTGAGCAGTTGCTAGCCTAATGGTGTGCATTATTCTAATCCATAAAATTTTTTATGAGTATATATATATATATATATATATATATATATATATATATATATACAAATATATATATGTATATATATATTTTATAAAGAGAAGAAAGGAAAAGAATTATTAATTAATAACTAACTAAGTATTTAATAAGAATAATAATAATAATATAATATCAATTAGTAATAATAATAACTACCTATTCTTCCAATTCTAGTAACTTTAGCAACTTGTTTGCTCTCAACAGCCGTCCATTTCAGCAGAATTCCAGAGGACCCCGCCACTTTAGTATACTGCTAGCAAGCAGCAACCTAGCATAGTTCCAAACCCGACCCTTCACCCTTTGGCCGCCAACCATCCAACTCTCTTTCCTATATAATATATATATATAGTTATATCCCAAAAACCCTAATCTAAATCTTCAGACCTTCTCTTCCCATCTAGAGCCGTCACCGCAGCCAGAGAAGCCCCGCCAAGCCATCCAACCATCCCGTCGACGCCGACCTCGCGCCCTGTAGAATCCCACTCGAAGCACCTTCGCTCCGGCATAATTTTCCGTCGACTCGCTCAACCAAACGCTGTTCCGTTTTTATAGGTATGATCACCCCTTAACCCTCTCCAATACTTGTTTTATAGCCAACCTCGGAAAACGTGTGCCCCTAGGTGAAAAACAGCGTCCAAAGTGGACGGACAGACCCAATTCTGGAATCGCAGAATTCCAGAATGACCACCCATATTGCCGAGTTCGTATCTCCCACCACAGAGATCCGAATTCGGTGATTCTTTTTGATACCTGTAGAATACCTGACCTAGTTTATTTTCTGTTAAATAACCCTATGCTATTAGTTGCTGTGGACATAATTATATTCGTCACGAAACTGCGCGCACCCACTTTTTCCAGATTTCCAAAAGTTGGAAAACGGAGCGCGCCCCGCCAAACGGGACCGCCCCGCCGTGTGCCAAGTATACTGAATGGTGCATGCAGCATAACTGGACACGTGAAAATTTGTGGGGACTGATTCGGACGCGTGTGCGCGCCGGAATCAGGCCGTATCCGCGGACACATCCCGTGTCGCAACTTTTGTGGAAGTCGCACGTATTTTGTGCACGCTTGTCAGATTGCGACGAAACTTGCGCCACTGGACTCGTGGTAATGCGCTGGTCCTGTAACCCAATTTTTACGCATTTCTGAGACGGTTGACCAGATCGCCAATTTGGCGGGCCCCATAGTTGACTTTTTGGACAAAATTGAGTTCGGCCCATCGGAATCCACATTTGGACATACCATTGGGTTCGTATTGACATTTAGAGTTGTTTGACCTATAGTTTGTCCCATTTGGAGACTGTTACCCTTGGCACACTTTTTGGTGCAAAGTGGGCCACATGTGGACCCCACTTTTACCCGAAATTACCATTTTGCCCCTGTGTCCAAATTGGACGAAAGGGAAGTACTTTTTAGCTATTTTGCTTATTCTGGGAACGTTGGTGATGTTTATTTCAGCATCCGGAGACGTTCATTCTGAGGCCGTAGCTTCTGACTCTTGGTGTTGACATTGGGATACTACATTTTGCAGCCTTCTTGCCAGGCAAGATACCTTGCCAAATTGTTTACAGTACTTTGCATGCTATTTATATTTCTGTTTATTTATTTCAGTGCTGTATAGTTCTTGCATGTGTAGTTTTTCTTTCAGTCAGTACTATATATTAGATATGTTGACACACACATGGCACTTAGTATCATCGAGGACAATCATTAGGCGTATGGGCTTTTAACCACTCTGGTAACACCGTAGTCACTAGCACGCACTATGGTGGGTCGTGTCCGATGGTCGCTACCCCCGAGGTATGTCGATTGATGGAGTCCGAGGGTCGCTACCCCCGTGGTATGTCGGCTGATGATGTTCATGGACGAGCGTGAGATTGTGAGGATTAGATCGAGTAGCCTACCCTTGCCCATACGTCGAAAAGTTGTCCTCATTTGCATTTCATATAGATGGTCTTGTACAACGTACTTATTTATTTTCAAATTATATGCATGTTTACTGTATTCAAGTTGGCTCGTATTTTCTGTATCTTGTTACGTCCCTCTGAGGACCTGGTCCTCTGCCAGGTATATCTGCTCTTGAGTACTTGCAGGAGTACGGGCCTGGACCTGACGCATTCCTTTCTGCCGAGGAGGTCTTACCTTCTGAGCATCGTTGATTATCTAGCGATTGATTCTTTTAGCTGATACACTTCTGTCTTCACATTATTTTATATTGGAGATCTTATACTCCTCTCTCATTTTAGTTTTGGATATAGTCTTGGTAGTGGATTTGTCTCCACCTGACTATTATTTTGGATATTTCAGACTCTCTATTCTAGTTTAGTATTTCTTTTCTATGACTTGTTGTGTGGATGAGATTAGCATATCTGTGACTTGTGACATTATATATACCACATGTGAGTTTATATTCATATTACAGCGTACGTATGGGTTATGGTTTTCATATATTGGAGTTGCCATATCCATGCGGCTGGCATGCTTACGTGTTCCTAGTCCTACGTATTTGGGACTGGGGCGTGACAGTCTGCCCATAGTATGCGGCTACAATTGCAACCACATTTTTCTGAAGAAGCCCTCTGCGGCCACCAAACAGAAGCATATGCGGCACCTATAGCCCATCGGCATGATGGCTATAAATAGGAGAAACTTGGATGTTTCAAAGGGTTGTCTTTTCTACTTCAGTGACCATACCCCCAGGCGAGCTTCGTACGTGCACACAAGCTCAAGAGAGAGAAAAGAGAAGAGAGCATCCTCATTCCCTCGTCGGACCGTCAACGGATTCTGTCTAGAATTTCTTTGTACTTTTTGTTGGTTGTTAAGCAAAAGTTTCTTAAACTTACTTAACACATCCAAGTTTAGAAAATTTGCTGAGAAAGAAAAAATGTTTAGAAAAATTATTTGGAGAGAACTGAAATGTCCTTAGCAAAGACGTTTTCGTTTTCTTCCAATTTTAAGTAATATAAAATTCAAAAACATCTTTCAAATTATATATATATATATATATATATATATATATATATATATATATATATATATATTATCTGCACCCGTAAAGATTAAAAAAGGGGGGGGGGGGGGGGGAGGGAAATTATTTTAGGAATTTTCAAAATTAAAATAAAAAATAAAAGTGAGAGTTTTGGAATATATATATATATATATATATATATATATATATATATATAAACGTCTTTAATAAACATCTTTAAAAGCCTTCCCACAACAACAACCATCTTCTTTGGTGTTTTGTTTTTGGAAAAAAAATTAATAAAAATTTAAAACGTTTTTTAAAGGACGTATTCACCACTGAAGAAAAAAGGATCTTAGTAAGAATATTTTTTATTTATTAAATTTTTTTTTATCTACATTCTTTTATTTTAAGTCTGCAAAAAAAAAAAAAAAAATTTAAGAATGTTTTTGATAGGACGTTTTTAGATTTAAAATTTGAAGAAACTGAAAACGTGATTGCTAAGGTGGTTGGAATTTTTTTTAAACTTGGATGTTGGAATTTTTTTTTATAATATTTGGACAGCCTATGCACTTATGTCTTCAACTTGGACCCACTTACAGATTTATTTTAATTTTAGTACAAGGATGTAAACCCACTATAAAAACTGAAATCAGATTGGGGTTTGTGAAGGTACGATATGACAAGATAGTGACACGAAAACAACTTTGATTCTAACGTGTCATGCTATATTATGTACTGTTCGTATTATGTTTGTGGAATCATACATGCAAGAACCGAACTAGAAGTTTAGTTTATTTCGGAATAAATTTAAAATATTTTGATTTATTTTTAAATAAATGTTGTGAGTATTGTTATATTTATATCTTATTGTGTTTATATCAATATAGAATTGCGTCCAACATACTAATGAAATAAAAATCTAAAAAAATATTTAGTTTACTATGTAAATTTTTTTAGACATAAATTCGAACACTAAAAATCTTTGATAATATTCTCTTTCACTATCAACAGAGAATTCGTAATGTAGTAGGACTCGTCGAGGGTGCGAGGATACAGACGACAATAAAAGTATCGACAATGGAGCTTGACGTTACTGCTGTAACTTTTTCTTCAGCTGTCGTTGCAGTCCGACGACGATGACGAGATCTCGATTATGATGGGGGTTCTCGGTTGAAGATGAAGCAGATGAAAGTAAAAACTGTGAGTTATAGAGAGAGAGATTGAGTGAAGGAGAAGTTTTTGTACGGTAAGAGAGGAGGAGAAAAAATTGGGACGTTCGATAGCGAGGTTACGAAAAAGGAATAATTTGCCGTCTACATTATTAAGCTTAAGACCTACTCCCACATCATTTGTTATTGAGTTACATGAAAGATTAAAGGTTTTAAGGTCAATGATTCTAGAGAGCTAAGAGAGGTCAGCTTCATTTTTTTTAGCCGGCCAAACTGACTTTCCAAAAAAAGCGCTTTACTCTAACCCTCTCATTCCTAATGATCTTGACATTCTTTAAGTTTTTTTTTTCCCTACACTACGATCATAACTTGTCTTTCCTCTCAAAAGTACTCAGCATCAACATTTGTCTATTTCATTCCAAGCATATACTACAATTGCCAACAAGTAATGGATCAATAGTGATATAATATTATGTATATACATATAGCATTATACGGAATACATATATATATATATATCTATAATATACAAATATACAGAAAACAGAATACATGAATATACATAGAAAGTATATACATAAATACCAAAAACAGAATACATATATTTATTAGTATATAGACAAGGCTAACAATGTATTCACTATACTATGTATAATATACTGTATACGTATACTAAATAGGTACCTTGGTGTCCAGGGGGTCGGGGTGGATCCGCCGGGCGCGTCGTCGCCAGCGAGGGTGGTCGGACGGAGCTCCGGCAGCGCGGGGGAACGTCGTCAGCGGCAGTGGTATCCAGCAGTTGCTGCTGCTGCGGGGGTCGTGCCGGCCGGCTGAGGTGGCGACCGGGGGCGAGCTGTGGCGGGAACGGAGGTGACGGGCTGGGGGGGTCGTCGACGAAGTGGGGTGGCCGGCCGAGCAGCGGTGGCGAGCCGGGGGATGTTCGGGTGGTCGGCTCGGGCTGCGGGGTGTTGGGTTGTTGGTGAGGACGGGGGTGATGGCGGCTGCTGCAGGCGGAGTAGTGGTCGGTGGTGGTGGAGTGGGTGCTGGTCGGAGGGGGGACCGTCGCGGGGGTGGCCGGAGGCTGTGGTGGCCGGGGGAAGGCTGCGGGAAAGGTCGGGGGAAGGCTGCGGGTTGTTGGATTTTGGGATTCTTAGGGTTTTCACTAGTAGTTTAGATTTTTGTGTAGTTTTAGGTGATGTAACATGTAGTATTTGTAGGAGAGAGAGGGGGGGGGTGCCTTTGGATTAGGGCCGGCTGGGTAATTTTCCTAGGGTTGTGTGAAGCCTCTACATGTTGCACATGTGGCTAGGATCTAAGGGGTTTAAAATGTGGGGTTGGGATGTGTCATCCAAAAGTAATGTAAAGTACATAAAAATGGGGGGAAATATTATGGTGGACCGGTCAAAGGAAGGGGGTTCCCTTCTTCATGTGGTTGGGCCAATGAGAGGGGGGCACCTCATTGCTTAATTGCACAAAAGCCCCTGAACAATTTAGAAATTGCACATAAATTGGGATTTAGGATTTGATGTGACAAAATACCATGTTTGGTATTTTGTAGTGGACTATAATGGTGTATGGCGTTTAGTATGAGGCTTGAGGGGGTGTGTGTGGGTTTGGGTTGGAGTTGGGTCTTGTTTGAGTGATGTTGGGTCACTACATTAATTTAATTACAATTAATGCACCGGGTGTTCCTAAATTAAATTAAAAATACATGGAGTCTAAATTGGGTGGGCACAAGCGTCATGGGCGTGGTAGACTTAGAGTATAATAACATCATAATTGGGGTTGGTCAAAATGGGTTGATGTTGGGTCTCAATTTCGATTGGAACGGACATAGAACATAAATATGCAATTAATTGAATTTACGTACGGACGTTTGTAACGACTTTTGTGCGACTAAAATCAGGCACAAAAATGAGTATATGTGGGTTACACAAATGTCATTATGGTAGGTTGGTATGTCTAGGCAAAGTGTATGAAATTTGTTTGAGGGTAATAGCTAGTGTAGTGCTCTAAATATCGAAGCAACGGTAAGGCGTCCTAAGTAATATAAACACTGCACAATAATTAAAATCCTGGGTAATAAATTCTAATTTGCTTTTGATTAATCCTAATCATGCTATCTAAGCTAATTAAACCCAAATTTTGGTCGAGTGAGTTTACAGTCTACGACCTCACAATAATAAATATATATATATATATAATTAGCCTGTAGCCTGTGTGTCTCTTCCCACCCAATGTAATCACACGTCTCATGTCCATAACACGCAAAATCATGACCTCTAACTAATGCAGCGAGTCATAAAGATAGCTATGCATATGTTAAATTTATGTCAAGAATCCTGTAAACCTATACAGAATCACCATGAATGACTCATGAAGATTCTGTCTCATGAATAGTGTCAAGTGTCCTATGGTATGATGTACTTGATAAAGCAAGCACGAAAATATATAGGATCGCAATATAAATCTCTAGGTGACGTTACACAACTCCGCGTACAACGTTGACATCCGAATCTTATTCGGACGTTAAGCAATGTCACACGGTCCTAGGTTGAACATATATATCACATAAATAAATCAAGAAAATAATATAAAGCA
Organism: Iris macrosiphon; assembly: GCA_036927795.1. Classification (NCBI taxonomy): domain Eukaryota; kingdom Viridiplantae; phylum Streptophyta; class Magnoliopsida; order Asparagales; family Iridaceae; genus Iris; species Iris macrosiphon. The sequence continues at coordinate 143,680,951 of JAYESA010000017.1, read as the reverse complement.
AGTACTGCAAAATTGGCAAGGTACACTTGCCTGGGGTTTGGATTCCAGCAGTTGCTCCTGTATCAGCGGGATCTTCAAGTACTCCTCTGGTTGCTGAAATAAACATTACCACCGCTCTCAGAAGATATGAAATAGCTAGGATTGCCTATCCATAAGTCAAATTTGGACACAGGGGCAAACTTGACAGTTTCTGGTCAAAGCGGGGTCCCATGCGGCCCACTTCGCACCGAAAAAAGTGCTAGAGACAAATTCTCCAAATTTATCAAACTTAGTGTCTACAAGTCCAGAACGATGATACGAACCCAACGAAATATCCAGAACTGGAATCCGATGAGCCGATCACAAAATCGTCCATCAAGTAGAGCCGTAGGGCCCACCATACGAGGTTTCGTCAATGTTCTCAAAATTGAACCAAACTTGGGTCACATGATCAGCATAACGCTACGAATTTGATGACACAAGTTTCGTTGCGAAACGACGAGCATACACAAATTTACAACGAGTTTCAGAACAGGGCCCGATACAGGGTTCGACGAGCACGCACATCCAAACCAACTTTCGCGAAATTTCACACATCCGTATTGACGATGTGCACCTTTTGGTAAAATTCGCATACGACTAAGTCGCCTCATTTAGCGGGATGCACCCAGTTCGAGAAAATTCAGAGTTAAATAACCAAAATTTTGGTCAATTTTACCCGAGAATAAATTATAATCTACAACACATAAAATTAAACTAATTACAAGGTTTGAAAATTGGTTATATTATCTAGTTAACTGTTCAAGTGAATTTCAAAATTATTAAAAGGATTTAAACGGCCGTGAACTTGTGAGTTCGGGTCAAGTTTTAAAGATCCAGAATTGTAAATATTTTCCTGTTTTTGCGTCGCAGTTTATAACCGACACAGGACACGATATCCCAGTCAAATGGTACGGGATTTGAGAGGGTTACCCAGCGAACGTGTCGCAACAGACCGTTCGAAAAATGACGCGACGAGGAGAGAGGACTCACTAGAAAAAGGATCGAAAACGTCTAAAAATGCTCGCACACGGGGCGGCGCGGCGCACTTCGACGACGGGTGGTGGCGCTGCTGCGGCTGCTATGGTCGATGCTGGCGGCGACGGAGGTCGTCGGAGAGGACAGGTCGGCCGGAGGGTCGGGCTCGCGGAGGCGTCGTCGGGGCTGGAGAGGCGGATGGCCGGGGATCTCGGGTGGCGGCGGATCTGTGACTGCTGGGGTCGGCGGCTGCTGTCGGCGTTGCCATCGTCGGGCTACGGGGTCGTTTGTCATCGCCGGAGAGGTCGGGGTAGCCGGAGGGCGAGCTGAGGGTCACGACGGATGGGAGAAGACGGCGATGCGAAGGCAGTGGAGATGTGGTGGAGGAGGTGACAGCGGGGGTTCGTCGGGGGCTGGAGAGGCGGGGTGTAGCGCCCCGTTCTCCCGATGCGGAGAGCGCGGCTAAGAAACACAAGACGGTATCGTTCGATCGGGATAGATTGAATTAAGAACTCGTCCTCGTTATAGATTTGTTTCTTCGGAATCGATTCCCATATTCAGTGGACTGCGCCCCCAGGATCGGCTTAGCGGCAGAGTCAGGAGGGACCTCTCCGCTGCTATCTTTTATTGCCTCGGTTTTCGATGTCGCTTGTTGCTTTCGTGCTTTGAGTTGGTTTTAGGATTTGCTTGTTTTCCTTGAACGATTTTGATGGTTTTCATTGTTTTCGTTCATTGACTTGCACTTCTATTCCGAGAATGGGAAGAGAGGAAGAAGTATTAATCGAGCTGTTCGTGTGCAGGTGAACGAGCAGTAGGCGGCTTGCGAGCGGAGTCGTGAAGCGCCTCTTTCCTTCTTCTTTCCAAAAATCTAAGTGAGTGGCTACCAACCCGATTAGCTAGTCCTGCTTCCAAGCTTCACAGCTAATCAATCTGCACTCTTCTTTGCCCCGATCAAACGATACCAAATAATAATAAAAGAAACCAAGATAAAAGACAAATATACTTGGTTATTATGCTTGTCAATCAAACCTGTGAACTGTTGCCTTATCGTATGCTTGTTCGTGCAAATGTTCTATAAACGTGCTAAGTAGAACACATCTTGTATATGCATAAATGTTCAGGGAGGCTATGCAAAATAAATCATGCAATACTGCTTGTCGTGTACTCGTGTTCTTGCACTCGTGTTGCCTCAAATGCATGACTGTTAACTTGTTCAATCGTGTTCGATCATGGACAACTTGTGCACAAGGTATTGGTTCTGCGGACGGTCGCTGGGGCACTGGCACCGATCCGATCCGGGCGAAACTCGTGTGTAGTCTTCGTGTTCGGGACCGGATAGCTTGCAGCGCAATCGTGTTCTCTCGTAGCATGCTATCCTTGTCCCCGGCTACGTCCATTATGGCAACCATGCCAGTGATCATCGTGTATATTTAAACCTGTTGCATACTAACTTGTGTCTTCGTGGCAGGGAAGGCAAGGTAAGTATTGTGCAGGTAATTCAGACGGTCAGGTAAAATCCACCTAACGGTGGCACGTTCATTTCAGTAAATTCAATATGCTGCTTACTTGTAAATGAACTAAGGCAAGATAGAAACCCACAAAATATGCATGCTTCACTAAACAATGTGTTGATTGGTATAGTCAGGCTAGCTCGCCTTCACCAGCATGTTTCGATATGCTGACCCTCGTTGAAACAGGTTCTCCGCACTAAGGCGAACCGAGCGAGGAGCCGAAGTCGTCTTCCCGATCCAGTCCAGCTGTTAGCGCACCTTCACCGCGCCTCGAAGCCTTTTGAAGCCAGAAGCTGCAACTCTTCATACACAAAATGCAGCTCCGTGGCAAAGCGATCCTCCAGCCTGGAGGTCTATACGTTTTGAGTTTATAAAAGGATGTAATGTACAGGACTGCTATCTCATTTTGAGTCAACCCTTTTGTAAGCCGTTCGGCATATTAGCTAACTCGTTCAAGAGTTTGTAATAGATGTTCATTATCAATAAAGAGAACTTTTCTATGTTTCAAATCTGTGTTTCAATTTATCTGCGTACTCTGAATACGTGCTTGCTATGCAAATCATTAAAAAGCCTTGTGCGGGCGCAACTCCAGGCCCGCACGGCGGTCACGACTCGGGGGACGCCTCGGGGCGTGACATAGTGGTATCAGAGCACAGATTCAAAGTTCCTTAGACTTCGTGCTGGAAAAGTTCCTTTAACGATCAATTCCTGTGCGAACTCTTGAACTCGCTAGGCCAAAATGAGATACGTTCATGCAATAAGTCCATAATACATTATGATCCTAATGTAATTTACCTTCTTTTGAAGGAATGAATCCTGCGCAATCTGCAGCGCAAGTCCCGGACGAAATGCAACGCCAAGGGAGTAGTTCGGGCACTTCGGGAAGTTCAGAAAGCCAGCGAGCCACGCCAAGCATCGATCCCGTTCAGCAAATATTGCGGATGTTGGGGGAAAACCAACAAAGGGACGAGGCTCGCCATGAACGGGCCGAGAAGCGAGCGGAAGAGAGTCAGCTCAAGTTTCAAGACAATATAGAAGCACGATTCTCAGTCCAACAGAAGCAGGTAGATACCCTGCATCAGATCGTTCAGACTTTGGCTGCCAACCATTCCGCCGCAACAACAACGACTCCGGTGGAGCAGCCCGTGCTTGAAGTAGAGACACCGCAAATTCCAAGAGCGAGGGACGTGACTGCCTTCGACTTTGGCCACTTCAAGAAAGTCTGCAACACCCCATTCAACGGGACTGAGGACCCAGTCGTAGCTCTAGATTGGTTGGCCGAACTTGAAGATCACTTCACTCTGCTAGAGGTCCCCGAAGATAAGCGCGTATCCTGCGCACAACTACAGCTCCGCCTCAACGCACACGATTGGTGGGACGTGCATCGACGATCTCTCCAATTTGATCACGGAGAGGAGGCGATCTCGTGGACGACTTTTCGTGCCGCGTTCGAAGAGGAGTATGTACCCCCTCCAGTCCAACGTCAAATGGAGAACGAGTTCGTGCAGCTGCGGCAAGGCAGCATGACAGTTAAAGAGTACTCCGCCGAGTTTAACCGACTCTCCAAATTCGCTAGGGCCTATTTACCTGATGCAGCGAGTCGAGCTAGAAGGTTTGAAGGTGGACTACGCCCTGTCATTCATTCGCACGTAGCCGTTCCTCAGTATCGTACAATGCGTGAAGTCATGAATCACGCCCTGTCGCTCGAACCACACTATCCTCACGTTCCTGTCGGCGCTGTGCATACATTCAGTCACAAACGCCAAAGCAACGACAGAGGAAACAACGCTGTAAAGCGTCGGAACGACGGTAGTCAACAAATAAAGCATTGGAACATTACGTGTCGGTTCTGTAGAAAGACTGGATACGACAAGAAAGACTGCCGCTTGAGACTTGGATTATGCCTCGCTTGTGGACGATCAGGCCATGCCATTAATTCCTGTCCGAACCTTCCTGATCGTCGTCCCCAACGCAATAATCCCTAATGGTAAGTTCTACCCTAAGTTTCGGGACGAAACTTCCAATTAGTTGGGTAGGATGTAGCGCCCCGTTCTCCCGATGCGGAGAGCGCGGCTAAGAAACACAAGACGGTATCGTTCGATCGGGATAGATTGAATTAAGAACTCGTCCTCGTTATGGATTTGTTTCTTCGGAATCGATTCCCATATTCAGTGGACTGCGCCCCCGGGATCGGCTTAGCGGCAGAGTCAGGAGGGACCTCTCCGCTGCTATCTTTTATTGCCTCGGTTTTCGATGTCGCTTGTTGCTTTCGTGCTTTGAGTTGGTTTTGGGATTTGCTTGTTTTCCTTGAACGGTTTCGATGGTTTTCATTGTTTTCGTTCATTGACTTGCACTTCTATTCCGAGAATGGGAAGAGAGGAAGAAGTATTAATCGAGCTGTTCGTGTGCAGGTGAACGAGCAGTAGGCGGCTTGCGAGCGGAGTCGTGAAGCGCCTCTTTCCTTCTTCTTTCCAAAAATCTAAGTGAGTGGCTACCAACCCGATTAGCTAGTCCTGCTTCCAAGCTTCACAGCTAATCAATCTGCACTCTTCTTTGCCCCGATCAAACGATACCAAATAATAATAAAAGAAACCAAGATAAAAGACAAATATACTTGGTTATTATGCTTGTCAATCAAACCTGTGAACTGTTGCCTTATCGTATGCTTGTTCGTGCAAATGTTCTATAAACGTGCTAAGTAGAACACATCTTGTATATGCATAAATGTTCAGGGAGGCTATGCAAAATAAATCATGCAATACTGCTTGTCGTGTACTCGTGTTCTTGCACTCATGTTGCCTCAAATGCATGACTGTTAACTTGTTCAATCGTGTTCGATCATGGACAACTTGTGCACAAGGTATTGGTTCTGCGGACGGTCGCTGGGGCACTGGCACCGATCCGATCCGGGCGGAACTCGTGTGTAGTCTTCGTGTTCGGGACCGGATAGCTTGCAGCGCAATCGTGTTCTCTCGTAGCATGCTATCCTTGTCCCCGGCTACGTCCATTATGGCAACCATGCCAGTGATCATCGTGTATATTTAAACCTGTTGCATACTAACTTGTGTCTTCGTGGCAGGGAAGGCAAGGTAAGTATTGTGCAGGTAATTCAGACGGTCAGGTAAAATCCACCTAACGGTGGCACGTTCATTTCAGTAAATTCAATATGCTGCTTACTTGTAAATGAACTAAGGCAAGATAGAAACCCACAAAATATGCATGCTTCACTAAACAATGTGTTGATTGGTATAGTCAGGCTAGCTCGCCTTCACCAGCATGTTTCGATATGCTGACCCTCGTTGAAACAGGTTCTCCGCACTAAGGCGAACCGAGCGAGGAGCCGAAGTCGTCTTCCCGATCCAGTCCAGCTGTTAGCGCACCTTCACCGCGCCTCGAAGCCTTTTGAAGCCAGAAGCTGCAACTCTTCATACACAAAATGCAGCTCCGTGGCAAAGCGATCCTCCAGCCTGGAGGTCTATACGTTTTGAGTTTATAAAAGGATGTAATGTACAGGACTGTTATCTCATTTTGAGTCAACCCTTTTGTAAGCCGTTCGGCATATTAGCTAACTCGTTCAAGAGTTTGTAATAGATGTTCATTATCAATAAAGAGAACTTTTCTATGTTTTAAATCTGTATTTCAATTTATCTGCGTACTCTGAATACGTGCTTGCTATGCAAATCATTAAAAAGCCTTGTGCGGGCGCAACTCCAGGCCCGCACGGCGGTCACGACTCGGGGGACGCCTCGGGGCGTGACACGGGGTTCGTCGGTGGGGGTGGTGTTAGGTTTTATAGTGGGCGGCCGGCCGTTGGCGGGGAGGGGAGAGGTCGCTGAACAGTCGACGGGTAGACGAGCGGACGCGACGGAAGCCGGCGGGTCGTAACAGTCGGTGGAGGGAAGGGAACGGTCGAGGGTGAACAGTCGGGGAAATCGGGGGTTACTTAGCAGGCGGGTTCGGGTAGGCGGGTTCGGGTAGATGGGTACGGATCTGAATCCGACCCGATAGGAGTTTGGGTTGGTTTGGTTTAATTTAGGCTCGGTTTGGTTTGGTTCATGATGGTTTAAACTGGTTCAGTCTGGTTTATTTTGGTTTAATTAAAAGCTATATTTTTAGGTCTTTAAAAATAGTTCTTGGGTCCAATAAATTTTAGAAAATTTACACTATTACTAATTATTTATTTTACACTCAAAATTATTATTTTTATAATATTTTAATATTTAATAAAATCACAAAATTATTTAATTCCAGAAAATATTTATTTTAATTAGTAAAAAAATTACGAAAAATCCTAAAATTTATTTTAAATTCTGAAAAATCCGGGTGTTTACACTACGGCCCTATGCGGCCTAGTCATAATGTGTCCGAAGTGTCCATTCGACCAAGGCCAGACAAGAGTTTGCATGCGGCCACAACGTCATGCGGCTAAAGTGTCCATAAGACCAAGGCCAAAGGAGAGCACACATATGGCTAAGACGTTATGCGGCCAAGATGTTACGCTACTTTCAGCTTGCAAGATCTATCTGTTGCAACCGAAAAGATCTTCACACAGTTAGTGCTGATTACGTGTCCAGCTGACTGAGTCACGCATGCGAGGGAGTTGAAAATAACTCCGAGATCTTATCAAACAACAGATCTCAACCGAAGTCATGTGGCAGTCTATCCATAGTATGCGGCTACAGTTGCAACCGTATTTTTTTGAAGGAGCCCACTGCGCCACCAAACAGAAGCCTATGCGGCACCTATAGCCCATCGGCATGATGGCTATAAATAGGAGAAACTTGGACGTTTCAAAGGGCTGTCTTTTCTACTTCAGTGACCATACCCCCAGGCGAGCTACGTACTTGCACACAAGCTCAAGAGATAGAAAAGAGAAGAGAGCATCCTCATTCCCTCGTCGGACCGTCAACGGAGTAAATGAGTCGCTGTAGTACTCGATCTCCATCGTCACATTCCCCAGATCAAACATATTGTACTTAGATTTTATGTCTAGAGTTTTTTTGTACTTTTTGTTGGTTGTTAAGCAAAAGTTTCTTAAACTTACTTAACACATCCAAGTTTAGAAAATTTACTGAGAAAGAAAAAAATGTTTAGAAAAATTATTTGTAGAGAACTGAAATGTCCTTAGCAAAGACGTTTTCGTTTTCTTCCAATTTTAAATAATATAAAATTTAAAAATGTCTTTCAAATTATATATATATATATATATATATATATATATATATATATATATATATATATATATAAACATCTTTAATAAACATCTTAAAAACCTTTCCACAACAACAACCATCTTCTTTGGTGTTTTGTTTTTAAGTTTTTGAAAAAAAAATAATAAAAATTTTTAAATATTTTTTTAAGGACGTTTTGACCACTAAAAAAAATGTTCTTAGTAAGAATATTTTTTGTTTATTAATTTTTTTTTATCTATATTCTTTTATTTTAAGTCTGCAAAAAAAAAAAAAATGTTTTTGTTAGAACGTTTTTAGATTTAAAATTTGAAGAAACTGAAAACGTGATTGCTAAGGTTGTTGGAAATTTTTTTAAACTTGGATGTTGGAAAATTTCTTTATAATATTTGGACAGTCTATGCACTTATGTCGGATTCAACTTGGAGCCACTTACAGATTTATTTTAATTTTAGTACAAGGATGTAAACCCACTATAAAAACTGAAATCAGATTGGGGTTTGTGAAGGTACGATATGACAAGATAGTGACACGAACACAACTTTGATTCTAACGTGTCATGCTATATTATGGGGTGTTCGTATCATGTTTGTGGAATCATACATGCAAGAACCGAACTAGGAGTTTAGTTTATTTCGGAATAAATTTAAAATATTTTGATTTGTTTTTAAATAAATGTTGTGTCAGTATTATTATATTTATATCTTATTGTGTTTATATCAATATAGAATTGCGTCCAACATACTAATGAAATAAAAACCTAAAAAAATATTTAGTTTATCATGTAAACTCTTTTAGACATAAATTCGAACACAAAGAGTCTTTGGTAATATTTTCTTTCACTATCAACAGAGAATCTGCAATGTAGTAGGACTCGTCGAGGGTGCGAGGATTCGGACGACGAGAAAAGTACCGACAATGGAGCTTAACATTACTGCTGTAACTTTTTCTTCAGCTGTCGTTGCAGTCCGACGACGATGACGAGATCTCGGTTATGATGGGGGTTCTCGGTTGAAGATGAAGCAGATGAAAGTAGAAACTGCGAGTTATAGAGAGAGAGGTTGAGTGAAGGAGAAGTTTTCGTACGATAAGAGAGGATGAGAAAAAAATTGGGACGTTCGATAACGAGGTTACGGAAAAGGAATAATTTGCAGTCTACATTACTTTACACTGTATGCGAAATAGTGGGTGGGGGGACTAGAAATTTTAAAAAAGAACTGGACTGATGCAGTGTGCGTTGTTGTGAATTTGTGTTGGTTAAAATTTGGAATAAGAAACTAGAAGTTGGTTAACATATATAAAAAAAAAAAATTTGGATAGACTAGAGTCCAGTCCATCAATGACTCCGCCTATTTGTACAGTTAATTGTACCTTTTTTCTATAAATTCATCCAAAACCAATGAGCGTTAAGTACATCATACTGCCACTACAAAGTATGTACTTAATTGAACTCTTACGCAACTCCATAACAAAACGGATATTAGGTAGGAGAGAAATTTGGTCATTTTATTTTATTTTATTAAGCTTAAGACCTACTTCCACATCATTTGTTATTGAGTTGCATGAAAGATCAAAGGTTTTAAGGTCAATGATTCTAGAGAGCTAAGAGAGGTCAGCTTCATTTTTTTTAGCCGGCCAAACTGACTTTCCTACAAAAGCGCTTTACTCTAAGCCTCTCATTCCTAATGATCTTGACATTCTTTAAGTTTTTTTTCCCCTACACTACGATCATAACTTGTCTTTCCTCTCAAAAGTACTCAGCATCAACATTTGTCTATTTCATTCCAAGCATATACTTACAATTACCAACAAGTAATGGATCAATAATAATATAATATTTTCTCTACGAGGTCCGTACCACATAAAAAGGTCCCTTTGTGATAATGATGATATTAAAAAAAATCCATAGAATTCTAATAAAAATGTGTAACAGATTTAAAGCTTCCAGCATAAGATTCAATGTTAGTGAAGATATATCCAGTCGTTCTCAACTTGTCTACAATAAAGAATTTGTTTTTAGTTTTAAGAGTTTTCCAAATCCTTTAGGTTGTGCCTAGGTTACATCCCTTGAGTTAAAAAACATGTAGAAAATTTTGACCTTATAATTATAAGAACCATCTTTGCTCCATTTCCATTGGTTTACCAAGATATAACAATACCTTGAAAAAGAAACAATTGGTGATGGTTCTTCCGAATCGGAAATCAATATACATATACAATAAATAATGATATTCATTCCTTTAAAGTGTTTTTCTAAACTATTCCTTCTTATATGACAACTAATGTGACAATTAATGTGACAGCTAGCATGATAAATTTTAAAATTAAAATTAATTTGGGTGATTATTTTTTGGATTAAAAATTTCTATGTCAACTGTCATGTTAGATGTCACATAATGTTATTTAACTGTCATACTCGTTCCCAGATTTGATATTTTTGAATTTGTGATATTAAATTATTTTTTTCTGTAGATGTATTCATGTTATATTTTACATGTTGATTCCTGTTAATTATGATATATTTTATTTAATTCTATTCCTGTTTATTGTGGGAGACTACCCGAGACCAGTAGTGAACACCTTGGCATTTGCCATGGATCCGTGCTAGGATCCGTATGCATGATGGATACCAGACCCGGTTCACTCTTGGTACCACTAAGCCTATTTTGGATGGTTGAGATTTGGTTGGAGAGTGTCATAACTTAATCTTAGGGCTAACCTCATTTCTCCACTTAGTATATATATAGTTTTTCTCTCTCCTCTCCCATTCTTCCTCATTTACATTTTCCTTCTTCTTTCTTCTTCCTCCTTCCCTCAAGAGCTACCCTTGGCCGAAAATCTAAGCCCTAGCCCTAGACTTGGTTCTAGGAAGATGTTTGTTAGTCCAGCAAGGAAAGTACATCTTGCCCAAAGTGGAGAAGCCATAATTTTTTTGAATTTTTATATGGTTAGTAAATAAAAAATGTGTTTGATGAAAAATGTTCTCCTTGATGTTTTCTGTTCTCCTTGATATTTTTATTAGTTTTAGTTCTTGGAGTTTTTGGTTTTGATGAACGATTTTGAGTAGTTCTGAGTTTTAAAGTTAGGATTTTCATGGGTTCCAAAAGTTTTTCCTAGTTTTGATATATTAAAACATGGTATTTAAAAAAATAGTTTTTGTGGTTGATGGAGGACTTTATTTCGAGCATTTTGGCTTTGTTTTACTTGATTCAGAGTTAAAATAAAGTTTTTATGAAGAAAACAAAATTTCGGATTTTGGGAGCTTTTTCGCCATGGCTGAACTTGCTGTCTGGAGAAGACGAAGTTCGCATGCAGCCAGCATTTTATGCGGCGGAGATTTCTATGCGGCCTGGCTTTCATCCGGCCTGGACTCTTTGCCGCATATGTCACCAATATGCTGAATGAATGAGAAATTCGCTAAGTCCAAGAGGCATCTATGCGGCAAGCAGACTTTGCGGCCTGATCCCCATGCGACCCCTTCTCTTTTGGACGCATAACTTTATTTTTCCCTTGGCACATCTTTCTATAATTTTGTCTTTTCTTCCTGACACACTTTATGGCCTGTCACATCAATCACTTCAGTCACTTCATTGACACACATTTAATGCACGTCACTTCGGCACTTGTCCCAAGGAGTGGACTTTGCCTTGACTCTATGCGACACCGACCCCTATGCGGTACCGACTCCTATGCGGTACCTGCCTTATGCGGCGGCCTGTGCATGTAGCCAGTTGGTTCATGCGGCAGCTCGCCCATGCGTCCCGCTCCATGAGGCCAGTTGCTCATGCGCCTGATCAGTGCATGTGACATGTCCCATGCGTCAGACATAGCTAGTTGCCCATGCGACCCTAGTGACCCATGTACATGTTTTATTATTTCACTTAGATAATGTTTCATGGAATATTTTCATTGAGTGTTATGTTCTATGTGCTGAACCCAGTACTTGTTTGTGTTGTGACTCTAAGTGAAATGGACTTAGTAAACCAGACTTATGCACTATAATTGGCTATGTGCATAACATAACATTATGTTGACCCACTAGATGTGAGTGTCATACTGATTCAGTACCTGTTAAGTGGACTTAGATCTATGGATTATATCTTACTTTTTTTCGTTGGATAGAGTGAGGGACGTAGTTCTGCTCGGGAGACGATCTGCAATCCCAGTCCTTGTTTGGTTTAAGGATTGTGGATATGCTCTAGAGTGGTTTACACTTTCCCCTTACTCACGTTCGGCGACAAAATTATTAATTCGAGGATTTCACATAATTTAGGCTTCCAATTGATTGATAGTCTGGGTACATGATTTGAGAAGATTATATTTTTAACCAAGTGATTCAATGTGATAAGGCTCATACGACCAACTGTAAGTTTGGTAAGTCGACCATATTTCTTGTATCCGTGCTGATGCAATTACTACGTGCTACGTGTACATATGTTATAAGGTGCACTGAGATACGACCATATCATAATATGCACTGATGTACGACATAACTTGCTACGTGCTACGAGATTACATATTTCGTGTTATGCATCCAGAATGCTTCCTATACTACGTGACATGTGGTATTATTATATTAATTCCCTAATACGAGCATGATATGTGGGTCAACTACCAAAGCGTGGCTAGGACTTGATTGATTGTTGCATCATGCTGGAGTGAATCCAAATTGAACTGCCAAGTGACAAAGTGGATTAGTATCTAGTGCGGACCGTACTACGGTACGATATATAAAGGGAGTAACATGTGACCATGCTATGTGATTCCAACTAATCGTAGGGTTAACTATGCAACTAAAACATGTAGAGGATTGGGAGGGGCAAAATTTTGAGATCGTGCTTAACTAGCCACCCTCAATCATTATATGGGGAGTGAAGGCTGTCACGCCTCAATCTCCCGTAGGAATCGACCGTCCCCGCCGGGCACGAATCATCGTGCCAGCGCTCCCGCGGGACAATCGTTTCCATCGGAACGTGATATCGTGCGAGCCTGAGGTTGCGCCCACACAAGGCAACATCGTTAAAGTTTTGGCTATCATCGAATCGATCGAGTATGCAGCGGAGGGACAATGTTGCAAAAAATAATTCATCTGAGTATACGGGACAAATATCAGGGAACGAGGTTCTCTGAATACAATGGCATCGTTCCATATATTATGTCCCTCTATACAAAAGTAGCTCAAAATAATCGATACGGCTCAAGGCATCAAAACCAGATTTTTGGGTCCTGGTGATAAGGCACGACTATCGCTTCCTCGGACGATCCAAAACCTACGAACAAGCAAATTGTTGGTGGGTCAGCACTTTGGAAAAAGTACTGGTGAGTCTAAAAACAACGAATAGAAGCAACATTCACTAAAACCAACACTAAGTAATTATGTTATAAAATATTATATTACTAGTGATCTTTCTAATTTTACCTAGGTTCGTTACATGCAATACAGGAATGGAGTCATATTACTTCTTTTTGGAAACATCTTTGAAAATCAGAGTTTATATTCGATAGCATTCAAGCACACAAGATAAGCCGATTATTCTACTATCAGGGTGTGCGCAGCGTGTCTTGTGAGCTATACTCAAAGACTCTAGGGACAATGCATCATCTAGGAACTATCCTTCTATCAAGAAAACAAGATGAACTATCTATATTATTTTGGTCCCCAAGAAACTCAGGATCAGTAGCAGTTATCCAACTAATTAATGACTCTTTTATCTGATGCTATTAGCAGCTGTGACTCATGGTTGCTCTTCACTAACATTATAGTAGCTGGGACCAAGGTTCAGCTAGCTCTTCACTAATAGCTATTTTCCAACCAATGTGAATGCATGAAACATTATCAGATAAACTCTAAGATGTAGACAAAATGAACAAGCAGACCATTTATCTCTTCTCTTCTATCTCTGTGCGGACTGACCGCCATCTCTCTGATCAAGTTCAAGCACGAAGTAGTTCTATCAAAACACAAGCAATATGGAGACAAGTTCAAGGAATCTCTTACTCTTTCTTATTAGCATAGCAATGGTTCTTCTATTGACAAGCATTCAAGTTCTAGATAAGCATGCAGTTCTATTATTCATGCAACGAAAATAATAATCTTCTTAGCAATAGGCATTATAAAACTCAGATTCATTATTAAGGCGTGCAAGAATTAGAGAACGAAGTTCTGCCCACTCACTTAGATCAGTCACCTTCTGGTTCAACAAGGAGATCTTAAGGAAGATATCCTTTTTGAGTCAGCAACCGATATCTCTTGTACATAGTGCCAATGCGGAGCAGGGCACTACAAAGGCTGGCCCCATGGATATTGTTTAAATCTTATTAGTGGATGAAAATATCCGACTATTATATTGTACTATATGTTTTATGCGATCTTAGCACGATGTCATTACAAGGGACCGATGTATACTACTATGTGCTATGCGACGATTCATGTCTCGGCTAGCCCCTGCTATAATATGGTTCGATCTGAGAATTTCTTTATGCATCCGTTCTGAGATAAGTAAGACTCCACATAACAAGCCGTATGATTGATTGGGCAATTTAAAATAGTATGTTTTGGTAGTCTAGGGACATGAACTATTGTGGTATGACGGTTCAACCATTGTCTTTGTTTGGTTGTAGGGTTGCACCAATGTGTCACAATATGTCATGTACCGAAGCTGCATATTATACCTATATCTTAGCTTATATTGTGACATGTGTGTTCTAGATTATATTAATGTGTTGTATCGTGTTCATAATTGGTAAGTCGTACCTTATCTCGGAGTAGTGCGATACTTTTTGTCCTTGTTTGGTTGTAGAGGTGTCCTACTGCTCCGATGAAAGGTCATACGCTTGCAGTAATTGGCACAGATTCTTATTTTATGTACTTTATTGGTTTTTGCTTCATTTACTTGTGCTCCGTTGTGGTATTTGCTCTTGGGGCCTGACCCTGCTGGTTTTGCTTGGCCGGGTTTAGTAGTAGAGCCCGAGGTTCCTGTCATGTATCTGACCAATGGCGCACACCAGGAGGATGTTCGCCGAGAAACTTGAGTGTGTTTCTTCTCCCCCAATATGAGTATCTTTTTGTATTACCTTTTGGCGTTTAGCCGACGACACTTATTAGATGGTTTATCTGGACATTAGTTCCCCTACATGATTGTATATTATTCAGACCAAGGCTGACTTAAAGTCATGCACTCTTGGCAGTGTACTAGTGTTCCATCTGTATAACTAGTTTCATGATAATTCTGATGGAGCGTCAGGGACGCCTAACTGCTTTATCTTAAATGCTCATTCTTACTGTTTCTTGGTTGATGATTGAGACATATAGATCCTTGACCCTAGGTGACTTGATTGTAGTATGCACCCCCTTGTCTCTAGACAACCTTAGCACATTGCAGGTTACTTCAATATTTTGTAAGTTGTGATTGGCTGAGTCACTCCTCCGCTCTCCAGTATTCTGGTTCTGGGGCGTGACATTTACATACCACGTCAGTTGCCACATAAGAAAGAATGGTTTGGAAGGACAATTTGGAGGGATGAATAACATTACTCATATATAATCCGGCCCTTGCATACCTTGATTTCATGAACTTATCTTCTGATCGAGCAGGTAAATAACATAACACTGTGTTTGAGAACTTTGGTGGGGAGAAAAAGAAAAATTTGATGGAAAAGAAAGTGTAGGGGAGTAAAATTGGAAGTGTCACTCCCCGTTCCCAGTATACGTATTGGGAGAGTATTATTTCTCGCTGTCATATTTTTTATTTGGTTGCTTGAGACTAGACTCATTCTTTGGTTTGTTTTAGTTTTTGGTTTATGGTTTAGGTTGGTTTGGTCATGAGTTGAACCCATGGTCTAAACCTCAAACCCTAGCTATATAACCCAACTTATTTCTCTCTCCTTCTTCATTCTTTCTTTTCCTTCTCTCTCTTAGGGTTTTCTCTCCCTCCATAGGCAAGTACACTTTGCATGAGAAATGGAGAAACCCTCCATATTATTGGTCTATTATGTTTATTATGTGTTTTAAAGCATGTTTAGAACTTGGTATTTTTGATTTGGTGGATGAAATGGTGTAGATCTGAATTTTTATGAGTGTGGATATTTTTGAGTTTTTTTTGTTTTGATATTCGAAAACTTATTATTTTTGAAAACTTATTGTTCTATGTGATGGAGCACTTTATTTTGAGCAATTTGACTTTTGAACCTCGTGATTTTGAGTTGAGATAAGAATTTTATGGAAGAACTAGTTTTTCGGATTCTTAGAGTTTTTTCATGGCCGGACTTGCTATTCTGGGACGATGGAGTACCATCCGGCCCAATAACATACGCCCCCTCCAGCATACGCCAATATTGTTGGACTCATGTCTGCTTTGTGCATGCTTTTGAAAGTCGACGCATAGTACCTTGAATGCATAAAATTTTACTAAGGCCTGACTTCATGCGTCCAGGAGATTACGCGGCCATGAGCCATGCGTTTCTTCTTTTGGCCGCATGTCTCTACACAAATTTTGTGTCTCTGCACGAATTTATGTACTTTTTTCTTTTCTCTCTGACACTTATGCCTTGTCACATTAATCACCTTTATGTCACTTCCCTGCCACTTCATTTATTGTCCATCACTTCGGCACTTGTCCCAAGTAGTGGACTTTTGTCCGAGCATGCGGCCTAGAGGAGCATGCGGCATGGACGAGCATATAGCTGGGTTGGTTCATGCGGCCTGACCTTCTTGTACACGACTTAAACACTTATTATCCTTAGTGACTCCCTGTGTACACATAGTACTTTTTTGTTGGGATTATTTATTTTGTTTGGAATGTTTCTTATCATCCTCTATGTGGTTGATCCTGGTTATTGCTTGTGTTATAATTCTAGGGGAGAATGAACTCATTAACCCAACCCTGTGCTAGAACTCATACTTATGATCTTGCTAATTGTAAACCCCCTGATTTTTCAAAATTTTAAAAACTGGATTTTTCACAATTTTCTGGAATTTTCTGGGATTTTTCTGTAATTTAAAAACAGGGTTTTAATTATTCAATAATTTTTAATTGATATTAAACAATATTAAAATATTATAAAAATAATATTTTTGGGTGTAAAATAAAAAACTGGACTTAGGGCAATTTTTCTAGAATTTATCGGACCCCGGACCTATTTTTAAATGCCTAAAAAGTATTTTAACTATTTATTTATTTAATTATTTATTTATTAAATTAATTACTGTTTATTAAATATTATTATTATTATTATTATTATTTTTAAACCCGGCCCGCGGCCCGTTGGGCCGGCCCAGCCCAACAGACCCGAATCCGGCCCATTCCCTAGCGGGTCGGGTCGGATCCGCCGCCCGACCGAACCCGACCCGCCCAAACCCGTTAGCCCCCAGCCTCCCCGCACGATCGGCTGCGCTCCGCGTTTTCCGCCGCCCCGCCCGGCCGCTCGCCGCCTCCTTCGGCCCACGCCCCCGCGAGCTCCGCCTCCCCCGCCACGTCCTCCGCCTCTCCCGGCCGGCCCTCCCCGTCGCCAGCCCTATAAAAGCCCTAGTTCTCTCCCCTCCGGCAAACCATTCCCCCGCCGACCACCACCACTCGCCGCCGTCGTGCTCCGCCCTAGCCCCTCTCCGTCGACCACCACCCCGGCCTCGCCTCGCCGCCGTCAGCTCTCCTCCTCCCCCTTCGTCTCCGGCGACGAAGACCGGCCACAGCAGCGGCGAGCAGCAGCAGCAGTTCCCCAGCGCCGCCGCCGAGCCACGCCGCGCCGCCTCGCCGCGTTCCCCCGCCCCTCGCCGCGCTGCCCCCGGCCCCCCAGCCGCCGTCTCCGCCGTCCCCGCCCTGAGCAGCACCGGAGCCCAAAACCCTAACCCTATTTCCTGTTCCTGTGTCGGACACGGACACAGGACACCGTGTCCATGTCGAGTCGGACACGGCGAAACCCTGATTTTTCAGCGTGGTTCAGGTACGCGTAACTTTTTGCTCGTAGCTCCGTTTTCGATTCCGCAAATTGCGTTGCGAAGCCTGTATGACCCTCTCGGTGTCCGGACAAACTGTTCGGGGCATCGCGTCCTGTGGTGATCGCACACCGCGATCCAAAAAAGGAAAAACCCAGGCCCTGTTTCACCCCGGAACCGAGTACGCCCCGCCAAACGGGACGACTTGGTCGCGCGCGGTCTTCACAGACACGAGCGCCTCGTCGATACGGACGTGTGGGATTTCGTGGAAGCTGATTTGGGTGTGCGTGCACACCGGAATCAACGCGTATCCGCGGACATCGCCCCGTATCCGTCTTTTCTGCAATTCGACCTAACTTTGTGTACACACGTCGGATTGAAACGAAACTTGCGCCATCGGACTCGTAGCGATACGCTGGTCCTGTGGGTCAAGTCTGGTTCGATTCTGAGAACGTTGACGAAATCGCGTGTCGTGGGCCCCACAGGCCCCGCTCGACGGACGATTTTGTGAACGGCTCATCGGAATTCATTTCTGAAAGTTCCGTTGGGTTCGTATCAGCGTTCCTGACCTGTTGACACTGAGTTTGGTGAATTTGGAGACAGTTGACCCTGACGCATTTTTCGGTGCAAAGCGGGCCCACCGGTGGACCCCGTTTTGGCCCGAAACTGTCGTTTCTGCCCTTGTCTCCAAATTGGACCCAAGGACAGGCGTTTCTAGCTGATTGATATTTTCTGGATCTGATGGTGATGTTTGTTTCAGCAACCGGAGTACCGCCTGCAATTCCCGCCAAAGTCAGAACTGCAAACATAGCCGGGACCACAGGCAAGTGTACCTTGCCAAACCCTGCAGCTTGTTAATTATTTTCTGGATTTAATTATGCAATAATGGACATGTAAAGCTTGCCAAACCTCAGTAATTCTTGACATAGTATTTTAATGGATTTCTTGTGGTATTAAATATAAACTTGTTTTAACTGCTTAACCTAGGAAACGTGTGACGTACTTAGTGTCCGATCATAGTCGGGTGCCAACCCCGTACGCGGTGTTGGGTACGTCATTAGAGATGGAAAATCGATACCCTTATTCTCGTACTTGTCCTATCAAGTACACCAGAACCCAGGACACTTGACACTATTTCATGAGACAGAGTCTTCCTGAGACATTCAAGGTGATTCTGTATAGGATGCATGTTTTATGACATAGACTTTACATTCTTAGACATTTGATTCATAGGTATCAGACTTGCTGCATTACTTATAATCGTGCGTGACATGGACATGAGGCATCGTAGACATGAGACGTGGGATTACATTGGGTGGGGAGAGACACACAGACTACAGGCTGATATTATATATAAACATAGTATATAACATAGTGTAATTCATAGTTATTGCCGCTACCGGCTCCCCGACACAGAGCTTGTAGTGGCTTCAGCCTGAATTCTAGTGCTGCTCTCATATTGCATATCACTTAGCTGGTTACATAGCTTACCCTCTTGATTAATTATCTGCTGCACTGTGTTTATTTTGGCTTGTATTTTCTGTACCTTGCTGTCCCCTGAGGACCTGGATCCGGATTATGTCCCCAGGTATAGCTGAAGAGAACTACCCAGAGGTGTACGGTACCGGAGCACTCCTCGGAACAGAACCAGGAACAGAGGACGAGATAGTGGCCGAAGACTTCTCTTGAGCGCCGGCTTCAACTACTCAGTATTTACATTTTCTAGCATTTTTCCTGTCTTTTCTTAATTGTAACAGAATAATTCTCGGATTTGTTTCCCGAGATAACCTTATTTGATATTGCATATTTATTTCCATTGCATTATTTCTGGCAATTAATCTGTCTATTTCTGTGGATGAGATTAGAATTACCTGAGACTTGTAACATATTACTGCTAGACTACAGCTTAAGCATGCCCTGATGGATCCATTAAATTGGGTTGTCCATCGGTGCGTGCTGCTGGCCATTGCTCACGTGCTCAGTCCCTCGGCATTTTGGGACTGGGGCGTGACATGGTTTTTGTGGTGGCCCGTGCAGGTCTACGACTAAATTGTTCGGTTTCAACTTAGGAACCGAACAGGCCTGCAATAAGATAGGATAAGTTTTTAGGATCTCATCCACTTGCTTGAATCGTTTTTGATATCTGTATCGTATTCGAACTAATTTGAACTTGCATCTTGCCTTGATTCCTGTACGCCTCTCATTGGGTATTTTTGGATACAGGGAAATGGACCCACAAGAATGCAACGAGACTCCCGTCGGAACACCCCAAGCTACAGGTGTCACCTATGACGACGAAGTGACACCAGTCGGAGGAATTCCCACAACTCAACAGAGCCAGCAGGCAGGTCAACCTACCTCCCGATTCCGACGCGATGATATTCCACCTCCGCCGCAGTTCGTTCCACCAACGCCCGTACTCCCACCAGGACAGCCAATTGACGGGCAGCAGATATTTCAAATGATCTACGCGATGATGCAAGCCTAGCAACAAGTCCAACACGAGGCTCAGCGTCGCGAAGCTAACTTCTGGAGGGACAGCATCGTAACTGTACTGGAGCAGGCCAACCTACCAGCCCGACGGCCATCTACAGGCTCTATCACTGACTTCCGCCAACTGAAGCCCCGTACCTTCTCAGGCAAGGAAGAGCCCACAGAAGTTCATGAATGGCTCACCAACATTCGGCATCAACTTGAAGCAGCTGAGCTACCACGGGAACGTTGGATGACTGCCGTCCGAATGCAATTGACGGATAATGCTCATCACTGGTGGCTATCCGAGGAGACACGACTCGGACCAGACCGAGTCACTTGGGAAGAGTTTTCCAGGCTCTTCCAGGAGATGTACATTCTGGCTATCGCACGATCAGAACTTCGGGACAGATTCAACCGCCTCACTCAGGACTCTATGACGGTGGAAGAGTACAACGCGGAATTCATCCGTCTAAGCCGCTTTGCCCCAACCCTGATCCCGACAGAGGAAGAAAAGGCCGAGAAATTCTTCGATGGACTGAACATTGAGCTGCAGAAACTAATTGGGTCCGTCGCACCAACATCATACTCAGACGTTCTCGCTGCAGCCCGACGCATGGAACGCGTCACCAGGAGAGAGTCTCGCCTCAAGCGGCCAATCACCACAGCACCAGACAGATCATCACCGGGAGAATCTGCAAAGAGATCTCACACGCACCAGCCACCCAGGACAGCTTCGCAGACCCTTCCTACCTGTCACTACTGCGGCAAGATAGGCCATGTCGAGAAGGACTGCAGACGCAAGTTGGGATTGTGCCTGATTTGCGGCACCAATCAACACATAGCCAAGGACTGTCCCCAGCATCGAGATGGAGTACTAAGGGCAAACCAACCAGCTCCACCAGCACCGAGGCCACCTCTGGCAACTCAGGCGGCGCTTTTCCAGCAAGCCCAACAGCAGCAGAGGAATCTACCTCAAGGACGAGGACAAGCTTATGCGCTGACTGTGCAGGACGCCGATGCGAGTAAGTGATTCGTAGATTTTCTGTTTCTAGCCTTGTTGTAGTTTGTGCCCGTTGGTTCGTGACCTCAGCCCCAACCTAGTAATTGGCAACTTGTTAATAACAACCTGGTTTTCATAAAAGTTATAGTTTTAACTAGATTTTCCTGGAAAGTGTAAACTTTCAATATTTAGGGAAACGGTATTTCCCTGAAGTATCTTGTGATGTATTTTCAAACGATGCTTGCGACCGCGTCATCTCTGTTGACCGGTTATTCTTTGATTGCGAGGACACAATCCTCTTAAGGGGGGTAGATTGTAAACCCCCTGATTTTTCAAAATTTTAAAAACTGGATTTTTCACAATTTTCTGGAATTTTCTGGAAATTTTCTGTAATTTAAAAACAGGGTTTTAATTATTCAATGATTTTTAATTGATATTAAACAATATTAAAATATTATGAAAATAATATTTTTGGGTGTAAAATGAAAAACTGGACTTAGGGCAATTCTAGTGGACTTAGGACTTAGGGCAATAATATTATGAAAATAATATTAAACTGGACTTATGAAAATAATATTTTTGGCTCCCCGACACAGAGCTTGTAGTGGCTTCAGCCTGAATTCTAGTGCTGCTCTCATATTGCATATCACTTAGCTGGTTACATAGCTTACCCTCTTGATTAATTATCTGCTGCACTGTGTTTATTTTGGCTTGTATTTTCTGTACCTTGCTGTCCCCTGAGGACCTGGATCCGGATTATGTCCCCAGGTACAGCTGAAGAGAACTACCCAGAGGTGTACGGTACCGGAGCACTCCTCGGAACAGAACCAGGAACAGAGGACGAGATAGTGGCCGAAGACTTCTCTTGAGCGCCGGCTTCAACTACTCAGTATTTACATTTTCCAGCATTTTTCCTGTCTTTTCTTAATTGTAACAGAATAATTCTCGGATTTGTTTCCCGAGATAACCTTATTTGATATTGCATATTTATTTCCATTGCATTATTTCTGGCAATTAATCTGTCTATTTCTGTGGATGAGATTAGAATTACCTGAGACTTGTAACATATTACTGCTAGACTACAGCTTAAGCATGCCCTGATGGATCCATTAAATTGGGTTGTCCATCGGTGCGTGCTGCTGGCCATTGCTCACGTGCTCAGTCCCTCGGCATTTTGGGACTGGGGCGTGACACTAATTGGACTTGAATACTATATCTGTGCACCAATGTGCGACATACCGTGTTACGTATTAAGTAATTTATATTTGGGTTGTGCATCGAGAATGCCTCCAAATTTTTGTATGCGTTATACTATATATGTATACTTTTCCCCCAGTACTGGCATGCTATGCGAGTCAAGTACCAAAGCGTGGCTAGAATTTTGATTGTTGAATGTTTCATACACGCTTGGGTGAATCCAGATTAAACTTTCATGGATTTGTATGTAGCGTGTACGTACTTTGTACGACATCTTAAAAAAAAATCTCATGTGCCCACGCCTTGAGATTTTAAAATAATATAGGGTTAATTATGCAACTAAAAGTGGTAGTAACATTGGGAGGAAACAGTATCCCGAGATCATGCCAACGAATATTTCCACAGAGATTCATTCTAAGTGCACTGTGGGCTGGCCACCACATATACTATATATCATCCGCATTAGTGGAGTGCAGTATCTGACCTATTATAAATAATGCCGAGCCACTGTTTCACTATAGGAACATTGGAACCGCTAATACCGTGATCTAGCGCAGTGGCCCTACAAGAAACTGGTGCAATTCATGAAGTGCTTGTATAATCATCTATTGGCTCGGTTAGCTCATGTTCAATAATTGCGTGATATGAGGATACCTATTATGCATTATTCTGAGATAACCTCAGACTCCATAATTAGCAAGCTGTACCAGTGATTGACCGATCTTATTAATTGGACTTGGTTGTGATTGTATTGTTTTCTTAGTAGCCTAGGAAAATGGACTATCATAGTGTGATGGATTCAACCCTTGTCCTTATTTGGTTGTAGGGTTGGACCTTTGTGCTAGGATATGCCATTGACCTAAGTTACGACACAGAACCTATATTATTATATATTTATTGCTTGGATTTTTGTTTATCCATTTCGTGCTTCCTTTATGGTACTTGCTATTTGGGGTCTAATCCCACTAATTTTGCATGGCCATGTTTCGAGCCAGCACCCGAGGATCCAGCATACTTTTTTCTGACTCATGGCATATACTAGGAACATAGCAGCCGAGGATAACGAGTAAATTTTCTTCTTCCCTACTCATCATTGTACATTTTATCTTTTGGGCGTTTAGTCACCGACACCTGTTAGCCGGCACGTCTGACATTTAGTTTTCTTACATGATTGTATATATAAATCAGACTACAGCTGATCACTGTCATGTACTTTTGTTACTCCACCATCTTCTTATTTTGTATAGCTGGTCCCAAGAATATTTTAATGAAAGCATTTGTGACGCCTTATTGCTTTATCACATATGCTCTATGATTACTGTTTCTTGTTTGATTGATTGAGACATAGCCGTGATCGCCGTACGACGTATAGTACCTTGTACTTGGTAGCTGGCCGTGTCCGTCTCCGTATTCTGGTACTAGGGATTGACATGAAGTAAAGTTAATTTTTTCTATTATTATTTGGATGAACAAAAAGTTGGGAAAGAAAAAGTTTAAAAATATTTGTTTGTTTGTTTGTGGATATATATATAATTACTCTTTAATCTTTGATATTCTCAAATCATAAATTATGCTTACCTTTTTTAGGGGTAGTTGGATAAATTCTCTTAAAATATTCTCATCTCTCTCTATTTTTTTTTCCTATTTTTGGAGTTTTTTTTTAGTTGGATCCACATAGATTATTTCCTCAAAATTTTCTCTCCAATTTTGCTCCCCCTGCTCAAGTACCATCACTTTTAATTTCAGTAAAGCTGACAAACTTTTCTTGACACCCTCCATCGCCACTGATGTGACAATACATTATTGGATCAAGGAAAGCATTGAAAGAAAAAAAAATAATTAAGGTCCAATAATCCAATAATGTACTGTCACATCACTGTGGCTATGGAGTGTGTCAAAAAAAGTGTCCCCATAGCATTATTGTTAATTTTTTTTTACTTTTTTTTTTCAATTTTTTTCTTCCTCCTATTTTTCTCTCTTCCAAATTATACCTAAAGGCCAAAGTATATAACAATGTAAAATAATCTAGAGTTCAACTACAGAAACTCAACTAAGAACTCATGAGTTGAACTTGTAATAATGATATGACAAGTGGACAATTTTTTTAGTATAGTCTTTTGTAATTTTACATTTAAATTTAAAAAAAAAATTAAAAGGTAAGATAGATATATACTAACGTTTGTAAATTAAATGATTTAAAAAAACTAAGAACTCATGAGTTCCGCTAGGATTTTTGAATAATCTATTCTGTTGTCATGCATGTATCTCTCGGGAACATGATAGTTGATCCTTAACTTTTGGTAATATATTATGTCTTTTCATTAACTCTTCATATAAAGAAGAGACAATAACTTGTATACATGAGTCATGACCCCGTATTCCAAAGAGAGGACAGCATACGTCTTCATCATCACTTTCATCCCCATTTCGTTAATAAATTTATACGGACAATCGTTTTCTTAAATAAGAGGATAATATTAATTATAGTACATATATAAACAAATAAAAACCGGTTCCCACTACCAAGGGTGCTGAGAGCACCAGTACCAGAAAAGTTAAAGCTTTAATGATTTAGAAGTCCTTCATTAAACATTAGTTGGAAAAGTGGACAGGCACATCTGCTGTATAATAATACAAAAAAAAGTTCTTTATGATACTATTGATGCTAACACACAAAATAAAATGCATGCACTTGCTACTTTTCTGGTGTCTTTTGTCTACTATAAAGATTTGTGTAAATTAAGAAATCACTCAAACCAACCAAAGTGATGTGATCAATATGGCCCATTGAATTCTGTCCTTAACTGTGTGACATGAAGTTTTTAAGAATTTCAATATCTTTACTTCTCTTTTGACATCATACCTATCAACTATCTCCTAGCCCGTTTATTTTAATTTTTATAAAAAAAATTAAAATTTTATTAAATTACTTACAGAGAATTAAGTTTATAAAAATTAATCGGAGAGAACAAAAATGCTTCTATTAAGAACATTTTGGTTTCGTTCGTATAAAAAAAAAAAAAAAAAATTTGACTTACTTCCCACTTTATTTATCCATATTTAAGGTGCATCCCACATTGTTTTTATAACGTACAAGTCTACTCACTTTTGACATAAATCGTCTCTTTCTAACGGTCAACTCATTTGACTCATTTTTGGGGACAAAAATACCCCTATCTTCTTTCCCCCTCTTGCTGCAGGCCCCCTCAACACCCTCCCTCCGCCACCGCCCTTCTCCTCGCCGCAGGCTCCTATCCCCCCCTCCCTGTCGCTCGCAACCCCTCCCACTCCTCCCCGCCACCACCCCCTCCCACACCCCACCATCGCCCCCTCCCCCCCGCTCCCCCGCAGCAACAGCAGCAATAACAACGGCGAGCGGCGCACCGTCGTGCTGCTCGCCGTTGCTCGCTCGCCCATTCAACAAAGATCAATTATTTTTGTTAGAATAAACTAGAAGAAGAAAGAAGAAAATATGAGAGAATCTCTTATTAGTGAAATTTCATAGTGGGAGGTAAATGCCTTATTTATACAACCCAATGAAGGTGTAATACTAATCTCTAACCAATGTGGGACTAAATACAAATTGGAAATCCAACCATTTAGTAACCCACGTTATAACACTCCCCCTTTGGATGACCACCATCTCTAAGCCTATTTTCTCGTTAAGACTTTGCCAGAAAAATCCATTAGGACAAAACCTGTGCGAAGAAAAGAGTACAATCTTTATGATGACTTAGATAGGTGTTGGACACGCTTAATGTTCCAACATTAAAATCTTGTCAGGTAAATCCAAATGAGAAAAAAAATTCACGACTAAGAAAAAAGAGTACAACGCGTTATAGTCCATACAAAATATATCTTCCCCCTAAAAATAATCACTCCCCTTGATGATGTTGATCCTGAACAGTCAGCTGATGAAGACGTCGCATTCCAATTCCATGAACTAGTTTCTTAAAAGTTGACTTTGACAACGATTTGGTAAACAAGTCTGCAAGATTATCACTTGAGCGAACTTGTTGGAAGTCAATAATAAAGTTCTTCTGAAGCTCATGAGTATAGAAAAGCTACGGTGAGATGTGCTTGGTCCTGTCTCCTTTAATAAACCACCTTGAATTTGTGCAATACATGCTGCATTATCCTCATGAATAACAGTTGGAGTATCTGTGGTAGGAAAAAGGTGACAGGAGCTACGAATGTATTGAATCAACGATCTCAGCCAAATAAATTCTCTACTTGCTTCATGAAGAGCCAATATTTCTGAATGATTTGAGGATGTAGCAACCATTGTTTGTTTTGTTGAACGCCAAGAAATAGTTGCATTGCTATTAAGAAACACATAACTAGTTTGTGAACGACCTTTATGGGGATCAGATAAATAACCTGAATCTGCAAAGCCAACTAGATTCACGATGTCAGATAAACAACAAGTATAAAATAATTTCATATCGGTAGTTCCACGAAGATATCTCATCATATGTTTAATGTCATTCCAATATCTGCGAGTTGGCGCCGAGCTATATCTTGCCAACAGATTGACAATAATTGATTTGTCTGTCTTGTACATTATGATAAATACATTAATGCCCCAATGACACTAAGGTACGGTACTTCGGGTCCTAGCATTATTTTATTGTCGTCCTTAGGACGATATGGATCTTTATTGATATCTAAAGATCGAACAACCATTGGAGTTCTAAGGGGATGAGCTTTATCCATATTGAACTATTTTAATATATTTTTTGTGTATTTGGATTGATGCACTAAAATTCTATTAGTGTAATGCTCAATTTGTAATCCGAGACAATATTTCGTGTCTCCGAGATCTTTCATCTTGAACTCCTTTTTCAGATAGTTTGCAATCTTATTGATTTCATGTCTTGTTCCAATCAAGTTTATGTCATCGACATATACTGCAACTATAACGAAACCCTCCTTAGATTTCTTTATGGAGATACATGGGCATATATGATTATTCTCATATCCCTCCCTTTTCATATATTCACTAAGACGGTTGTACCATATCCTTCCGAATTATTTTAAATCGTACAATGAACGTCTTAGCTTTATGGAATGCATGTTCTTAGCTTTTGAGCTTGGTAGGTTAAATCTATATGAGATTTTCATATAGATATCGCTATCTAAATCACCATATAGATAGGCTATTACAACGTCCATAAGTCTCATGTTCAGCTTTTTCTCAACTGTCAGACTTATCAAATAACGGAACGTTGTTGCATCCATTACGGGAGAATACGTCTCTTCGTAATCAATCCCGGGTCTCTGAGAAAACCCTTGTGTCACTAATCATGCTTTAAATCGAGCAATTTTATTCTTTTTATTTTGCTTTCTTACAAATACCTACTTGTAACCTACCGGTTTGACGTCTTTTGGTGTTTGTATTATAAGTCTGAACACTCCACGTTTATTAAGGGAATCCAATTCTGCTTGAATATCATCCTTCTATTTTGGCCAATCTTTTCTTTGTCTATATTCATCCATGCTATGTGGTCCAGTGTCATCAATGCCCTTAGATATTTTAGTAGCTACTGAGAATTAGAATATCTCATCTATTGTTATATCTTTACGATCCCATACCTCTCTTTTATATGTATAAATATAAAGACCTCTTTGCTTTCAGGTACCCGAGCCTCCTCTTGGGCTTGTATCTTTTCTAAAACAATAACCTCTTCTGGGTTTCCAGAGAGTATAGATATATCATCCATAATCTCTTCTTGAGCGTTATTTGTAACCTCTTTAAGAGCGTTACTTGAACATTTTCTCTTTCTAGGGACTAAATCCTTCGAACCTATAGGTCTACCATGCTTCTGGTGTGAAGTTGATTCATTAGCCACTCTGCTATTTTTTCCTACGGGGATATCAATTCGAGCTGGCGCATTTGCAGCGGGCACATGTGATTTAATCACTTTAGCTGCATTAGTAAATGCATATGGCATTTGATTTGCAATCTCCTGTAGATGAAATATCCTTCGTACCTCAGTTTTACATTGATTAGTACGAGAATCTAGATGAGACAGAGTGAGATTATCCCACGATAATTTATGTCATTTATTTGTGACGAATGGTTCTGTAAGAACATTCTTTTCTTTCTTATCTTTCCCTAACGGCGGAAATTTAGTCTCATAAAAATGGCAGTCTACGAATCTAGCAGTAAAAACATCACCAGTTAAAGGTTCTAAATATCTAATGATTGAGGGCAAATCAAAACCAATATAAATTTCTAAACAGAGTCGAGGTCCCATTTTAGAGCGCTGAGGAGGAGGAATAGGAACATAAACAACACAACTAAATTTACGCAAATAAGAGATGTTAGGTTGATGGACTGTCACAAGTTGTGATGGTAAAAATTTATGATATGCAGTTGGCCTAACAATGATTAATTTAGCAGCATGTAATATGGCATGTCCCCAAGCTAAAATGGGTAAATTTGATTGCATGAGTAAAGGCCTTGCTATATGCTAAAAACGCTTAATCAAGGACTCTGCTAAACCATTTTGGGTATGAACATGAGGGACAAAATGTTCAACTTCTATTTCTACGGAAGCACAATAATCAAGAAAAGTACGGAAAGTGAACTCAGCTGCATTATTAAGTCGAGCCGTTCTAACATGTTGGGTAGAAAAATGAATCTTAAGCTCAATCAACTGAGAAAGTAGCTTGGAGAAGGAAAATTTTCTATATGAGAGTAAGAAAATATTTGACCATCGACTAGAAACATCTATTAGAACCATAAAATACCTGAAAGGTCCGCTAGCAGAATCAATTGGTCCGCAAATATCACCTTGTATTCTTTTAAGGAATTGTGGTGATTCAGAAGCTATTTTGAAAAGTGAAGGTCTTGTAATGAGTTTACCTTATGAACAAGCTACAGAAAAATATTCAATAGGAAAGGAAAGACTTTGGTATGATAAATTACTCCCATTGGTATTGTTGATGACCTTTCTCAACATAGTCGATCCTGGATGACCCAATCTGTCATGCCAAAGGATTAGATTCCTTGGATCCTTTAGCTTTTTGCTAGTGATGGGGGTAAGATTCTACTACCTTCATATTAGTTTGATATAGTCCCGAGGAGATTAACTTACACTTTTCTAATGTGAGCTTATTGCTTCCAACATTAGAGGTGATACAAAGATATTCTTTGCTATCATCGTTCATGGTTTCAACATGAAACCCGTTTATTCGAATATCTCTAAAGATGAGTAGATTTCTATTAGATCTACTAGAGAATAATATATTTTGAATGACTAAGTGTGTTCCATTTGGCAACACAACATCGGCTTTACCATAACCTTCTATAATCTGCACGGGTCCAGCAATGGTGGTCACCTTGGCAGTGTTTGAGGCATATGTTGTGAAAAACTTCCTAGTTTTTAATATAGTGTGAGTTGTTGCACTATCTATCAATCAATCATATGCCATCATCATTTTCCATACCTTTCAAAAACAAAAATTAATAATATATTAATATGCTACTAAATGGTTAAACTTGGCATATTGCCAATTATTATAACTTGATCTAATCTAAATAAAACTGCTTCAAATAAAGTAAACTACCTAGAATATTGATCATATAATGATCAATTTATTCAAAGTGGAAAGTAAATAAACTTAGATAAGCATACAATAACTATTCATTTACTTCGTCTATCATGGCGTTGAACTGGTCTTCCGAAATTGCATTTTTATCCTTATCTTGGAAGAAATTATTAAAATCCATGTGTGTTGTACCCTCCATGAGATTAGTCTCCACACCCTTTGAGGCTTCATACTCGTCCACTTTCTTTCGTAAGGTACGACAGTTTCGCATCCAATGACCAGCTCTTCCACAACGTTTACAAATATCAGTTAGAACAGTTGGATTGATAATTTGGGCATTATTTTTTCGAGGATTAAATCCCTTATTTTCTAACTGTGTATCGTTCCTTGGACCCGAATTATTTCCATTTATTTGGCTTCTACGGCGTCCATGCCCCCTACCTCTATGATTTCCTCGACCCCTAGTATTGGTCATATTTTTCCTAGTACTAGTCGTATTCACTTCAGCCGGAATTGGTGCAGACACAGTTGGTCTACTATGTGGTTTTTGATTAATCACTCATTATTTTTGGCCATGAGTAATATAATAATGAGTTCGGAATACTTCTTAAAATTTCTCTCCCTATACGTCTGTTGTAGGTTCATATTAGTCGCATAAAATATGGTAAGTATTTTCTCTAGCATGGAATGCTCTGTCACTTCTTTACCACATAACTTCAATTATGAAGTAATCCTGAACATAGCTGAATTATATGCTGCAACTGTCTTATAATATTGGAAACATAGATTGAGCCATTCATGGAGTGCACCTGGTAGTATGACCATTTTCTGGTGATCATATCTCTCAGCTAGAGAATTTCATAGCACCAAGGGGTCCTTGACTGTTAAGTACTCAACCTTAAGATCATCATAAATATGATGTCTTAGGAAAATCAAAGCCTTAGCTTTATCTTGTGCAGATATTGGCTTATCAGCCATAATTGTGTCACCTAATCTTTTGACTTGAAGGTGCAATTCAACATCAAATCTCCAGTTGAGAAAGTTCTGGCCTTCTAACTTTAGAGGCTTAAAATCATGCTTTGTGAGGCTAGACATATTGCTGTATAAGATCAATAATAACAAGTTAACATCAGAACTTGGTAAATCATCAAACAATTCATGTTCATGGTGTATGCTTCAAACAATGATGTTTCAGAAGTCTATTATACCAAACAAATCTTGTTCATGGTATGCTTCGAACAATGATGTTCTAGAAGTTGTAGGTAAATACCAAATACTAGATGTTCATGGTATGCTTCGAACAATGATTATGTTCAATAAGTCTTTCAAAAATACCACATATGGTATGCTTGAAACAATGGTGTTTCAGAAGTCTTATATATATAGACTAAATAATTCATGTTCATGGTCATTAGATCTCTGATGGTTTTGATCTGAATGTATTAACATATAAAATAAAATAAAAAATAAAGAATAACTCTAGTGTTCTCTCCGAGAGATCTATATGAGATTAACATCATAGTGCTATCAGAGTTAACTAAAAGAAGTGAGATGAATGGATAAAAATTATTCTTTTTGTCCTAGCGGTATGCCAAGAGATGTATAAACATCAACATCAGGCTGCGCCTAGGGTATGCATATGCAGAAAAAAGTAAACATAAATAACCATACCTATTACCGAAGTGGAGAATCCGTAAATAGAGGCTTCACTGAGATGCTCTTACTTATTTTCTCTCGTTAGAGCTTCGTGGTGATAACGTGTTAGAATAAACGTAGAAGAAGGAAGAAGAAAATAGGAGAGAATATCTGTTATTAGTGTATTCCCATAGTGGGAGGCAAATGCCTTATTTATACAACCCAATGAAGGTGTAATACTAATCTCTAACTAATGTGGGACTAAAATACAAAGTGAGAATCCAACCATTTAGTAACCCACGTTATAACAATTTTATACAAAACGTCCTCTTCCGGGGCATTTTGAACTTTTCTTTTTGGATCAAAAACTAATTAACAAAAAATATATTTAGTGAGGCGATTTCAAGTTATTTTTATTTATTTATGTTTTATGCCTGAAAAATTCAAAAAAGAAGAAGAAACATTGTTGTTGCTGGGATTCAAGCATGTGTCGTCACAACCACAACATGCAAATCTCACCACTAAACTACAGCCACTTTTGTATCAACAAACTAACATATATTTATTTGTTTTAGTTTTATTATTTTCTTTGGGCTGAAGAAAATAAAATATAATAAAAATAGTGAAAATGGAAAAAAATAAAAACACCCCTATTAAATATATATTATATATTATTCTTTTAGCCCAGAAATTTGAAAACGCTAAGGGCGTTTTCCACATAAATAATAATAATTATTATTTCTTCTTTCATTTCTTACCGTAACAAATTTTAAAAAAATATAACACTGTAAAAACGTCCTTAGTAAGGGTGTTTTCGTGTGTTTATTATTTTTTTATACGTACAAAACCAAAATGTCCTTAATAGACTTATTGTAATTTTGTGTTTCCCTAAAATAACAACCAATATATATATATATATATATATATATATATATATATATATATATATATATATATATATATATATATATATATATACTTAATGGACTTAATGGCTCCCTCTTCTGTCGATCATGGCGGCTCTAGGGTTATCTTTGGCTTCATTTATGATGTTTTCGTGTGTTTATTATTATTTTTTATATGGACGAAACCAGAACGCACTTAA
This sequence comes from Iris macrosiphon, assembly GCA_036927795.1. Taxonomy (NCBI): domain Eukaryota; kingdom Viridiplantae; phylum Streptophyta; class Magnoliopsida; order Asparagales; family Iridaceae; genus Iris; species Iris macrosiphon. The sequence goes on along the minus strand of JAYESA010000017.1, from coordinate 143,648,355 downwards.
TAGGCTTATTGCAATTTCGTGTGTTCCCCATAATAGCATCCATTAGATTGTGTGTGTGTGTGTATATATATATATATATATATATATATATATATATATATATATATATATATATAATGGCTTCCTCTTCTGGCGATCAAGACGACTCTAGCTAGGGTTCTCTTTGGCTTCAATTCTAGAGATCCGCGGAAGGATAGAGGCGACCGAATCTTGCTCCTCCTGGCTTGCCTAGGTTTGAGAGTAGAATTGACCCTAGGATCGCACTAGCACCTAGATTAAGGTCTCTCACATGTGCAAGAAGGCTTCGAGTGAACCTCGACTCCCTCAATTGGGTGCTCGAGGTATGCCCTAAGGACAACATTGCCAGCGATTTATGGAGAAGGAGATGGGACAATCCCATAGCTCTCTGAAGTTGACTGTATCTCGCAAAGCGGTGAGAGTCTTGGGCAGCGTGTTGTATAGTGGCATTATGTTGACATGTTGTCTTTGAATAGCCTAGTTGGATTCAGATTTTTGTGAAAAAATTATTTCTGTATTTATTTGATCGGGACAAAATTGTAATTTGTCAAATTGTGAGTATCTTTGATCATGCTTTCCTTTATCTCCACTTCTTAATAAAATAACTCTTTTTCCTTGCTATGTTCATATGATAAGTAATGCGATAAATAAAAGGAATCAAGATAAAGAGATCACATGCATGCCTTTTATTGTTGTTATGTTGGAAACATATTAAAATTATAGACTGAGGATAAGTTGGCATATCATTTGTTAATTTACGGGAATGATACAATAGTGTCTATAATGTACGCTTTATGTTAATTATATTTCGAGCCTTGATGTTGGCAAATATAAAAGTTAATTTTTTGTGATCGTTGAGTCGCCAGTGATATTTTGGGACTATTGTGACACTAGTTGTGTTAACCTTGGAATGAGAGTATGCGTTATGAGCTGCAGCTCGAGGATTGTGAAATAAATAATATGAATGTGTTACATAGATTTATTCAAGTTTTTATTATCATGCATGTTATCTTTTATAGCTAACTCACATATGCATGCATGGGTACTTGTGCACAAGGTTTAATTTTTTTGAACAGTATCTACGACCATGAAACTAATTTGATCCAGTAGGAATAGGTCTGTATAGTGCTGAAGTACAAGTGCATGAATTTGGGGACCTTCAGTAGGGTTAGCTATACTTGCAGTGGAAGGGACACCGTCTTTCTAATGAATGGTCCAAGATGGTTTGTCACTAGTGACAGTCATTTGGTTATGTTGCCTACTATGATACTGTATTGCAAATGTCATGCTTTGTTTCCAGAATACTGGATAAATACGATGACTGACATGGACGAACACACCTTGCATAATATCGAAGTAAGCCGCAATGTGCTAAGGTTGTCTATAAGACATTTGGGTGGACTCTAGCATGCTATGACGCCAGTCCTAAATGCCAAAAAATTCTAGTATCTCAATCCATCAACATCAAGTACAAGAGTATATCATATATGAAAGTAAAAATATGTCACAATTATATACCACATATTATCATGAAACTAGTGAATACAAAATGCTGCACTAGCAGAGTATAATTATACATGATCAAATATACCATCCATGGTCTAAACATACATCATGTTGACCGGATTCAGAGTAGTGATATCAAAATAAGGGGCTAACACTGCCTTTTGCTAAAATACCACATAAAAGAAATAACACTACGAGGGGTGGAGGAAGGAAACCCACTCGCGATCTTCGGCCGTAGTCCTATGAGTGCGAGCCATCTTACTGGAAGTGTGGTGGACCTTGGTTCTCCTCGGGATAATCTGGCTATACAAAACAAGTGGGGTCAGAACCCCAAGCAACAAGTATCACAAAGGAGCTCAAGGTGATAGACCAAACACATCACAACATACAGCAAAAAGAGACAAAAAAAATTTGTCACGCCTCAGTCCCAAAATACCGAGGGACTAGTCAGGTGGAAATGGCCAGCAACATAACTCCAATGGACAAACCCAATTTAATGGACCCGTTAGAGAGTACTTAAGATATAAAATAAATATAATGGTCTACGATACATGTCACAGTCTAATTCTAATCTCATCCACAGAAGGTAAACATAATTAAAAATGTCAGACTAATCAAAAAAATATATAATCCAACATCAAGTCTCAGTAAAATATCTCGGAGAACAACCCGATAATGCGTTTAGTACATTAATCCAAGAGACAGGAAATAGAGAAACTAGAAACAGAAATAACTGAGTATATAAAGCAAATACTCAGGAGAAATCCTCTGGCACCACCTCGTCCTCTGGTGCTGGTACTGCTCCAGTGTCTACTTCTGTCCCGTATACCTCAAGGTAGATCTCCTCTGCTATACCTGGGGACATAATCCGGATCTAGGTCCTCAGGGGACATAGCAAGGTGCAAGAATAACTGAAGCCAAATAAAATGTCGTAAATAAAATATATCAACAGGACAAACTATGTAACAAGCTATGTGATATGCAAGTGAGAGCATCACTAGTACTCAAGCTGAGACCACTGCAAGCTTTGTGTCGGGGAGGCGGTAGCAGGAATATCATGTAGTGGGCCAAGCTCTGGAACAGAGACTAAAGTACCGCAATAATAAATATATATATATGTAATCAACTTGTAGCCTGTGTGTCTCTTCCCACCCAATTCAATCACATGCCTCATGTCCATAACACGCAAGATCATGACCTCTAGCTAGTACAACGAGTCATAATGATATCTATGTATATGCAAGATCTATGTCACGAATCCTGTAAGCCTATACAGAATCACCATAAATAACTCAGGAAAGATTCTGTCTCATGAATTGTGTCAAGTATCATTTGGTTTGACTTACTTGATAAAGCAAGCACGCAATTATAGGATCGTAATATCAACTCTCTAAGTGACGTTACACGACTTCGCACACGACGTCGACACCCGAATATTATTCAGACGTTAAGCAAAGTCTCACGGTCCTAGGTTGAATATGTACATCTCAAGTGTATATATATATATATAGAAAGAACTCAAGCAAATAATATAACAGGAACTGCTGCAAGTTGGTAATGTACACTTGCCTGGGTTTGAACTCCTTCAGGTGCTCCGGTAACAGCAAAATTGCCAGGTACGCCTCCGGATGCTGAAATAAATATTACCATCACTCTCAGAAGATATGAAATAGCTAAGATTGACTACCGATAAGTCCAATTTGGATACAGGAACATAATTAACAGTTTCTGGTCAAAGCGGGGTCCACATGTGGCCCACTTCGCACCAAAAAATGTGTCAGAGATAAAGTTCTCTAAATTCATCAAACTTAGTGTCTACAAGTTCAGAACGATGATACGAGCCCAACGAAATATCCAGAACTGGATTCCGATGAGCCGATCACAAAATTGCCCGTCAAGTAGAGCCGTATGGCCCACGATATGGGATTTTGTCAATGTTCTCAAAATCGAACGTAACTTGGGTCACATGACCAACGTAACACTGCGAATTCGATGGTTCAAGTTTTATTACGAAATGACAAGCACTCATAAAGTTACAATGAGTGTCAGAACGGCCCGATACGGGACATTTTTGACGGATACGTGTTGATTTCGGTGTGCACGCACATCCAAATCAACTTTCACAAAATCCTACACGTTTGCGTTGATGATACGCACCTTTCGATATAATTCACACATGACGAAGTTACCTCGTTTAGCGGGATGCTCCCAGTTTCGAAAAAAAATAGATTTTGAAAACCAAAATTTTGGTCGACTTTACCCGCGAATAAAACACAACATATAGCAAATTAAAATAAACTAATCACAGAGTTTAAAACTTGATTATATTATCTAAATTACTGTTCAAATAAAAACTAAAAATATTAACCAGGTTGGGAGTAAATCGACCATGAACATAGGGGTTCGGGACAGTTTCTGAACTCCAAAATTGGGTTATTTTTTTCTGTTTTTACGTCGCAATTTACGACCAACATAGGATACGGTACCCCAATATAATTATACAGAGTTCGAGAGGGTCACGTGGTCTTCGCATAGGATTTGACATAATTTTGGATCAATATACAGGGAGATACGTGAGTGGGAAGAGGCATACCTCGCTGCTGCTCGTGGAAGGGGCGGTCCGCAGTGGTGTTCGCGGTCGGCGTGTGGCGGTCGTCGGTGGCCGGCGGAGGTCGTCAAAGTCGTGGGGAGCTGCAGGGGTGGTCGTGAGGTGTATACAAGTAAGGTATGGGGTTGGTTTTGAAGGAAAGAGGGGGTGGTCGCGAGAGCTGCGGGAACGGAGGTCGTAGGTGTGTGGGAGCGGGTCGGGTTGGGTCGGGTCGGGTCGGGTCCGATCCATTAGGGTTGGGTTCAGTTGGGTTTGGTTTGATTCGGTTCAAGTCTGGTTCGGTCTGGTTTATCTAAACACGATGCTATTAGCTATTTAAAAATAGTTTTTGAGCCCAATAAATTCTAGAAAAATTACACAACATCATATTATTAATTATACACTCAAAAATATAATTTTTATATATATTAATACTTAATATAATACACAAAAATCTTAATCCTTTGAAGAACCTTTATTTTAAATAATTAAAAATAACAAAAAAATTCCAAAAATTCATAATTAAAATTTAAAAAAAATCTAGGTGTTTACAATCTATCCACCTTAAAAGAATTGTGTCATCGCAATTAAGAAAACGAACCATAACCGGTCAGAAGAGGTGACGCGGTTGTAAGACATGTTTTTTGAAGCACGATACAGAAATATAAGAAATCATGAACAAGGAAAAATGGAGAGAAAGAGTGAGGGTTTTGTTCAAGCAGAACACGTAGGGAAGGAATACAACTTTTCCCTAGGCAATGGGAGATAAGGAACTCAAGAGTAAAGGAGCTTGGTTAGAACGAAGATCAACTACAGCTTATGAAAACTTGGGTACTAGTTACTAATGTAGACTAACAAGTTAATGCTAGCATAATACTAGGCTTAGGCTAGGAAAATGATCTAACATGCACGCGCTATAGATAGCTATGATAAAACTTAAATCTTACTCGTATTCGCTACTCCTCGAGTCTGTGCGCCTCCACTGTCATTGCAAAAGCCTGTCCACGTCCTTGCGGTGGTGCCCTCTCCTGTTGCTGGGCCTGCTGGAAGAGTGCTGCTCGTGGTGCCAAGGGTGGCCTTGGCTGATATCCTTCCGGTGCTGGTAAATCTTGTCGGTTTACTATCGGTGCTCCTTCTCGACGCTCAGGGCAATCCCTTACCGAATGCTGACTGGATCTACAAGCTAAACATAATCACAATCTGCGTTGGTATTCCTTGGAGAGATGGCCTACCTTGCCACAGTAGTGACAAGTAGGAAGGACAAGTGCTAGTTGTGTAAATGCTCTCTATGGTGGATTAATCTGTGGTCGCTTTGCAGCTCCCTGCTGTGCTCGGTCTGGTGCTAATGCATGCGGCCGCTTCTGGCTGGACTCTCTCCTAGTAATGCGCTCTATGGGTCGGGCCGTAGAAAGGATTTTCGTGCAAGAACTAGTTACAACGGAGCTGATTAATTTCTGTAGCTCAAAGCTAAGTCCGTTAAAGAACTTCTCTGCCTGGCTTTGCTGGGCCTCTTAATGAACCTGCTGTTGGGCTTGCATCATTGTAAAGAACATTTGGAACATCTGCTGTCCATCCATAGGCTGTCCTGGTGAAAAAACGGACATTGATGGAGTAAACTGCGGTGGTGGTGGAATGTCGTCTCGCCGAAATATTGAGGTATGTTGACCTGCTTGATTGCTTTGTTGAGCTGATTGACCTCCACCCACTGGTGTCACTTCATTGTTGTAGGTGACAACTGCAACTTGTGGTGTTCCTGCGGGAGTCTCGTCGCTTGCTTGTGAATCTATTACCCTGCATCCAAAATAAATTATAAAAGACGCACAGAGAAATCAAGGCAGAATGCAAGTCAAGAAATTATTTGAAGTCGATTTAGAGGTCAAGAACGAATCAATCAAGTGGATAAGATCCTATGATTTATCCTAATCGCAGGCTTGCTCGGTCCCTTAATTGAAACCGAAGAAATATAGTCATTGACCTGCATGGGCCACCACAAAAGCCATGTCACGTCACAGTCCCAAAATACCGAGGGATTAACCACGTGGCAATGGCCAGCAGCAAAACTCCAATGGGCAAACCCAATATAATGGACCCGTTAGAGTGTACTTAAGTTGTAAAACAAATACAATGGTCTACGATACATGTCACAGTCTAATTCTAATCTCATCCACAGAAGGTAAACATAATTCAAAATATAAGACTAATCAAAAAGATATATAATCCAACATCAAGTCTCAATAAAATATCTCGGGGAATAACTCGATAATCAGTTTAGTACAGTAATCCAAGAGATAGAAAATAAAGAAACTACAAACAGAAATAACTGAGTATATAAAATAAATACTCAGGAGAAATCCTCTGGCACTACCTCGTCCTTTGGTACTGGTACTGCTCCAGTGTCTGCTTGTGTCCCGTATACCTCGGGGTAGATCTTCTCTGCTATACCTGGGGACATAATATGGATCCAGGTCCTCAGGGGAAATAGCAAGGTACACGAATAACTCAAGCCAAATAAAATATCGTAAATAAAATATATCAACATGACAAACTATGTAACCAGCTATGTGATATGCAAGTGAGAGCATCACTAGTACTCAGGTTGAGACCACTACAAGCTCTGTGTCAGGGAGCCGGTAGCAGAAATATCACGTAGTGGGCCAAGCTCTGGAACAAAGACTAAAGCACCGTAATAATAAATATATATGTATGTAATCAGCCTGTATCCTGTGTGTCTCTTTCTACCCAATGTAATCACACGTCTCATGTCCACGACGTCTCATGTCCATAAAACGCAAGATCATGACCTCTAGCTAGTACAACGAGTCATAATGATATCTATGTATATGAAAGATCTATGTCACGAATCCTGTAAGCCTATATAGAATCACCATGAATAAGTCAGGAAAGATTCTGTCTCATGAATAGTGTCAAGTGTCCTATGGTATGACATACTTGATAAATCAAGCACGCAGATATATGATCGTAATATCAACTCTCTCAGTGACGTTACACGACTCCGCGCACGGCGTCGACACCCGAATATTATTCGGACGTTAAGCAACGTCTCCCGGTCCTAGGTTGAATATGTACATCTCAAGAGTATATATATATATATATATATATATATATATATATATATATAAAGAACTAAAGCAAATAATATAATAGGAACTGCTGCAAGTTGGCAAGGTACACTTGCTTGGGGTTTGAACTCCTTCAGTTGCTCCTGTAACAGTAAAATCTCCAGGTACACCTTCGGATGCTGAAATAAATATTACCATCACTCTTAGAAGATATGAAATAGCTAGAATTGACTATCCATAAGTCAAATTTGGACACAGGGACAAAATTGACAGTTTTTGGTCAAAGCGGGGTCCACATGTGGCCCACTTCGCACCAAAAAATGTGTCAGAGACAAAGTTCTAAAAATTCATCAAACTTAGTGTCTACAAGTCCAGAACGATGATACCAACCCAACGGAATATTCAGAACTGGATTTCGATGAGCCCATCACAAAATCGCCCGTCAAGTGGAGTCGTGGGGCCCACGATACGGGGTTTCGTCAACTTTCTTAGAATCGAACCAAACTTGGGTCACAGGACTAGCATAACGCTGCGAATCTGATTGCATAAGTTTCGTTGCGAAACAATAAGCACACACGAAGTTACAATGAGTGTCAGGAAGTCCCGATACGGGACATTTTTGACGGATACGTGTTGATTCCGGTACGCACGCACATCCAAATTAACTTTTGCAAAATTCTACACATCCGCGTTGATGATACGCACCTTTTAATACAATTTACACATTATGAAGTTGCCTCGTTTAGCAGAACATACCCAGTTTCAAAAAAATTCGGATTTTATGTCACGACCCGCACCCGGAGATTCGGGCACGAGTGCGTGGGTACGTCCAGCCTACGCCGCAGAGTCGGCGGTAGTACGCTATCTAGGTCAAATCCATATTTACTAACTAGCTCATTCACAAATAACATAGGCAAGATAATAATGAGAATTGAACTTAAGATTGCAACTGAAAATAAATGTGACAACAGATTCAAATATTTTAGTACAGGAATTCAAAATAAAATCGGGGACAAACCCGATTAATAAGATAAGAATATAAATGAAAGATAGCTACTACTAGCTACTCTGCAGCAGGGGTCTCCTGGGTGGGTTCTGGCTCCTCATAGGTATCATCAGTCCCCTCATAGGGACCATAATAAGTAGGGGCAAGATCCTCATCATCGCCTAAATCAACAGATCCAGTCAGGAAAGGAGCAAAGTACACAGTGCACAACAAGGTTAAACTAAATATTTATGACAATTAAATATTTGATATCATGTTGAGACAACAGCATAACAAAACATCATTATCTCAGAGTTAAAGCTGTAAGCAGGTATATGAGAAAACAGAAATAAATGAAACATGAAATGAAACTACAACAGCCAGCAAGAAATATAACATGGCCAGAAACTATCTGTGTGAACTTGTGTTTGTTTTTAGAATACATAGTTGGCATATAGGGGTTTATAAGGCTAATCTGGCCGTCATGAACGGCTATTAAACAGGGGAAATCGAGATCCGGCTGAGGTACAGTCGTGTACCAACAGCTATTAAACATGACAAGGGGAAGGGTAAACTACATGCCTTCTAGGTATTCTCCCACCCGACAATAAAAAACAAGACAGGAACTCCAATATTCAAGACATGAAATCCAGCATTTCTAACACTAGGTGTAATCATCAAGGGTACATATAAGGCAGGGAATTAATTATCACAATATATAAAGATTAACTTGAAGTGCAGGTACTTGCCTGTTGTTTGGATCTGATTAATATTGGCTCTCGGGGGAAAATTCCAAAGATGAGTCCAAAAGCTGAAATAGACATTACCGTCACGCTCAGAAGATGTCAATTAGCTAGAAACGCCTGTCCTTGGGTCCAATTTGGAGACAAGGACAAAAACGACAGTTTCGGGTCAAAACGGGGTCCGCAGGTGGGCCCGCTTTGCACCAAAAAATGTGTCCGGGTCGAAGGTCTCCAAATTCACCAAACTTAGTGTCAACAGGTCAGGAATGCTGATACGAACCCAACGGAACTTCCAGATTTTGATTCCGATGAGCCGAACACAAAATCGCCCGTCGAGCGGGACCTGTGGGGCCCACGACACGCGATTTCGTCGAAGTTCTCAGAATCGAACCAAACTTGACCCACAGGACCAGCGTATCACTACGAGTCCGATGGCGTAAGTTTCGTCTCGATCTGACGAGTGTACAAGAAGTTAGGGCAAAATGCCAAAAAGTCGGATACGGGGCGATGTTCGCGGATACGCGTTGATTTCGGTGTGCACGCACACCCGAATCAGCTTCCACGAAATCTCACACGTCCGTATCGACGACGCGCACGTATCTGTGAAGACCGCACGCGACCAAGTCGTCCCGTTTGGCGGGGCGCACTCAGTTCCGGGGTGAAACAGGGTCTGGTTTTTCCTGTTTTTGGATCGCGGTGTGCGATCACCACAGGGCGCGATGCCCCGAACGGTTTATCCGGGCACCGAGAGGGTCATACAGGCTTCACAACACAATTTGCGGAAATGAAAACGGAGCTACGAACAAAAAGTTACACGCACCTGAAGGGGACCCGAAAATCAGGGTCGAGTCGTGTCCGACTCGTGTCGGGCACGGGAAGGAGAATTAGGGCTAGGGTTAGGGGTTCTGGTGGATCTCCGGCCGTGGACGGCAGGGACTGGCCGAAGATGCGTCGGCGAGGGCGGGGAACGGTTCGCCGAGGGGCGGCGCGGCGTCCACGGGCGGAGCGGCGGCTCAGGGCGGCCGGCAGCTGCGGTGGGAAGCTGCTCGTGCTGCTGCTGCGGCTGGTCTTCGTCGGGGAGGAGCGTCGGCGGCGCTGGCCGGGGGGGCTGCGGGCTCAGGCGGGCAGCGCGATGCGGTGCGGTGGCTGGGCGAGCGGAGGCGAGCAGCGGCGGAGCGGGGCGAGTGGGTCGAAGGGCGGCCGGGGTCGGGGTTTAAATAGGGGAGTAAGGGAGAGAGAGGCGCCGGGAACGGCGGAGGGGGAGGCGGCTGGTGCGGAGGTGCGCGGAGCGGGCGGGGGACGTGGCCGACGTGGCGCGGCGGCCCGGGCGGAGCGGCGCCGGACTCGGGCAGCGGGGAGGGTCGTGGGGAGACTGGGCTGGCGGGTCGGGCTGACGGCGGGTCGGGTTCGGTTGAACCCGACCCGACCCGATAGGGTAGGGTCTGGGCTGAGGGAGCGGGCTGGGCCGCGGCCCAACGGGCCGTGGGCTGCGGAAAAAGAAAAAAAAATAATAAAAAATATATAATAATTAATAAATAAATAGATAATTAATTTAAATAATTAATTAAATAGTTTTTAGGCATTTAAAAATAGGTCTGAGGCCCAGAAAAATCCAGAAAAATTACCCTAAGTCCAGTTTTCCATTTTACACCCAAAAATGTTATTTTCATGATATTTTAATATTATTTATTACCAATTAAAAATTATTTATTAATTGAAAACCTTGATTTTAATTACAGAAAAATCCCAGAAAATTCCAGAAAATTGGGAAAAATCCAGGATTTAATAAATTGAAAAATTCAGGGGGTTTACAACCTACCCAACTTACAAAAATTTCGTCCTCGAAATTTAAGAATAACAAGGCACGAAAGGAAAGGCCGAAAAATAAAAAATATACCTCAGGGTTCAAAAAGATAGGGGTATCGCTCTCTAATCTCGTCTTCTCGCTCCCAGGTGGATTCGCCGGGAGAATGGTGCTTCCAAGCTACGCGAACCAGGGAGATAACCTGGTTCCGTAGAACTTTCTCCGATCGATCCAGTATCTCCACGGGTTGCTCTTGGTAAGTCAGACTTGGGCCTACTTCGAGCTCTGAGTGATCCAAAATGTGACTGGGGTCTGACACGTACTTCCTCAGCTGCGACACGTGGAAGATGTTATGTACTCCATCCAGAGAGGGTGGCAATGCCAGTCGGTATGCCACTTCTCCGATTTTCTCCTGAATGCCAAAAGGTCCAATAAATCTTGGGCTGAGTTTTCCACTCCTTCCGAACCTAATGGTGCCACGTGTCGGGGAAATCTTTAAGAATACCAGCTCTCCAACCTTTAATAAAGCCATAATCAAGTCTTAGTCCCATAATCAAAATGTTTAAATTGACTTGAATTTCATAAATTTAATTACCTCAAATTCCAAGGGCCTTCGGTGGCTATTTGCCCAATGTCGTTGCCTATCTTGAGCCACTCGAAGTCTATCCCTTATTTGCTTTACCTTCTCAGCTGAATCGATCACCATCTCTGGTCCCAGCAGGGCTCTTTCTCCAACGTCGTCCCATGATAGCGGGGTACGATATCTTCGTCCATACAGAGCTTCAAATGGAGTCATCTCAATACTTGCTTGGTAACTGTTATTATAAGAGAACTCCACCAGATGTAGATAGTCTTCCCAGGATCCTCTAAAATCCAGAACACATGTACGGAGCATATCTTCAAGTGTCTGGATTGTACGTTCCGATTGTCCGTCAGTTTGGGGATGATAAGCTGTGCTGAATTTGAGTTGAGTCCCCAAGCTGGCTTGTAAGCTCTTCCAGAAGTGAGAGGTGAATCTTGAATCTCGGTCGGAGACAATACTTACTGGAACTCCATGCAGCCGGACAATGTGTCTGATATATAAATCTGCCAGCTTTTCTGTAGATAGCCCCACTTTGAAAGGTAGAAAATGTGCAGACTTGGTCAGTCTATCTACTATCACCCAGATTGCATCCTTTCCACTAGGTGTCCTTGGAAGTCCGGAAACAAAATCCATTGTGATATGTTCCCACTTCCACTCCGGAATGGGTAGTGGTTGAAGTAATCCTCCAGGTCTTTGTCTTTCTGCCTTGACTTGCTGGCACACTAAACAACGAGATACGAACCTGGCTACTTCTCTTTTCATGCCATGCCACCAAACATGCGTCCTCAGGTCCTTGTACATCTTGTTGGCTCCTGGGTGTATAGAGTATTGCGATCTATGCGCCTCTTGCATAATTTCTTCTCTTATGTCTCCTTGAGGTACACATAATCTATCGCCATGCCTCAGTGATCCATCTTCATGAATTCTGAATTCTTCCACTAATCCAGCTTGCACTTGACCTCGAAGGCTTCGCAGGCCTTCGTCTTGAAACTGAGTCTCCTTGATCTTGTCTATTAAAGTAGACTGAATCTGCAAGTTCATCATTTGGCCTTCTTTTCCTGGGATGATTACTTCAATACCTAAACTTTCCAAGTCCTCTAGCAGGTGTCTGTCCATAGTCAAGTACATCGCCATAGGATACCTGCTTAGAGCATCAGCAACTACATTGGCCTTCCCAGGGTGATATTGAAGGGTGATATTAAAGTCTTTCATTAGTTCCAGCCACCTTCTTTGCCTCATGTTTAGCTCTTTCTGGGTGAAGATATATTTTAAACTTTTATGGTCTGTAAATATTTCCACCCTTTCTCCATAAAGATAATGCTTCCATAGTTTAAGAGCAAAAATGACAGCTGCCAATTCTAAATCATGAGTTGGATAGTTCTTTTCATGGGGTCGAAGCTGTCGAGAGGCATATGCTATTACTTTCTTGTTCTGCTCCAAAACACAACCTAGACCTTTTCCAGAAGCATCACTGTAAATAGCGAAACCTCCGGTTCCAGAAGGTAAGGTTAGAATAGGGGCAGTAGTCAGCCTTTTCTTCAATTACTCAAAAGCATGCTGACATTCATCGGTCCAGGTGAACTCTTCATCCTTCCTTGTTAATTTTGTAATGGGCTCCGCAATTCTTGCAAAATCCTTCATGAACTTTCGATAGTAGCCAGCTAGTCCCAGGAAGCTTCTAATTTCTGCTACAGAGTCTGGAGTGGGCCATGATTCTACTGCAGCTATCTTCTTAGGATCTACTGCTATTCCATCTCCAGTCACAACATATCCCAAGAATTTTACTTTGTCTAGGAAGAAAGCACATTTAGATAATTTTCCATAAAGTTTTTCCTTCCTCAAAGTCTCCAATGCTAACCTCAAATGTTCTTCATGTTCTTCGGGGGTCTTGGAGTAGATCAAAATATCATCAATAAAGATCACTACAAATTTGTCTAGGTATGGCTGGAAAACTCTGTTAATTAAGTTCATAAAAACTGCTGGAGCATTCGTCAACCCGAACGGCATTACTAAGAATTCATAGTGTCCGTTCCGGGTATTGAAAGCAGTTTTAGGGATGTCTTCCTTTCTCACCCTTACTTGGTGGTAACCAGACCTCAAATCAATCTTTGAAAATACCTGAGCTCCACTTAACTGATCAAATAAGTCATCTATCCTGGGCAGGGGATACTTATTCTTAATTGTTAAGGCATTCAAGGCCCTATAGTCAATACACATTCGGGATGTTCCGTCCTTCTTGGGCACAAATAATACTGGAGCTCCCCAGGGTGAGACACTAGACCTAATGAAGCATTTGTCTTCCAGTTCTTTGATTTGCTCATTTAGTTCTATTATCTCCTTCTTGTTGATTCTGTAGGGATTTTGGGACACTGGTGCTGCTTCTGGCACTAAGTCAATAGAGAATTCAACTTCTCGGTCTGGGGGTAGGCCTGGGAGATCTTCAGGGAAGACATCAAGGTATTCAGAGATGATAGGTAGTGGCACTTCTTCTGTTACTAGGGCTCCACAAATTTTGTTATTACCCATTTCTCTAGAACCTCTAGCAAATTCAAATTCTGGCTTGTCAGGGGGCCTGAAGATTATACTACCTCGGTGGCAGTCTATTGTGGCATGATGTTGACTTAACCAATCCATACCCAGTATAATATCAAAACTGGGAACTAGCATTACAAGTAGTCTAGCATACAGTTCTCTTCCACACAATGTAATAGGACAATTATTACAGGCATCACTAACCGGGATGATTCCTCCACCGGTAATGATCTTATAACAATTCCTAAGGGGTTTAGTGATTAAGCTATGCTTCATAAGGAAATCTACTGACATGAATGAATGTGAAGCTCCAGAGTCAAATAAAGTAATAGCTGGTATTGAATTTATAAGCACAGAACCTGTGATCACGTCTGCTGTGGCCTCAGCTTCTTCCAGAGTCATTGCATAAGCACGGCCTTGCTGCGGTGCACCCCTCTGTTGCTGCTGTTGGTGCTGAGCAAAGCGTTGTTGTTGTGTTGAAAGCGGGGGTCCCCTCTGTTGTACTGCTGGGGCCCTGGCCTGGGCTGGAGCCTTTGGTGCAGCGGTGCGTCCTTGAGCAGCTGGACAATCCCTCATTTGATGCGCTGCTGAGCCGCAGTAGAGGCAGGCACCTAGCCTCTTCCTGCAGACTTGCCAAGTATGATCTAGTTTTTGGCAAAAGTTACAAGCAGCAGCTTGTTGGTTCTGTCCCTGAGCCTGGTGTTGGGGTGCTGGAGCTCGAGGGAGAGGACGCTGAGTTTGCTGCGGGGCCCTCTGCTGTTGTTGTTGAAAAGGGCGTTTATTGGGTCCCGCATTTCCTGTATCTCTCTCTCGTTTCAGTTTATGCCCCATATCTCTTTCAACGCCTTGTGCCACGCTCAGGATTTCTTCATAGGTGCGAGCTCGGCTGGTGGTGACAGCAAGGCGAATATCCGGAGACAGCCCCTTCTTGAATCTACGGGCTCTGTCCTCCGGGGTACGAACCATGTACTCCGTAAAGTGGCTTAACCTGCTAAATTCAGCAGTATATTCATCAACAGACAGGTTACCTTGTTCCAGTCTCTCGAATTGGCTTTCGAGAGCTTCCCGAGCCACTTCGGGGTAGAATTTCTCCTTGAATAGCCTCTTGAAGTCCTCCCAGGTGATGTCAGGAGCAGATAGTTGGGGTTCATCTCTGAACCAGGTTCGAGCAATGTCGAACAGTTGCAGGCTTGCGGACTCCACTTTGAGGTCATCAGGGACCCGAGCAGTCTTCAGGAGTCTCTCGACATTCTCTATCCACTCATCGGCATAGAGAATGCCCTCAGTTCCGTAAAATTCCAGGGGTCTTAGATTCTTGAAATCTTTGGCACTCCCTGGCCTCTTGAGTGACGACTCCTGGGACTTAAGAGCTTCTGAGAGGCTGGTCCGCAGAAGTGCAGTCTGTTCTTTCTGGGATTCCACCAATCCCTGGAACACTCCAAGTAGCTATGCCCCATCCAGAGTAACTGCCGGGACAGATGGAGGCGGCGGGAGTGCAAGAGTCTCGGGCACATTCTGCTCAGCTGGTTCTGATGTGCCTCCTACTGTGTTCCTTGTCTGGACCATTCTGAAAGATTAAGGGATAGGAAGATCAGAATAGAATACTTAGAAATCAAAGGCGATAGGAAAATTGAGCAGCAATGATATCAAGAATTGAAATAAGGACCCTATATTGTGAATGAGCTTTTCCTAGAATCCTCAATCTTATTCCATACCCTGTCCTAGGGTATTACCCTATTTTAGGATAGGACCTGCATGGGCCACAATAAAAATGTGTCACGACCCGCACCCGGAGATTCGGGCACGAGTGCATGGGTACGTCCAGCCTACGCCGCAGAGTCGGCGGTAGTACGCTGTCTAGGTCAAATCCATATTTACTAACTAGCTCATTCACAAATAACATAGGCAAGATAATAATGAGAATTGAACTTAAGATTGCAACTGAAAATAAATATGACAACAGATTCAAATGTTTTAGTACAGGAATTCAAAATGAAATCGGGGACAAACCCGATTAATAAGATAAGAATATAAATGAAAGATAGCTACTACTAGCTACTCTGCAGCAGGGGTCTCCTGGGTGGGTTCTAGCTCCTCATAGGTATCATCAGTCCTCTCATAGGGACCATAATAAGTAGGGGCAAGATCCTCATCATCGCCTAAATCAACAGATCCAGTCAGGAAAGGAGCAAAGTACACAGTGCACAACAAGGTTAAACTAAATATTTATGACAATTAAATATTTGATATCATGTTGAGACAACAGCATAACAGAACATCATTATCTCAGAGTTAAAGTTGTAAGCAGGTATATGAGAAAACAGAAATAAATAAAACATGAAATGAAACTACAACAGCCAGCAAGAAATATAACATGGCCAGAAACTATCTGTGTGAACTTGTGTTTGTTTTTAGAATACATAGTTGGCATGTAGGGATTTATAAGGCTAATCCGGCCATCATGAACGGCTATTAAACAGGGGAAATCGAGATCCGGCTGAGGTACAGTCGTGTACCAACAGCTATTAAACATGACAAGGGAAAGGGTAAACTACATGCCTTCTAGGTATTCTTCCACCCGACAATGAAAAACAAGACAGGAACTCCAATATTCAAGACATGAAATCCAGCATTTCTAACACTAGGTGTAATCATCAAGGGTACATGTAAGGCAGGAAATTAATTATCACAATATATAAAGATTAACTTGAAGTGCAGGTACTTGCCTGTTGTTTGGATCTGATTAATATTGGCTCTCGGGGAAAAATTCTAAAGATGAGTCCAAAAGTTGAAATAGACATTACCATCACGCTCAGAAGATGTCAATTAGCTAGAAACGCCTGTCCTTGGGTCCAATTTGGAGACAAGGGCAAAAACGGCAGGTTCGGGTCAAAACGGGGTCCGCCGGTAGGCCCGCTTTGCACCGAAAAACGTGTCCGGGTCAAAGGTCTCCAAATTCACCAAACTTAGTGTCAACAGGTCAGGAATGCTGATACGAACCCAACGGAACTTCCAGATTTGGATTCCGATGAGCCGAACACAAAATCGCCCGTCGAGCGGGACCTGTGGGGCCCACGACACGCGATTTTGTCAACGTTCTCAGAATCGAACCAAACTTGACCCACAGGACCAGCGTATCGTTACGAGTCCGATGGCGCAAGTTTCGTCTCGATCTGATGAGTGTACAAGAAGTTAGGGCAAAATGCCGAAAAGTCGGATACGGGGCGATGTCCGCGGATACGCGTTGATTTCGGTGTGCACGCACACCCGAATCAGCTTCCACAAAATCTCACACGTCCGTATCGACGACGTGCACGTATCTGTGAAGACCGCACGCGACCAAGTCGTCCCGTTTGGCGGGGCGCACTCAGTTCCGGGGTAAAACAGGGTCTGGTTTTTCCTGTTTTTGGATCGCGGTGTGCGATCACCACAGGGCGCGATGCCCCGAACGGTTTGTCCGCGCACCGAGAGGGTCATACAGGCTTCACAACGCAATTTGCGGAAATAAAAACGGAGCTACGAACAAAAAGTTACACGCACCTGAAGGGGACCCGAAAATCAGGGTCGAGTCGTGTCCGACTCGTGTCGGGCACGGGAAGGAGAATTAGGGCTAGGGTTAGGGGTTCTGGTGGATCTCCGGCTGTGGACGACGGGGACTGGCCGGAGATGCGTCCGCGAGGGCAGGGAACGGTTCGCCGAGGGGCGGCGCGGCGTCCACGGGCGGAGCGGCGGCTCAGGGCGGCCGGCAACGGCGGTGGGGAGCTGCTCGTGCTGCTGCGGCTGGTCTTCGTCGGGGAAGAGCGTCGGCGGCGCTGGCCGGGGGGGCTGCGGGCTCAGGCGGGCGGCGCGGTGCGGTGCGGTGGCTGGGCGAGCGGAGGCGAGCAGCGGCGGAGCGGGGCGAGTGGGTCGAAGGGCGGCCGGGGTCGGGGTTTAAATAGGGGAGTGAGGGAGAGAGAGACGCCGGGAACGGCGGAGGGGGAGGCTGCTGGTGCGGAGGTGCGCGGAGCGGGCGGGGGACGTGGCCGACGTGGCGCGGCGGCCCGGGCGGAGCGGCGTCGGACTCGGGCAGCGGGGAGGGTCGTGGGGAGACTGGGCTGGCGGGTCGGGCTGACGGCGGGTCGGGTTCGGTTGAACCCGACCCGACCCGATAGGGTAGGGTCTGGGCTGAGGGAGCGGGCTGGGCCGCGGCCCAACGGGCCGTGGGCTGCGGAAAAAGAAAAAAAAATAAATAAAAAATATATAATAATTAATAAATAAATAGATAATTAATTTAAATAATTAATTAAATAGTTTTTAGGCATTTAAAAATAGGTCTGAGGCCCAGAAAAATCCAGAAAAATTACCCTAAGTCCAGTTTTCCATTTTACACCCAAAAATGTTATTTTCATGATATTTTAATATTATTTATTGCCAATTAAAAATTATTTATTAATTGAAAACCTTGATTTTAATTACAGAAAATTCCCAGAAAATTCCAGAAAATTGGGAAAAATCCAGGATTTAATAAATTAAAAAATTCAGGGGATTTACATTTTAAAAACCAAGTTTTTGGTCCACTTTATCCGCGAATAAAATACAACATACAGCAAATTAAAATAAACTAATTAAAGGGTTTAAAACTTGGTTATATTATCTAAATTATTGTTCAAACATAATCTAAAAATATTAACCAGGTTGGGAGTAAATCGACCATGAACATAGGGGTTGGGGACAGTTTTTGAATTATTTTCCTGTTTTTTCGTTGCAGTTTTTGACCGACACAGGACACGATACCCCAATCTAATTATACATGGTTCGATAGGGTCACGTGGTCTTCGCATAGGATTCGACAAAACGAAATTTGGATCAATATACAGGAAGATACACGAGTGGGAAGAGGCATACCTAGCTGCTGCTCATGGAAGGGGCGGTCCGCGACGGTGTTCGCGGTCTACGTGCAGCGTGTCACGCCCCGATCTTCCGCAGGCAAATCGACCGTTCCCGCAAGGCGGGAATCACCCTCGCCAGCGCTCCCGCGGAACGATCGCTTAACCCATCCGGGCGTGATGCCGCACGAGCGTGAGCCACGCCCGTACAAGGCCATGGTTCATTGGCTGGCAGCAAGAGTTCTAAGCCACAGAGTCGCACAGATTGTCCGAGTGCAGCGGAGTCATGAACGCATAGGCGATCGGTAACAGGTTCACTGAGTCGACAAATATAGCGGAAGCATAGAAACACAAGTTGAAATAAAGCAAGCTCTTTTATTGATATAAACTTGTGTTACAGGCGGCGTATAGCCGAGATTACAAGTCGCTCAAGCCTCTCTCTCTGAAACAGTAAAAGCGTGCCAAGTGGCTACAATAGTGGATGATTGTACAGGCGATGGTCGGACGATATTCACAACTTATGTCTTGTATAAGTGCTTCAGTCCCGGACGTACCGTTGCAAGGCTTCAAGGAAACTCCTGGCCTTAGCACGCACGAAGGAGGCGTCCGCACCGCACGAGGTTCTCCCGCACCCTGCACACAAACTGGTGGATTATCAGTACATTGAATGCACTGGTGGGGAAGCTACTCGCCCGCTCGACAAATCCAAACACGTAATACAGGTTCCGTGCACAACCATTGAGTTATCTTTCTAGTTGCCTTAGGATCAGTTTCATGCAGATATTGAATAGCCTAACGTGTCGGGCAGTGCGCCGTGCAACATGAGAGGAAACACGGCGAGACTTACCAACTTACCATCTCCTTCCCTGTCCAAGGCAAACATTGAGGCAAACATGTTAATTCAAGCACGGGCAAGTATAAGCATTCAGGAGGCAAGCATATGCAAGCACGAGGGTCATTTTATAACATTATCGTTCAGGTGTTTAGTCGATGCGATGCAATGACTCGCATGCGGATAGCCCCTCAGCGAGGATGACTTATCTATATGAACAGGAGTCGCTGGCGTAGCCATAAAGGACCAGTGTAGCACATGAAAGGAAATGAATGCAACGCACGGATCAGGAGCGCTACAGATCATTCCTTCCGAGTCAGGCGGCTACTTAGTCTGTGAGCAAGAATGGCGTGAAGGATAAGTTCACAGGCGCTACACACCATTCTGCCCGAAGCAGGCAGACTAACAGGGGTTCCTGTCCGGATCGGATCGGCCCGGTGCCCCGGAGACCGTCCGCAGGAACTGAGATCAGGAGAATCTCACTTGAAACAAGTTGTCCGCGACATGCAGGTCAGGGTCAGGTACATGAACAAGTTCGAAGCAGGATATATATATATGAACAAGTTATATGTAACAAGTTCGAGTCAGTATATATATATATGAACTTGTTGTAGCAGGAACGTTGATTCAGTAGTTTGCTCCACGAGCTGTGATTCAGGGATACATTTATTCAGGGTGCAGATTCCCTGGTTCGGGAATTATCTTGGTGACCTAACGGTCCCGGATACTTGCAGGTTCATTCAGGCACGGAACGACTACGTAGTAGTCTTTCGGGGTTTGGATGAATACAAGGCAACATACAGGCAGACAAGCATGCGTTTCTAAGGAACGTAAGCAGGCACGTTGCTCGGACCCAAAGGTAAGCCGAGAAGTGAAATCGTTAGGGGATTTAGCATGCGAGGGTCTGAATATAAGCAGTATTTCATTTTCCATGTTCTAGCAAGCAATACAAGTTAGGATTATTCCCTTAGCTAGGTGCATTGGATTTATTAGCATGCAGATGGTGATTCACCTAGCGACTAGCATGAATATTCCAGATTTTATGTGTGCTGGCTAAGCAAAGACAAGTTTACCGTAGCCACCCACCTTAGCGATGATTCGCCTCGGTAGAGCGATACGCCTGAGCGAGCCTCTGAAAGCCTAAGCCGGATTCCTGTAGGGACAAGTCTGGATATCCTTTGCTTCTTGATCGAGGCAAAGCGGGTCGGGACAGCTGCACGATTGTCGATTGAGTCGGCAGTCCGCTTGAGCGGAACGAGGTATTACATCCTACCCAACTTAGAAAAAGTCTCGTCCTCGAGACTTACTAAGGACAAGCAGTAATCTAGGGTTGAGGCAATCCTAGACAAGTCATTTTTACTTGTTCATTTGGATATTCACTTGCACAAGCTTCGAAATCAGCATATCGCTTAGACTGGATCGTGCGCACCTTTGACATGCATTTCTAGTGTGAGCACGTCAACCAGCTTAGTGATAGCGAAGTCTCAGCACTCGAGCTTCACCTTTTCTTAAGTCTTGGATGGTGCACTAGTTCAAGGCGTCCCTCGAATAGATGCATTCAACCAAACTTAGGGTTAGTGAAAATCGGACAAGCTACTAGCGATGCTCTCAAGGGTTCGCACAGGTTGGCACAAAGGCCACTCGCAGCATACAACCAGACAAGCAAGCATATCATTCAAAACGTATTTTGAAAATATTTAGACTTATTGTTGGAACATCCCATCGAGGCATTGAGAGAGAGCGTGCACATAACCCACGAACGAGCTTTCAAAACAGAGATATCGAATTGAAGTGCAAAGGCGTAGAAGCCAGGCTCTGATACCAACCTGTCACGCCCCGATCTCCCGCAGGCAAATCGGCCGTTCCCGCTAGGCGGGAATCACCCTCGCCAGCGCTCCCGCGGAACGATCGCTTAACCCATCCGGGTGTGATGCCGCACGAGCGTGAGCCACGCCAGTGCAAGGCCATGGTTCATTGGCTGGCGGCAAGAGTTCTAAGCCACAGAGTCGCACAGATTGTCCGAGTGCAGCGGAGTCATGAACGCATAGGCGATCGGTAACAGGTTCACTGAGTCGACAAATATAGCGGAAGCATAGAAACACAAGTTGAAATAAAGCAAGCTCTTTTATTGATATAAACTTGTGTTACAGGCGGCGTATAGCCGAGATTACAAGTCGCTCAAGCCTCTCTCTCTGAAACAGTAAAAGCGTGCCAAGTGGCTACAATAGTGGATGATTGTACAGGCGATGGTCGGACGATGTTCACAACTTATGTCTTGTATATGCGCTTCAGTCCCGGACGTACCGTTGCAAGGCTTCAAGGAAACTCCTGGCCTTAGCACGCACGAAGGAGGCGTCCGCACCGCACGAGGTTCTCCCGCACCCTGCACACAAACTGGTGGATTATCAGTACATTGAATGCACTGGTGGGGAAGCTACTCGCCCGCTCGACAAATCCAAACATGTAATACAGGTTCCGTGCACAACCATTGAGTTGTCTTTCTAGTTGCCTTAGGATCAGTTTCATGCAGATATTGAATAGCCTAACGTGTCGGGCAGTGCGCCGTGCAACATGAGAGGAAACACGGCGAGACTTACCAACTTACCATCTCCTTCCTTGTCCAAGGCAAACATTGAGGCAAACATATTAATTCAAGCACGGGCAAGTATAAGCATTCAGGAGGCAAGCATATGCAAGCACGAGGGTCATTTTATAACATTATCGTTCAGGTGTTTAGTCGATGCGATGCAATGACTCGCATGCGGATAGCCGCTCAGCGAGGATGACTTATCTATATGAACATGAGTCGCTGGCATAGCCATAAAGGACCAGTGTAGCACATGAAAGGAAATGAATGCAACGCACGGATCAGGAGCACTACAGATCATTCCTTCCGAGTCAGGCGGCTACTTAGTCTGTGAGCAAGAATGGCGTGAAGGATAAGTTCACAGGCGCTACACACCATTCTGCCCGAAGCAGGCAGACTAACAGGGGTTCCTGTCCGGATCGGATCGGCCCGGTGCCCTGGAGACCGTCCGCAGGAACTGAGATCAGGAGAATCTCACTTGAAACCAGTTGTCCGCGACATGCAGGTCAGGGTCAGGTACAGGAACAAGTTCGAAGCAGGATATATATATATATGAACAAGTTATATGTAACAAGTTCGAGTCAGTATATATATATATATGAACTTGTTGTGGCAGGAACGTTGATTCAGTAGTTTGCTCCACGAGCTGTGATTCAGGGATACATTTATTCAGGGCACAGATTCCCTGGTTCGGGAATTATCTTGGTGACCTAACGGTCCCGGATACTTGCAGGTTCATTCAGGCACGGAACGACTACGTAGTAGTCTTCCGGGGTTTGGATGAATACAAGGCAACATACAGGCAGACAAGCATGCGTTTCTAAGGAACGTAAGCAGGCACGTTGCTCGGACCCAAAGGTAAGCCGAGAAGTAAAATCGTTAGGGGATTTAGCATGCGAGGGTCTGAATATAAGCAGTATTTCATTTTCCATGTTCTAGCAAGCAATACAAGTTGGGATTATTCCCTTAGCTAGGTGCGTTGGATTTATTAGCATGCAGAGGGTGATTCACCTAGCGACTAGCATGAATATTTCAGATTTTATGTGTGCTGGCTAAGCAAAGATAAGTTCACCGTAGCCACCCACCTTAGCGATGATTCGCCTCGGTAGAGCGATACGCCTGAGCGAGCCTCTGAAAGCCTAAGCCGGATTCCTGTAGGGACAAGTCTGGATATCCTTTGCTTCTTGATCGAGGCAAAGCGGGTCGGGACAGCTGCACGATTGCCGATTGAGTCGGCAGTCCGCTTGAGCGGAACGAGGTATTACACAGCGGTGTACGACGATCGTCGGTGGCCGGCGGAGGTCGTCACAGTCGTGGAGAGCTGCGGGGGTGGTCGTGAGGTGTATACAAGTAGGGTATGGGGTTGGTTTTGAAGGGAAGAGGGGGTGGTCGCGAGAGCTGCGGGAACTGGGGTCTTGGGTGTGTGGGAGCGGGTCGGGTTAGGTCGGGTCGGATAGAGTCTGATCCATTAGGGTTGGGTTGGGTTCAGTTCAGTTTGGTTTGGTTTGGTTCAAGTCTGGTTCGGTTTGGTTTATCTAAACACGATGCTATTAGCTATTTAAAAAATAGTTTTTGAGCCCAGTAAATTTCAGAAAAATTGCACAATATTATATTATTAATTATACACTCAAAAATATAATTTTTATAATATTTTAATACTTAATATAATACACAAAAATATTAATCCTTTGAAGAACCTTTATTTTAAATAATTAAAAATTACAGAAAAATCCCAAAAATTCATAATTAAAAATTTTAAAAAATCTGGGTGTTTACAAAAATATGGATCGAGACTTGTATGGTACCAATGTACTTATTTCAAGAATATAACTGGAAGAACTCATAACAAGTGCTATAAAGGAAAGTAAGACGACTAGCGGTAATAGGGCATATGAAGTACTCTAGATCGGGACTACAACCCTTAAACCAAATAAGGACCGGGGTTGCAGACCTTCACTCGAGCAGAACTTAGCACCCTAACCACACGTCGAAAGAATGAAATAAAAGGGGCGAGCTTGACGAATAGACTAACATTCATTGCACGACCAACCATGCCTACAACTTGTTATAATTAACTAACTAGGGTTATCACAAACCTAGTTACTAACAAATACATGCTTTGAAGAATATTGATACCACCGACACTGTAGTCAATCCGGATGGCCAAGGGTACGCTTGTCGAGTAAACTTAAATGCACATTAATATCACTACAACATAACTTGTTACTTTGTCATAACAGAAATTTAAACTTGTAAGCATAAACTTGTGATCATAAACTTGCTTTATAAACATAAACTTATCTTGTAACATAAACTTGTATATAAACTTGTCTTGTAAGTGCCGCAACACGCGTAAACTTGGTCAATCATGGAGCCCTTGCCTAGCAGGGTTATTCCATGCTACATGGGGCCCTTAAAGATTGGGGTAGCCGGTAGCGCAATATTCTTTCCTACCAATGATCTAGGTAAATCTTATCTTATTTAATTATTACTAAATTATTTCAAGATCTCGAGTCGTGGACACTTGGGAACTTTTCTAGAATGATGAGTCACGAGTACGAGCTTTTCACAAGTTATTGTATTCACAACACGCGATACATTGGATAATACTCACACTCGATTGCTTGATGGCAAATCCAATAGATTTTTATACACAAATATTCCCACGGTGTCGTGAGCATTGTGAACTTTTACATAAACTTGTCTCATGAACTACATGCAAAACTTGTTTGATAATATAAATTTGTATCAACATAAGAAAGCACACATAAATAATCACTAAAAGGAGTTATTAAATGAATATAATTAAAAGAAACACAAAATACGTACAAGATTTTTTGGCTGCATGCGCCCACTGGTTGCATGGACTCACTAGCCGCATGGACTCACTTGCCGCATGCACCCACTGGTCGCATGCACCAAAGTGCTGTGTGATGGATCTTAAATGCGCGTCAGAGAGAATTGACTAATGATGATTGATATGACATGACATAAAAATGTGTCAGGGAGAATAAGACAAGAATCATAAAAAGATGTGCAAGGGCAAAGCAGAGTTATGCGTCCACAAGGAAAAGAGGCATATAGGGGATCCGAACTGCCGCATAAGTTCGCTTGCCGCATGCTCTCTCGGCCGCATGGGTGTTTTCTTTGGACTTCGTAATTTTCACATTCTTTCAACGAGTGAATAGACAAGGAGTTCAAGGACTTAGTTCTAGAACACTTTGTGCAATAAACAGTCATGCATCCAACAAGATGGACGCATGCTGGTTGGCTATGCGACAAAGAGTCCAGGCCGCATAGAACTCTCTGCCGCATATGATGCTGGCCCCAAGAGAATTTCGTCTTCTCCAAATAGCAGGTTCATCCATGACGGAAACTCCAAAAAACCTAAAAAATATTTTATCCATAAAAACTTTATTTTAACTCAGAATTAAGTGAATCAAAAGCCCAAATAATCAAAATAAAGTGCTCCATCAAAAATAAAAAGTATTTTTTTTTCTTTCTAAAATACCATGTTTTAGTAGATCAAAACCACAAAAAATACATGGATCCCATGCAAATCCTAAACTTCAAATTCAGATATACTCAAATATACTCATGAAAATCCATGACTCCAAGAATTAAATATGACCAGCAACTCAATGAGAATATTTTCTATCAAATACATTTTTAAAATAATATAAATATAAATATAAATATAAATATAAAAATAAATATAAATATAAATATAAATATAAATATATATATATATATATATATATATATATATATATATATATATATATATATATATATATATATATATATAATCAGAAAATTAAGGCTTTACCATTGAGCAAGATGTACTTGCCTTGGGTGGCTCCTAGCCTCTACCTCTCACGGTCCAAGTCACAACAACTTCTCCCTAGGGCTAAGGTTGGCTAGAGGAAGCTCGAAGGAGAGGAGGAAGAATGAAGCAAGAAGAGTGAAATGAGAAAAAATGAGTGAGGAGAGAGAAAATATTCATATATATATATATATATATATATATATATATATATATATATATATATATATATATATATATATACACTAAGAGAAGAGGAAGTTGGTTTAGTCATGGGTTCAATCAAATGAACCGAACCAAGTGTCCATTCTACATGCGGGTCCTAAATCGGATCTATGGCAATGCCAATTGGTGTTCTACTGGTCTCTGATAGCCTCTCTCAATAACAAGAATACATTATCAAAAAAAAAAAATTAAATTCTATAAATTTAAGAAATACAGAATCTGAAATTGAGTGTGACAACAAACCTAACCAATTGATGCATGGATGGACTAGTGACACCTATATTGTGGTCTCTAAAGTTGTTTTACAGAGATGAGAAATTACGGAACCCCATATCGCATTCTAACCCTTGTTTTGCTGGAAAGAAAAGTTAGTCGATGGTAAAATCACTGTTAAGCAATATTTATTGCCTTTGTTTATGCTTCATATAATTTGTTAAACGACTATAAAAAAGAAGTAAAAGATCACTTAATAATTTTATTTATTTTTATATAATTATTGTGTTGGTTTAGGTGACTTAGGTTGATACCGTTCACCAATATATTCCTCCCAATATGCTGACCCTCGCCCATATAGGTGCAGAGAATATTATGTACATTTTCGAGGGGTCGGAGCATCATTTGGCAAAATAAAGTTCTCATTTGGGAGGTGTTATCTTCTGTTTTTAAATAATTGACATAATATATTGGAACATTTTAAATCTTTTGTATTCGTGAGTTGTAAGCTAAGTTTGGAATTTCAATTAACTATTGAGAGTCATATGTATTATGTTGCAAAGCTCACCAACA